>VZRH01000335.1:488447-544302 GCA_013397555.1 Urocynchramus pylzowi | reverse complement strand
AATGAAGAATAGATCAGTTACAGATATTATTGTTGTTTCATCCTCAGTATTTCACCATATATATGCTGAAATTGTGCCCTTACAGTTCCATTTGATTTAGTCTCATTTAGTGCCTCCCTGTCAACTAGGGCTTTCACCTTCATACATGTTCTAGTGTTCTCTACTCTGCAAGAATTATTGATGGGCATTTTCCCTTCTATTTTGCTTTAAAGATTTCACATTAACAGCCTAAACCCTGAGATCCACAAATACTATTGCAATTTACACAATTTCTCTAAATCTGGAGCACCAAACATGGGAAAAAAGTGTACCTGTTGGAATGAGTACAAAGGAAGCCACAAAAATGATCAGAGGGTTGGAGAATCTCTCCTATGAGGACAGGTTGAGAGAGCTAAGGTTGTTCAGCCTGGAGACAAGAAGCTTAGGCAGACCTTACAGAACCTTCCTGTACTCAAAGAGGGCTCACAAGAAAGTTGGAGAGGGACTTTTTGCAAGGGCATGTAGTGACAGGACAAGGGGGGAATTGCTTTAAACTAAAGGAGGAGAGGTTTAGATTAGATATTAGGAAAAAATTGTTCACTGAGAGGGTGGTGAGGCACTGGAACAGGTTGTGCAGGGAAGGTGTGGATGCCCCATCCCTGGAAGTGTTTAAGACCAGGCCGGATTGGGCTTTGAGCAACCTGCTCTAGAGGAAACTGTCCCTGCCCATGGCAGGGTACTGGAACTGGATGGTGTTGAAGGTCCCTTCCCAAGTCATGCCACTCTAATGATTATCTGCCCAGAAAAAAACAGAAATTAACTTCTCCCTTGTGGCAATCAACTGGAGATTAAGTAGCTCTCACTTGCAGCTAACACATGGTGAGAGAAGCAGTTTTTTGGCTTTTTGTACACAGCTGGGACCAAGAGGTGGCTGTCCAGCATGTCTAAGGAAGGAGTCAGTCAGCAAGGAGCTGGATGCTCCTCCTGTGGAGCTGATGAAGGATGGAGGCAGTCCAATGTCCTGTGCTCACTCATTTCCTCACAGCACTGAAATCTTAACCTTTTAGGCGAGATCCTTTGCTTCAGTGTGATCTTGCTTGTTTGGGCAGGATGCATTGACACAAAACATGTCTTGAGAGTGCTAGAGGAAATAATAGGATACAGCCAGTTTGCTGGGAAACCGATTTCAGAAATTCTCTCAGGCAGGTAATTACTCCTTGTACTGATCTTATAGAGAAAGTCTTATCCAAGACAAGCAGAATACTAAAGCTTTCTTTATCCGTATGTAAATGCATCAGAATTGTTTCAGCACCACCTGGTCTTTTAATAGTTTCTAGCTGAAGACATACATATACATAGTAGGAAAAATTACACAAAACCTCCACAAATATCATTGACCGGGACTTGAGATGTAATTACCACTTTAATGTATGTTAATGTATGTTAAACTTTTGTTAATTTAAAACTCCCTGTATGAGATTCTGACCTTGGTTTACTCAGAGGAAATTCTTCAGAAATCTGCAGTTTTCAAAATTATCAACTTAACTAGCTTATTTTTAGGGCTTTAGATTTAGAACTGTTGAACCTTAGCTATGACTACTAAAATGAGAATCCATATAAGAAGCATTTGACCTCACAAAGTAAACAATCTCTTTTACAGAAAGAATTTATATAATTTTTTTTTTTTTTTTACTTTATCCACTTTAAATAAGGATAAATAAGAAATATCTTGTTATCCAAAATGTCCTTTATATCCAGGTTTAATATAATGGTTTCCCAGTCACAATTTTACTGATAATTTTTTACCCTGTATTTCTATTATTGTATTAAAATCACCTAATCAAACTATACATAGAATTACATCAGTGCAAATGTCATTATCGTGTGTGAGAAGTGATGCCATTCAACTGAAGGTTAATTGTGGACCAACATCACCATTTGTTACTCAATTAGGACTTGAAAATATGTGACAAGATTCTGAAGTCTCACATGGCCACAGAAGAGGTTCATTCAAGGGCATTCACAAAAAAGACCTGAGATCAAGTCTGAAACAGTCTGGAACCAAATCAGGCCCAGAGAATAAAAAAGGCAGCTCACAGGCTGGGAAAAGCAAATAGAAGCAAGCATTAGAATTGCTAAGGAAGACTACATCTGGCAAAGGCAGAGTAGTGGGAGAGCTTGCCTTAGCCATCTATTGATTTTCTGATGTGCCAAGTAGCACAGGGGAGAAAGGATACGGAATTGAGCCTGAGAGAATGGTGGTGTTCATGCAGCAGTAATTAGAGGTGAATTATCAGGCTGTAGAGAGGGGAATACCTGTGGATAAAAGTCCCAGGCTTATAGAAATTATTACTTGTAGGGCCAGTGAAGAGCAGCCTAGCTCCTGAATGGCCCATTAAGCTTTGAGCTGTGAGGGAAATTGGCGGAGAGGCTTTGCAGATAGAGACGGAGTCTCGTCAAGTTGAGGTGAGCACAGAGCATGAAATCCACTTACACCATCACTAATGGGGAGCTCTAATTCAGACAAGTCAGTCCTCAGCTCTCTGAGCAGCAGGGGGCGACAGGGTTTTAAGAGCTGTCCTGTTTCATTTCTTCAATTTTAAGATCAGAGGAAACTAGTTTCTTGTAAGTGGAGCTATATTCAGCTGCTAGAGTCACAGCTTAATGGATTGCAGTGGTACTGCTGGGAGCACACCACTCCTACTCCTCTGGTGTGGGGAGGGAATCCACAAGTGAGACAAGCTGAGAATGACTAATTTGAGAAAGACTGGAAAAAAAGCTTGCATTGTAATTTGGCATTTAATAGCCTATTCCTAGCACCTTTTCATTGGATTTTGTGACTTCTAAAACAAATCAAACCAAAATTAACAAACTAGAATTGCAGATTTTATAGGCTTGCTGCATCTTATCAATATTATTCTTACCCCTTGAATAAGGCCCAAAATGTTAACCAAGGAGAAAATTAATTCCAAAATTTTACTTGAATTTAATTAAAAAAGAACTTTGCTCTGACTTCAATGATTGCCGTAGCATCTCCAAGCATCACTTTAGAAAATAAATACAAAAACTCCTAGTGCTGATCTGCAGCTGATTCAATTAAGCTAATTTGAATATAGAAGAATTTCTTGCCATTAAAGCTGGGTGAGATCTGTCTTTTGTCTAAAAGGATTCCAATGTTTCTTGCAAGTCATCAAACCTTCTGACCCATGCCAATGCCATTAGGAATCAAATATTTCTAGAGGTTGCTCAGATGTAGATGTAAGGTCTGCATATCTTGATCACTAGTGTCATGCTTATTCTAAAATATTTGTGCATAAACGGCCATGAAGGATTGGCATGTTGAATTAAACAGCCATATGTCCATGAGAAAGGAACAGGGACTAAGATGAAAAAATAAGAGAAAAGAATATGAATCAAAGTCCAAGGAGGGTAGGAGGTCTCTTTATCCTCTACATCCTAGGAAGAACAAAATGCAAGAGAAAGTGTTTTGTCTTCCTTCTGATCAATGTTGAAATATTAATAGAGATTTTTCTCTCTTCTATAGCCAACGTGTTTGGTAATTTGTGGTGGGTTGACCCTGACTGGATGCCAAGTGCCACCAAAGCTGCTTCTATCACTCCCCTCCTGCTGTGAATGAGTGATTTTGTCCTCTTAAGGAAACACCATCAATGGTATTAGCAAAAAGGTTTCAATATGAGTTTGTGAAATTGCTGCTTTTAACAGAGTTCAGTCATAGGGTTTGCTCTATTACTTACTACATAGATGAAGCGTGCATGGGATGCTGTGAAACATGAGAAGGTGCTGTCACTGTGGCTTTGTTTTAAAGGTATAGGACTCTTCTGATTTGTCTGAACACAACACTGGGAGACAGCCGCTTTTATTTTTATTTCAGACACAGAATATTATTAAGCAAGTTATTCTGCTTTCTGTTGTGGTTTAACCCCAACCAGCAGCCAGCTAACCCTACCTTAGCCCAAAGCAGCACATTCCATCTTGTGAAGATGTGGTGTTTCCTCAGCTTAAAATAAAACTTAGTTCCTTGAAAACAGAACTTATTGAACTAGGGACAAAGACAGTATAAAATGACTTTCTACACTTCGGGGTATATTTAAGGAACAGAAATACATTTAACAAAAGGAATAGAAATGAAAGAGGGTTTGAATTAGTTTTTAACATCCCTAAAAAAAGTGCTGTATCCTGACAGATCATTATACTGCCTGGAAAGTATCTCTCTTTTTTGTTTTAGATTGAGCTATTATGATACTGCATAGTTTAAAATTTTGCACTCTTGTGTTTCATTCACAGTCATTGTTGCAATGGAATAAAAGAGTATTTTCCTTAAGACTTGTCGCCCATATTTCATATTTAAAACATGAACAATAAAATTTTGCTGCAACACGGGATGGGTAGCCCATGTCTGAATATGAGATGCTTACCAAGATGCTCTATCACTCCTCTCCTGAGAACAACAGGGAGGGGAGAAAATAAGATGGAAAAGAAAATTTATTGGTCAAGATAAAGTCAGGTTAAAAAAGCAAAAGCAGTCCTCACACCTTCCTTTCTCTTAGCTTGTATATCTGATCAGTCATGGTGTGGAATGTTCCTTCAATCAGTTTGGATCACCTGTCCTGGATATGTCCCTACATCCCCTGCCAAGATTTTACCCAACCCCAACACTACAGGTGTGTATGAGAATAATGTTAGCAAGGCAGCCCTGATGCTGTGCAGGGAGTGCTCAGCAGTAACTAAAACACCAGTGTGTTCTCCACACCCTTCTAGCTATCAGTAAACAGCACAGCAATGTGAGGGCTGATTTGGGGAAAATTAACTCCATCTCAGCCAGACCCAATGCACAATATTAAAGAGAATTGGGATCAGAAAGACAGAGCTGCTTTGAACTAAAATTATTCCTGTCAACCTTTCAATAAAAAGTTGCTTGAATAAAAATATTCTAGAAATGTTGTGTGGCAGATATAATTCTGAAGCATAAAGGGATTTAAAATGTATTATTAAATCTCATGTTTCTTGGGAGAAAGAATTAAATTGGGATAAATCTTTTTTTAGACAAATAATCAGGGACAGAATTTATAAAGAGAAAACATACAGTACATCATCCTGTTAAAATGTGTATAAACAAGAGTGAAACCTATTTCTGAAGACAGAAATGCATATGCTGTGTGAAGGGACTTCTTCATATGAGTTGTAAGAAAACTTGATTCTTGACTCAGAACTATCATTGAAGCAATGGAAAATGAAAAGAGGGGACACTACAATCCTCTATTCCCAATAATGACCTAGAATTAGAGCGATAAATGAATATCAGCCTGCAATTTAGGAAGGAAGCAACGTGAGTTTCCTTGTTGCATTGCTCTTTCAACAAGAAAAGCATCCACTTAGCAGCAGTGCTACAGCTCTAAGCTCAGCATTAAACCTTTTAAAGGGTCACTTTTTTCAGCATTAATCCAATGATAAGAGAGAAAGGCAATTGCAAAAGTCATCCTTTATTGCAGCATTTAGCTCCTTGAAACTTCATCAAAATCAGGAGGGACCCCTTTTTGCTCTGATTGCCTGACCCAGAATCTTTAATCCCATTCATTAAAACCATGCCACTCTGTTTCCTCGTGAATTGCCTTCTGAGCTCCAGGAAATCACCAGGCACAGATGCAGAGCAGAGCTGAGGGCTGTACCAGAGCATGTCCCTGACACCTGAAGAGCACAATTCTGCTCTGAGGAGGCAGCTGTTTGAATGTGAGACATAAAACCAACTTCCCATTAATGAAAGATAACATTAAAAGTGTCATTTTACTTGATTAAGTCATCTGACTAGACTTCAAATCAAGAAAGCAGCTTTCTTCAGTACTTCAATAACCCTTATGGTAGCATGTCACTGTGATTCCAAACTGATAGAAAAGGCACCCTTAACAATGGATTTGTTTTGGTGTTCTCTCCTTCCCTTCAAAAAGCTTTCACAGGGTATTTTGGGTTTTTTAAACAGCACTAAGCTTTCATAGTAATGTTTGGGAAATATTTGGAATGGTAAACATATTTTAACACTTTAAACGTGTCCTATTGCCAAAATTTACCTAACTCCTCTTTTCCTTTCTTTCTTTTCCTACCTACAAATAAAAGGGTGATTGATATTTTACAGAACAAATGCAACAAAAGAGAATTGGTGCAGAGCTTTATTTTTCTAGAGGAGGGTTAAATGCATCAATATAGCTCTAGCTAGTAGAAGACAAATATAAAATTGAGTATAAGACCTTAAGTGATGGGACAATGAATGACAAATAAGGGTTTCCCTGTCTGACCAGCTATTACTCTCCCATAAGCAAGACTGACAGAGGACACAGATATATTTGCCTGCAGGACTGGCCCTCAAGGAGCAGAGTTGACAGCAGACACAGCACCCTCCACCCAGATGCCTGGGACACCAAAAATCTAAAGAGGGCAGCTCCTTGCCATTGTGTGTAAGGGCATATTTGCACAAACAGCCCAGACTCTAAGGACCTTGCTGTCTCATCAGTAATAATAGGCAGTTCAGCTCAGCCCTGCTGGCAGGAAGCCAGCTCAAAGTGTGTATTTTGCAAGTGCTGCTGGTCATTCTGCTGGTGAACTGGTGGGCTAAAACCAGTTTATGTCTTAACTTGACCACTGGTTGATAAGCTAATTGCACTCTGCAGTTCCACAGTCCTCCAAGTCCCAATTCCCATAGAAGCACACTGATTCAGTTTGTCTTAGAAATCAGGAGCATCTGAAGATTTGCCATCTGGAAGTGTCTAGAGCACAAAATGTCTGAGGCTCTCATTGCTGACACGGGAGGGGGTGTGTTATGTCCATTGCCAGCAGGTTTTCCACATTTGCATTCTATTTCAGAGCCAGAAGTGCTCAGAGCTACAATGCTACTGTTGCTCAAAAGCCTGCTGGAAGCTGCATAACACTGATGGATTCAGTGGTAAAATGAAGCAAAGCAGAAATGGTGCTAATCTATGCTGTGTAGAACATCCAGGGTCTTTATGATTTTCTCACTAAGCTGAGCATTTTATGGTATTTTTTTTCTCTGTGATTGTGGTCCATGGGTTTGCAGCATGCCTGATGTTTCTTCTCACTCCAGTCTCTGCCCAGGATAATTTCATATCTCTAGTGCTGGCAAAGGGCAAGGCTGCTGCCCCAGCTTTCCAAACTGTGAAGCCTGTTTGAGTTGGCAGAAAAAAACAGAGGCTTCAATTGGCTGTGATTGCTCTCTGGTTAAAGACCAGAGCAACAGAAAATGCCTCAATTTAACAGGAAAACCATATTCAGCAAAGTAAGTGGTCCTATCTTTTTTTTTTTTTTNGTTTCTCTTACAAAAACTAAAACCCAGAAAAGAAGATGCCAAACAGACTTTTAGAGTGAGTTGTTGAACCAAAAGCTCTTCTTTGATGTTAAAAGTTGGTTCACATCCAGGCTTTGTTCATAATAAGGGACAGTATTGTTGTACCATGGCTGGTTTAAGTCAGTCAGGCACAGAATCTATCACTGCTTCTTATCCAGAGGACTCAGGGTATGTTTTGCTGCATGGATTTCAAATGCCCAGATTTACAACACCATTACTTCTGTGTAGAGACATATAAAACCAGTTTGAACAACCAGACTTTAGTGTATGCACTTTCTTAATGGCTTTCCTGTTTTTTCTTTCTTACTTCCTTGGCACAGATGGAACAATGGATACTTCAGCAGTCTAAGCATGTATTGAGCAAAAGCTGTGAGAAGGACCACCTCACACCTCCTACCTGTCATCAAAAAGTCAAAATAAATGAAAAAAAAAAGCAAGTCAAGCATGCAGCTAAACCAAGCTCTTTAACTCCAAAGAGTCTGAGTCAATAGGTTTAGGAAGAAAACATATAACATATATCTGAGAGTAATGACTCTACTGAGAGCAACATGACAGCACTCTTTTCAACATACTATTTAATGTATTTTCTATCCATTATTTTCTTTATGATTTTGCAGTGTAACCAACTCTTTTTATAATGCTAAACTTAAAGGAAATACTGTCTCCTTTGATTAAGATTAATGAAAATAAAAGCTATCCTGAAGTGAAGGTATTTCAGATGACAAGATATGAATAATAATATGGAAATACATGGCATAAAAAGAATTTATAGAACAAAAGAGTGTTCCTTTATCTATCATATAAACTAAATGTTCTCTTCAATGTATGAGCACATTTTTTTATAGTTTAAAAGCACTCTGACAAACTTCGGCTGAGCCTTTAACAAGAAAATAAAATCCTAATATACAATCTACCTGGAAAGTAAAAGGCAACTTCTAGCACTATCTCAGATCATCTTTGATGTTTTCTCACCTTCACATTACTATTAACAAAAGTCTGCTTCTGAAGAATTCTCTGTGTGTTACACTTCATGACCTATGAGAGGGAAATTGCTTGCTGCATTCTTCAGGGAGGCATAAATATGATCAGGACTGAGGTCAGCAAGGTCTATTCCTGCAAAGCTTTCATGTTGCCAGCCCTGTTCCTGCTATCCTCATTCTCAGTATAAAGTTAAAGCTGCAAATAGATGGACTTCAGAAAGTTGAAAATACTATGTGTGCTGTATAAAAGTTATAAATTAATCATTTTTCATTTATCCTCTGGTGAATGTCATGTAAAATCTTCAGACACTAGAGGTTTGTCACAGTTGCTCTTGGAGTGATTTAGAATGATTGTCAGTAGTGCAATTGCATCCTATGAATAGTGTATGATGTTTCCACAGACACTGGCTAGGACTTTTGTTTACTTTTATCTGGGCTGCTGTGTTTCCTTGGTTTCATAAATACAAGGTAGTTTTCCCAGCCTTTCCTTAAACTAGTAGTCTGCTATTATGTTTCCTGTTTAGTTTTACTGTGTTTCTTTGATTAGTAAAACTTTAAAATCCATAATATATTTATTTGTGTCACAAGAATTGTTAGGACTGTTTTAACACCAGTTAATTCTTGTTTGTCAGCACCATACCCATCTAGGAAGGCATCCCAAATTCATTTTCAGTTTTAATGCAAGGATCATAAAAACTTTATTTTCTTTTGTTGTCACTAGTGTACACTAGTAGGTAATGCAGAATCTAATTGTTATGAAACTTAGGAAGTAGAATAGTTCTCAGAAGATTAACTAAAATCAATTAGCAGAGGGAGTGAAGCCACCATTAGTTTTTGTTGCTCATCCCCACGAATACAGCCATACTCATTCCAGGACATAGAGGGATTATTTTAATGGAAAAGAGTAGCTGGCTTCTGAGCTTTGACTGCCAACAGGAGAGTCAGTTAATTTTGAAAGCCAGTAAGGATTTTCTCATTTCAACATATTTCTCTGAGGGAGCACAGAGAAATAACTGAAATATTTAGTATTTTAAAATTAAATTCTTCTAATATTAATAGGATTTTTGCTTTCATTTTTTACACTACAGAATTTCTTTGTTCATAATTTAGGAAAAGGTGTATAGAGATTAACATTTTTATCCAAATACATTTCAAGACAAGCTGAGCGAAAAGTGATTGTAAAGTCAGTATTATGTGATGTTTTGCTGAGCTGGTAGCTATGAAAACCCATATTGCATTTGGTTAGTGTTGTGCTGTAAAATAAATGACTATTTAAGAGTTTACAGGAAATAGGTAATCAAATCCACACATTTTTGTAGGACTTTTTCTTGAGAAGGATCCCAAGCTATGCATGGTTCTGGCTTCCTCCAAACATGCTTTCATTTTCTTTACCCCTTTTTCACACCCTTTATCTTAGTTACTGGCTTTCTTTATATCTTCTGAATAATGTAAAAAAAAGAAAAGTGTAGCAAAATATCAGTTTGCCTCATATCATAACATTCACGTTTTAGTTACTTTATATGTTTTAATTCGATTGCATTCTTGTTTTCTCTGTGGATTTAAGGCCACATGTAGTTTTTAGGAGCATAGGGAGGGCCCAGACATGAGAAGGCCATTAGTGTTATTTCTAATGCACCGTCTGCCCACACAGCATCCTGAATGGTACTATAACTAACTTTTCTTAGGCAGATATCACAAATGTTGAGATACTGATTAAATTAATGCAACACATTCACTTCCATTTCCCCACGGGTTTCCATGCACTCATGACAGACTAAGAACATCTTTCCACCCATTAGTTCATGTAAATTTTAAGACAAAACCTTACTATTTCTTTTGGGATTTCTTTTCCTCTTCGTTACTTCATGTATGTTTTCTTGGAACACAATATTTTTGTTACATTGATTCAGATGAAATGTCTAACAGCAAGTTCCTATTCTACTTCCTTTTACTAAGGGTGAGCACTAGAAAAATGTCTGCAACAAGGATAGAAATATTTCTCTGAGATACAAATAACCCTATTTCATTTACAGTGAGACTGCCTTGCAGTCCTTCCCAGATCTCTTTCCATATCCTTTTTGTGCAGATTAGTTTGGCTACTATTTTAACTTAAATATTTGGATGCAGGAAACTGAATTGCTACTCATATTATTTCCAAGGAATAAGATACAGCTGTGGTCATCTGAACAGAAAGCAGCCATGTTACTAAGATGTTGGATTCATTGCCTAGGTACAGCTTCTCCCAGCTGCCCTCAAAGCTATTTTCAGCAGCTCACAATTCAAAGGAAGTTCAGCTGTAGCTGGAAACCTCTGTACAGCTCTCTGGTTACTACATTCATCTGCCAGCTCCTGAACAGATACAGCTGAAAAGACAGGATGCAACAGTTTTGGGAGTCACAATGACTTTAGTAAAACCTCAAAAACTTCCTGACACACTTTGCCATCTGTAGAATTGATGCCCAACAATCACTGTGTCATAAGAACAGTTGTGATATCTGTGATGGTATTGTTAAACCTTTGGGATCAATCTGGAACAATGGCAATGTTTAAGGGTAAAAGGAAACTCCTGTCATTCCAAGAATCCTAAGAAATTGCTGTCATCTATATCTTAAGCTTTTGTAAAATCAACTTCTGGCTTTGTAGACTCAATAATGTGTGGCATAGGGACATAATACTAAATACAATGCTACATTCATATATTTTTGTATCATATACAAGTAAAATTCTTTAACAAAAAGCTTACTTTTCATTTGTGTGTACATATTTTTCTACCCCTAGGGCTTGTTTAAAATTCTCAGTATTGTATTCAGCTTGAAAAGAGCACCACATTACAATGATGGCTCCTAAGCCAATACACAGAGCATGAATTTTCAGAATTCTGGATATTTTTAAATAATTTCTTGTGATTTTTCAATGTTGGGTAAATATATTTACAGGGGTTAAAAATCCTGCTAAGGAACACCACCTTGTGAAGGTAGGTATTTATGAATACAGCCTTATTTAAATCCTGAACAGACAATTAGCACATAAATTTCTACTTGCACACTTTTTCTGTGATTTTAATTCTTATTGCTTCAAGCCAATCTTGCAGACTATAAGAGGAAAGTAATAAAACCACTACTTCTGTACAACAAATGAATGGAAATTTTAGCTCAGCTTAATTCATTCCCTGTTAGAGAAAATTTAACACACAAAATTAAAAAGAAATATCTTTGAGATTGCACAGTTTGTTTCGCTTTCTTTCTTACATTTCTTCTGTCTGATTCTGCGTTATCAATGATAAGCATTTTTCTCTCTCTCCTTCATACTCACAGTACATAGTAATCTTCTTCTAATTTCAGCTGTTACTGCAAGACAGAAATCAAAGCTGCTTTGCCATGTTTAAAATGTATTATTAATGCATACAGGTAGAGGAAAAATGTCTAGAGGGTATCATCATTTTGACATCTATTTTACTGTCCTCTGCCAGGCAAATGAATCAAAAATGTCTCAATCATCCAGAAGATGTTATCAGATTTCTATTACAGTTGTTGGAACTCTTTGTATGATGTCACTAAGTGAATAAATAAATCTATTTAAATGCATTTAAACAGCTCACAGATGCGGGCCATAATCTTGAGCTTCCTGGAGCTGCATTGTCAAACCACAAATATTAAGGATGCTGATAAACATACCTCAAGGTTGAAGACACAGGAAAGGACATGCTGTTACTGTAATGTGATAGAATGAGAATTGCCAGTCTCTTCAGTTGCTATATAGAAAATAGTGCAGATTCAGTGATGGAAAGGAGCAAAATTGGCCTGTATTGGAGCAATCTGGCCTTTGTGTCTAGTTTTCAAAAATGCTTCATTTAGCCCTTCTCTCACAAAATCTGATGTTGAATGGCTGACATAAATTACTCCTCTTCCCTCAGAATCTTGGCAAGCATTCAAGTCTCTCTGGTTTAAAAAATAAAAGAGAACAAATGATTGATCTTCATTATATGATTAATCCCTATAAATAAATATATCTGTCACTAATAGATCCACGCATATATCACAAGTTTTATTTAGCCAAAGGCATTATTGGAACAGAAAAATTTGCTGTTGCAGTTTAGCTTAGGTGCTTCCTCCAAAGTTATGATCTGAATTTTTAAATCAACCAATTTTTACTGTTCATTTCACTAATTAGGATTTTTTACTATTACAAAAAATATTCATGTTCATTCCTCTCAGTGGTAACCTATTTTATCTTCAATGGAAAGGTAAAGACTAGCAGTGATAATCCGGTGCCTAAAATTCAGAATCAGGAGTGGGAAATATGAACTTCTGCCCTTGTTTTAGCATTTCCAACAGACATTGCCCAGCAACTACGCCAGGGCAAACCACTTTTCTCTCTTCTGAGAGTGTCACATGCACCCATTTACTCACAGTTTTCTTCAGAAAGACTTTGGGGGTGGTGATTTGAGTGAAGCATTTTGTGGAGCAGGAGCTTGATGTCCCATACAGAGACATTTCTAGAAAGGCACTAACTCCATCTGTCACGCTGCACTCATTGTGCTTCTCTGTGGGAGCTCTGTCCAGAGTCCTCAAACACTTCCAGCTTTAATGCTGAGACTCAGCATCTTCCATAGTATTCAGCAGTATGGCATTGAAAAATTACAAAAGTGACCTTTTGAAGAAATGTATTTATTCGTTGTGATTTGTAAGGGAATGGTCCTATTAAGAAACCAGTTTACATAATTATTGTGGGCATGTGTTTCTTTAGACTCTACTCATGTTTGTTAAGATGTTTTTATTGAGTTTTATACCTAATCATATCAGCATATGAAAAGTTATTTTATGAAGGAATATGTCAGTGAGATATTTACAGCAGATTGTGACTGCAGAACTAAGCAAACAAGACAGCTTATAAGGAAGGTAGAATAAGGTGCCAATTTATATAACTCTAGCTATATAAGAATGCAGTTAAGAGTTTTGCCTAATTTAGTTACAAAAATATAACTATGAACACCTTCTGAACAGCACGTCAACCATTTGCATTTGGTTATTAAGGTATAGGAAATCTAACTGTAACATATCAAGGAGCAGCATTGTCATGTGTAAGTTGTAGAGGTCAGGGAAAAGTATCTTCTACTGAAGGGTTTCCAGCAGTTAAGTCTTGTCTTTTATAGTTTCTAGAGGTTTACAAGGTCAGATAAATTTCATGAGGAAAAACTGACTCTGAATCTCACTTTCTACATAGTTTCAGAACCAAAGGTTTTCAGCATGATCAGCTTGAAAGACTAATTAAGCCCAACATTTTTGGTCAATGAGATTCAAACTTACAAAGTACTTACAAACTTTTCTCCCCAGACTGTCTAAAAGCTGATTCTATTTACACTTCACTCCTGAATTCTGTTTCTCCCTGATGACTTCCTCAAAACTCCACAATCCAATTCAATTTGACTCAAATCCGAAGCCATGAATCTTTGGTCTGAACTAAATACCCGATGCTTTGAATCAGAGAAAAGAGCATTGCAGTGTCCTCTTACCCCAGACTGAAAACTAACTGTGGAGCACTGCAGAGATTCTCAGAATCACAGATAAGAAAGCAGTAGAGGAGCAACATTAAGTTGAACCTTGCCTTCAAGACAACTTCATATATATCTGTGTCATTTCTGAAAAATATTCATTTAATCTACTCCACACAAATTTTCACCAGTTAAAGCTTTTGTAGCCATTGCAAACTTTATTATGGTAGTTCCCAGTGTTTCAGATTTCTTTTTTTTCTCCATGAGTCTCTAGCCTGGATCTTCCTTCCTGCAATTTAAGGCCACTGTTTCCTGCCCTGCTCAGCAGGGACAGGAGAGTAGATTATTAATCTTTGGCAGAAGGCAGCATATTTGAAGACTGTTACTATGTCTGCCCTATATCTTCTTTTTTGTAGGCTTAATAACTTCAGTGTGTTCTCTCCTTCTCCAAAAGTCATAAGTTTCAGATGTTTGATCAATCTTTTTGCTGTCCAAATGGTCCACTTCATTCTTGAATTGTGGTGCCCAAAATGAACACAGTACATCACCTAAGGCATCACCCATACTGGAAGCAGTAATTACTGTGTGTGTCTTGCAGTCTGTATAGCTGTTTATACATCCCAGTATGATGCTTTTTCACAACAGCATGACATAGTTGACTGTAATGTGCATGTCCTCCACAGAGATTTATTATTTGGAAAATTGCTCAGTAACATGTGCACACATGCATATATTTGGCACTGAAGTTTCCAGAGGGTCTTTCAGATTTTCAGTAGAAAACATATTGCTTATTGACTTAGCGAAAACAAATTAAAGTTTTATTAACTCCTGCACAGCAGCATTACTATTCTAATTATGCAGGAGATTTGTTGATAGTCTGGTGTATTTTCTTCTAATTAATTATACACATTTTATTTTGTGAATATAGTTTTGCTTTTCTTGTTGAAGTAAAGCAATTTATGCAGCCTGAACACAGTATATATAGACACGGAATGGAAAACAAAATCAAGAAGTTTTTTAAATTCAGGTCATATAATTTTCTGGAAAATATTACTTTCCTTTTTTTCTCTGGCTTCTCCTAGATTGCACTCAACTCCCATAGAGTTTATCAAGAACAGAGAAGCAGCCTAAGAGAGCAGAAACAAAACACCCTTTGAGGACCCTGTGCAGTTTAGGCTCCACCTGCATCTTCACTCTTGCTCACCGAATAAACCTTTCTCTTGTGGACCTAAGTGAGAAGTGCTGTCCTCAGCTGAGACTCTCAAGGATTTCCTAGAGCAGCTGCTTAAACCTCAGTTGACTGAAGAAGTGGGTGTTAAGTGACATAATCAACTTGATACCTCACAGGGATCTCTGGGACTTAGTGCAGTGTCTCTCTCAGTTGCAGCACACTCTCCTGGTCAGTAAGTATTTAAACACACTTCATATGTTTAAGAACATGCATGTTCTTCTAGAAACATAAGAAGAACTGCTGGAATCTTCAGCAGATATTATTTCTCCTCTGAACTGTGCAAATGATCAGATTGAGGGGACGTATGGGAATAAATCACACAGACTCCATTTTCTTCATGGTGGAAAAAGCCCATTCTTTAGTCACGTAACTCCTTTTTATACAGTCTGACAGACCTTGTGTTGGACTCTAATTGGCTAGTAGTTTTCTTGCCAATTACCTCTATTGGTTAGTAACAAGTTGTTATTCTGTGTTCATTGGTCACTCAAGACTCTGGGAGTCTACATGCAGGGATAGTTGTTTGTGAGAGACACTTTTCATTTTTCTATCTAACAGTGTAAAAACAATTTATACAGGTGCTACTTGTTTTTCACAAAGGAATAGATTGTTATGTTAAGAAACTGCTCACACCAGGATTTCTGTCACATGGGAACTTGCAAAATGCTAGCTTTGGCGAGGACTGACACTGATTCCAGGAGAGCAAGCTTGATTTTATGAAGCCTTTCTTAATGATTTTTTGACCTTACTGCAGCAGGGAAGTATGAATTTAATGGTAACCTTTACTTTTGTCCAGGAGGGATAGCACTTCAACAGTGTGGACTTCAAGTTTCTGTGTTTGATTGGAGCACAGGTAAGAAAGATACCCAAGACTGAGGTATATAGAAGAAACATACTGCTTTTCACGTTGAGTTTGTTCTCTCTATTTCCAAGCAGAAAACAGGTAGGCTCTTAATTTATATCTTGCTTATTAATCTACATCTTTCTTTAGATTCTACACGTATTAATCTTTGTTTGTATTAGGCCTCTTGCTCTCCCACCTAGAAAAGGTCACACAGATCAGGGAAAAGGTAGTGAGTTTGTCTGCCAAAGCTGCTCCTCCTGGAAAGAAAAACTCTGTTCTGCAGAGATCACTGAAGCAATGCAGTACTTTGGCCCCTACTGTTAACAGGTTGAAGGGTACAGTGGTTACTTTTTTTCTCATTTTCCCTTGGCAACAGTCTATGCTTTGCCAAAAATGTGTAGATGCTCAGTGTTTCACTGTTTTTTGTAGAAAAAGAAGCCAGTAAGATATATAAATTGTTTTAGAAGAATGTAGCAATTTAAAAAAAATGTATTTTCCAGTTCAAAAATGTATTTTCACATCCCAATCATGGGATGGGACATAGGGATAATCACATAGTGGTATTCACACAAGTTCTCACACATAGTTACTGCTACACAGACAGGTCTGCTCACCATTTTCTGTTCAGCTATTATTAAACTCCTGACTAAAGGTATGGCTGAAGATAAAGACAACTATCATAGTCTTTAAAGGCTTTCTTTGAAAAATTGTTCAATGGTAAATTGCTACAGGATTTCCAGGGCTCCCATCTGAGTGTTGGGGAATGAAGATGAGCTCATTTAGAAACAGCCTTGTTTGACAGGGAGTTAGCAGACTCCTGTTCTAGAAAGAAGGTGGTTTCCATCTCCAGGGAAAACAGAAAGCTTTTTTTTTCGAAGGACTGCCTGGGAGAGGTGACTCAGTGATGCTAGTCCATGCAGCAGTTCAATGTCCCATTTATTTTTATTGGTATTGATGTGGTACTTAGGACAGTTTATCAAGAGCTCTATTCTACATTCAGTGCTGCAGAATCATTAGCCCCAAGATGTTGTCTGCTTCTATTTTTTTGTTTTCCTTTCTTTTATTGCAACATTCAAGTTTACAATAATGTAAGAGGTTAAACAGGTGTTCAAATAAGGACAAAACATTTTTTTTTTCTACCATTGCGTGCTGAAGGTGTAGTATAAATAATAAATCAGTTAAGAACCACAAGCAGTCAAAAATCAGAGCATGTCCCAAGGAAATGATATTTAAGATGTTTTTCAGCAAAATACTTGAACACACATACTTCTTAAAATTCTTATTTAATCTGTTAGTTCAAGGCAAGAGCCTTGTGTGGTAAGAGTAGTAGAGAAAGTGACTTTCCATGTGCAGAGCCAGCCATCAGGAGACGGGACAGTATACATGCTTTATGGTGTGATGGATAAATCTGGCAGCTTCAGGGAGTCTTGTGGAAGCTGTGTAAGGGTGCTGCTGTCCTTGAGGCTGCCTCTGCAGGCACAAGTGAGAAGGACAAGGTGTGGAGACTCCTGGCTCCTGCTGCATCTGCATCCCCTCTGTGACCACAGGACTGTGGGAATGCACAGGAGAAGGAGGCCCCACCCACACTGTCCTCCTGCCAGAGCAGCAGTATGAGTTCCAGTTACAATCTGAACATCACTGTCAGCATATTTTTTTCTTCTCACAATTAACATGTCTCCAAATTCCACCTTAATAAAATTAGTAAGTTAATTAATTTTCATCAAGTCACTGGACATTTATCCCTGCTAGCATAAATAAAGATTAATCAGCCATGAAAAGATACTTTCAAATCACATGGCTTGTAAATGCAATAAATTTTTAATGTGAAGATGAAAGAACTGTACATACTGCTGACAATTCACTCTCTGGACCTTCTTCAATCCCTGCTTTAGTAATGATATAAAACTCACTTTAAATCTATGCCTGGAAGTCTAGGCAGCTGATGTTCCTGAAGACTTTTATTACTATCTTTCTGAATAAACGTAATTAATTTCTATTTTCCTCAAAACTAACAACTTGCAGAGTTCTCTGCATCATTCTTCATCAAAATCCAATTTCAATCTGCTTTACAGAGGTCTGAATTTTTTCTGTTGATTGGTAAATTAAATGAAAAATACTTCATTTCATAGCACAGTATGGAAAATATTAGTGGGAATGATGTGCAGAATTTTATCAGTCATAGTTATTTACTTTTGTGTCTTCTATTATTTCATGCTCGTGTGGAGATATGCCATTTTGTTTTACTCTTCTTGTAAGATTTCAGAGAGCAAACTGTATATCAGGGTAATAAACCCACACCCCACTGAGAATATTCAGTGTGATGGTAAGAAACTCTGGAAACATTTTAAGCAGAAAAAGAATTGAAATCTTTTTCAGGGATCTGAATAGTATTGATTACATCACAGATGGGTGGTCAGTGGAAGATCAGTACAATATAAATAACAGCAGAAAAAAATATGTCTTCTGCATTTTTAATATGAAACCCATTCTCATATGAAACACCATTTTTCTTCCAAGCTCAGAGAGTTCCAAATCACCATTTTTAATCAAGGTCATTGATGGTATTTTTGTTTTCAAAGTAAAGATATGTTTTAAGTTATTCTCATGCAGAGTGATAGTCTAGTGTCTTTTATATAGGCACATTTTATTCACTTAAATGAACATTTTTGCTTATAAGTTTATTTTATCAATTCATATGGCTAACAGCTTATGCTACTGTCTTAGCAATTAGGAAGAACAAAATTAATTGCTACCAATGACAATGTCCAGTCATTGCAACATAACTGGTGCTAAGGCTTGCATTTCTGGCTTTTTAGATAGTTGGCTAATGGCTCCTCACTCAAAGATTTAATGTTGTTAGCATTCATCAAGGCATTGCAGGTATAATTCAGCTCCCATAACTCTAGCTGTGTAAGCAGTATACAGCTAATATTATGTCTGAAAGTTTCTTTTTAGTCAATGCAGACTGACAGGTATGTTCAAATGGATCTTTCCATTTTAATTACTATTTTAATATGAATAGCGTTAAGCCTATGGAAGCAATTTTTTGCAGTGATTAGGCATAGATAAAGTTAGTTCAGGAGAATCCTGTGTGTCTCTGTTGTCCCATGAGAAGGTCCACTGTATCAAATCTGGCATTAAATTCTTGTCAGCCATTCCTTTGAACACAAATAATTACAAATAATCAACTAAAGATTTTAATAACATGATAAGTTTATGATAATGAGTTGATCCAGACCAGAAACAGGATTCTGTTTTCCACTTAAGGAAAAGAGCTATGAATTCAAAGAGGAAATGTCAGAAACACTATTAGTAGAAATATTTCACACAAGACATGGGATAAAATAGAAAGTGTCAGCTGTAATGGGATTTATCTTGCAGTATCTGGATTAATTAAAAGTGATTTGAGATTGTGGAAGATAGATGGGCTTTGCTAACAAGAGCAGTTGTGGTAGCTCTGGATGTGATTTTTGGCTGCATAAGAATTGATTTTGGTTTTTTAATATTTAATTCTATTCCTGAAAACTAGGGTGGAAATGATTTATGCTACAGTATTAGATTGAGAGTTAATGAAGCTGAAGAGGTATAACCTGGTTTTCAGAATTTCTTCCAACAGACATGGATAATTTGTCTTACGAAATATTTAAGCATTTAAATGACAAATGTTTGAAGGTAATTATTAAATTGAAATTGTTTAATTTCATTTAGGCATGAATGTTGGATCTCAGCCTTTTGGATAAATACAGAAGATAATATGTATCTACTGCTACTCATTTGGTTATTCCCATATTTTTTATCTGTCAAACTAGCTATTCTATTTGGACAAGGTTGAAATCTATTGAATCGTTGTTTTGTCTACATTATCTGAAATGATTTTGACTTTTATAGGTGAGCACCTTTTAAAAAAATGAAAACTTTGCAAACACAAAGCAGGAGACAGCTCAAGCCTGTGATCATTTAAATTCTATTTGGGCCTTATATGGCTCGTTGCAATGTAGGCCTCATGTTGCCTCTTTCATTCTGCAGCTTCACTTTTGATAGTCAATTATTTTTGTCTTCTGGAGAAAAATCCTTTTTTGTTATTTTTGTGTCACCTGTAGGATTGAGAACTTATAAGCAGGTGAAGGGTAGCCAGGGAAAATTCATGTGACTATTAAGAAAAACCTGACAAAATCTTTCCTAAATGAAACACAGGAGTTTTGTTTTGTGTTGAAAAAATAACATTTCTGTTTGATAGATGGTCTTCCAATGTGATATGAATGGATTGCACCGATGTGTTTTCCAGCAAAAAGTTATGTTTTATCATAAAATGCACCAACAACACAGTTCCTTTGATGTCTCTGTAGTCTGTCTCCTGAATATACTGTCATGGCAGTGTGCAATACTGTAAAAACTGAACTCAACTTTGGCCATTAATCAGTCTCTCCACAAGAAATTAGGAATCTGGGATAGATAGAAAAAAAAAATTATAATATCACAATCTATTATAGTGAATTAAATAAAAATATAAAGCTTTTTTTCCCTTTATTTTACTTCGACATTTTTCAAAATTACCAGATTGTCTTAAAGAAACTTAATTTCTCATGAATATTTTTAAAAGCAAACTTTTGAAATGCAGACCCCTACTGTAGTCTTCTTAACCTTTCAGTTTGAACAGACTCAAAAATCAGTCCAACCCCTCTTGATTTGACATGAACTATCTAATCTTTTGGCAGATACACGACTGATAAAAATGGTTTGTAGCTCAAAGTTATGCTGAGTCTTATAGTAATCATGGAAAATCTCACTCTTGCATTAAAGCCATAAGAAGTAAATGGGAATAAAGAAAAGGAGTTGATTATAGACTAGCACACCAGTGGGCACTGTGAGTAGCTGCAAGGAAGAGACAGGCCTATCAGACAAATGCATTGTCTGACACCATTACAGGCAAGGCATGTCAAGCATGCTCTGGGACATAAAAAGAGGGAAGCAGAGCAGTGGACTTTGCCCAAGAGACAGGGAAATTCATTCTCCAAACACTGTGTATGGCCTCCAAACTTTGGTACAAAATCAAGTCTGAAAAGCAATCCCCATTTGTGATAGATCATTGCAAGAAACTTTCCACTAAGGTTCACTTGCAGAGTCACCATCCAGTACTACCAGAATATTTGCTGTTTCTCTATTTGCAGAGTTTTCTCTGAGATAAGCTACTTTGGATGTTGTCTGTTATTTCACGGGGGTTGGGTTTCCTGCTTCTTACTGCAACACTCTTTGTACATCACTTATTTTCTGTATTGCATGCTAAGTGTTTTAATATTATGCTGATATATGCTAGGCAATAAGATGGTGGGGGAAGGGGAGCAGCATATCCTTTCTTTTCATATTTATTATTGGTGCTTCATTCAGAACATATTTAATGAGGCTTCAGATGAAAAGTGAATCTCATCCCTTCAAGCATAATTGGCAAGCAAAGAAATATAAAGAAATAGGTTACACAGTACTGCTTGTTAAAGCATGTATAATGGCTTGTGTTTTTAATAAACAAATAAATGTGTGCATAAATTATGTTCTTTACAGTATGACATTCTGATCATTCAAGCTTAATAAAAGAAACTGCTCATGCACTCATTATTCCAATGTGGAGGAAAAATCTGTATGCATTGACTATTTAAAGTACCATCCTTAACTTTTGTTATCACAAAAAATGCATATTGCATGTATTATCGCATACAGAAGTGTATGTACTGTAATATATTTTCAGTGTTTTATTCTAGGGAAAGACAAAAGGATACAAGTTGAGGATATTTCATCTTTTAATCAGAATTTTTTTAATATGTATAGGTTTAAAGTTGAGCACATGGCATTTAGTGGGCACTACCACAAGTCTTGTTTTGGGATTCCTTTTATGGTTGCCTAGTGTATCCAGTGCACTAGGGCACTGGATGCATTTGAAAATATTTTACAGAATCAGAGATTATACTGCATTGGAAGGCACTCACAATGATCATCAAGTTCAGCTCCTGGCTCTGCATAGGACATCCCCAGGAGTCACACCCTGGGCCCAAGAGCATTGTCCAAACCCTTCCTGAACTCTGTCAGGCTTGGTGCTGTGACCACTTCCCTGGGGACCCTGTTCCAGTGCCCAGCCACCTTTGGGTGAAGAACATTTTTCTAACATCCAACCTAAACCTGCCCTGACACTTCAGGCCATTCCATTGGGTTCTGTCACTGTTACCAGAGAGAAGGGATCAGTGTCTGCCCCTCCTCTTCCCCTCACAAGGAATTGCAGACTGCAATGAAGTCTCCCCTCAGTCCCCTCTTCTCCAGGCTGAACAGACCAAGTGACCTCAGCTGCTCCTCACACAGCTTCCCCTCAAGGGCTGTCACCATCCTCACGGCCCTCCTTTGGACACTCTTGGGTAGTTTACAGTGTAAAATACATTCATCATTTAGTCTGAAAGTTTTCTGTAGTAGACTTTGTCTAGAAGGTAAGTTTTTAAGAGCTCAGCTGATTTTCCAATAACTGTAGTTTAGTCTTCCTGTGGCCAGAGAGTCATTAGCCATAAGACCACAATATATAGATAATATAAATTGCAAATATTTAGTATTTATAATGAAAGAGTTCAGGATGAATTATACATGCGGTGAAGCAGCAATCCTAATTCTTCTCTTGATTTTCTAAAAAAATTATCGGATTAGGCAACAATTGCCTGGTAAAATACTTTAAAAAAAATCAACCAAGTGTTATTAATCAGAGCTGTCAGTGAAGTGCATTGCATTATAACACCATGAAGCTGTCACCATACCTCAGTGAGTAACACTAGGCACTGTTTGGACATGACTTGCTCCAGTGGAATTCTTCAGTTTCCAGCAGTAAAGAAAGTGAAGCCCATGTGCATAGCTTGAACCAGCTGGCAGATAGGTAGGCATTAGGGATGTATAAGATTGGACACTCCTCCAGATGCTGCCACAATTAAAAACAAAATAGTTTTCCTTATATTGGACACCCACATAATTTCGGGGTGTCAAGAGATTGGCATATTTTGACAGTTTTACTAAAATAGATGCTTTCAGGGAAAAATATAAAAGCTGTAAATTTTCTTGACAAGGAACTTTTTTTCCTTAAACATGTGCTAGATTAAAAAAAAAAAAAATTAAAAACCTATCAAACAAACCCACAAGCAATAGGAGGGAAAAAAAAAACCAAACTAACAAAACCTGGATTCTATATGTGTTGTGAGAACTTTATTAGAAATTATTAAACTTACTCAGAAACTATTGGTGATGAGGAGTTCTTTTCCCTAGATACGCAGACATGTGGAGGCATTAAAATACCCACCATCTGCTGTAGCTTGTGCTTTGTTTAGTATGCAGAGCAGTGACAAGGAAAACTCATAAGACTCCCAGATTTTATTTCCTTTTTCATTATGGTACAATTTGTCTGACTAAAAGTAGTAGCCCAAAATTAGGTGACACACCATGACCAGACTAGATGCCTGCTTTTTATCACCATTCAGCTGCTCAAGGGCAAGCATCTTTCTCCCCTGCTTACGCAGAAGGAAGCACTCAAAGATGTCAGATGGAGAAATTGCATTCCTGCAAATCTTTTCAGGTCATTGCACCAGGGAGAAAGAAAGGTATTTCCAGAGCAGATATGCAGCATCACCTTTCAATCTCCTACTTGTATAGCTCTATACATGTAGGCTAACCCCTTCATTACAGCTCTCACTATGTGAGAACATTACAGTTCTTCAGAAAGACCTTCAAGGTTCATACTCATGTATTACCAAGACTTTTGCAAAATACAAGGCAGCAGGACTACCCTGCACAGAAAGAGGAGGCTCTGTGTGAGACATGATGCTCTCTTTACCACTGCTCCCAGGAAAGTAGACTTGATCTTCAACTAAATCCAGAAGAGACTGTTCTTAAGCAGTCATACAGCAGATGTGCCAGCAAGCAGGATGACACCAACCAGACTGACTGTTGTTCAGGTCTGAAGGGAGGCTGTCAGGGAGGCTGTTATTATTGGTGCTTCATTCAGAACATATTTAATGAGGCTTCAGATGAAAAGTGAATCTCATCCCTTCAAGCATAATTGGCAAGCAAAGAAATATAAAGAAATAGGTTACACAGCTGGACTCCTTTCGGTGCTGCTGAGCAGTAGGACAAGAGGACATGGGCAGACACTGACGCACAGAAGTTGCACCTGAATAGGATGAGGAACTTCTTTATTGTGCAGGTGAATGAATGAGCACTGGAACAATTGCCCAGAGAGGGTGTGGAGTCTCCCTCACTGGAGATACTCAGGATCTATCTGAATGCATTTCTGTGCAATGTGTCCTGGAAAGACTCTGCTTGGATAGGGAGGTGTGACCAGATGACCCCACCTTTGGGCCCTTTCCAACCTTGACCATCCTGTTATTCTGTGATCTCCAAACACCTCCCTAGCACCACAAAAGGACAGCTCTTCCCAATCTTTGGCAGGCACGTGTCCTGTGAAACCTCTTTTAAAAGTGAGTGTCCTGTGAAACTTCTGTCAGATGTGATCTCTCTTTCAGCTTTTCTAATACCAGAAGCTGAATGAAAAAAAAAAAAAAAAAAGTATTCCTTTTAAAATCAAAGGCTGTCTTAGCAGTTTGAATTTTAAAAGTTTATATTTACTGAGATAATAGCAAAGCCAAGGCTAAATATTCAGCACACAGCTGAAGACACCAGTGTAGATCATAAGCCAGACTGCAAGACATTGTTATTATATGCTGTAAATAAACAGGATTTAATGCTGAGACATTGACATCTGTTAAAGATGAAATAATTTTGTCCTTGTAGATCACATTTATGTGAACATTACATAAATGTTCATCAGTTTCTAAAACCAAAAAATCAAGTGAACACTTGGCAAAGCTAGGCTAGGTTCTGGTAGGTGAAACAAACCATTTTCTTTCAGTGTATATTTGAATTCAAATAAAATAGCATTTTATCAAAACAAGCAAGCAAACAAATCAGATACATGCTGATTGGAATCTTCAGCCTATTTCTAATTAGTGTTCTAAGCTTTAAAAAAAAAAGAATCTCCCCTTAATTGTTGAATAATTCAACTCCTGGATAAAACTATTAATCATATTCTGACTCAGCAACTCCATTTTATGAACTTGACAAAGCTAACTCTGGGATAGTTTCAAAGTCAGTAAACTTGATTATTTCTTCATGAGTTGATTCCCTACAATTCAGAAGTGTCAGTCATTCCAGAGACTCACTTAATATGTCTCCCCATACATTCACTGTCATCTTTTAATGTTCACAACATCTGCTGTCGAAAAAGAAAAATAAAGAGAAAATTAATTTTGATTTGCATTTTTTTGAGATAAGGTTTTCCAGACACATATTGTCACTATTCCAGATTTTGAATTATTCTTTTATCAACATTTCTTTGTTTTAAGATTATTTGATTTTTTCTCATTTTTTTTAACAGTAGAGCTCTCTGTGTCATTTGAAGTGCAGTAACTGGGGCAATTTAGGTGAAAACCAAAAGCAATATGAGCAAAAAGCTAAAAACTGAATATAAGAAATAAATGGAGAAAAAGTAGAAAGATTCCAAGCTTGCTCATAGCTCTCACAGAGTGATTCCTTGCACCAAAATAAAACCTAGGTGCAATATGGGGAGGTTTTTGTTTGTGTTTTAAAGGGAGCTTCCCTCAAGCAGTGAAGGCTCAGAAAAAGTTTTAAAGTATTCATTTGAAGTTCTACTGTAGTTAAATGATGATCTCACAGTACATTTTAGCTTCTTGGTGGTTTTGAATGGAAGCTCAATGAAAATAATGTTCCTGCTGAAATTCTTCATATGAAACCAATTGTCTGTCCCCACAATCTAAAGGGTGATTTGCCCATCCCAAAATATACAGCTTGCTGCAGTGTCATGCCCTACTGTCAGTCCATGGACTAACTACACCCCAGTGCTTCTCCAGTAAGGGAAAAAATCTTGAAGCTATAATTAGATTTCTGAACAAGTGGGAACAGTGACAGGCACATAAAGCCATATAAGGTGAGCCCATTGTTCAAGAACAGAATTTGAATAATTGTTATCCAAGATCTCTTGGAAGTTTTACAACCCAAGTTCTATGTCATTTGTCATGTAGTTTGGTTTTTCCCATAATGCGTACAAAGGTTTTCTATTGTCACTTGGTTATCATGATTTGTCCATTCAGTTATGAAGTATTCAGTGTCATTTATGTCTTTTCAAGTTCATTCTGCATGTCTGTAAATTATAACTCTTTATTAGTGATGGCAATGAGCTGGAATTTCACTACTGCTTCAAAAATTATATGTCTGCACTTCCAACCTCTTCATGTCAGTGCCAAATTTGGAAAATTAATTCTTCTTCTTTACACCAGCTGTGTCAGGAGACAATTTAACAAGTGGAAGTGTGGGGAGAAGATAACAGAAAACAGGAAAATGGAGAACTGGGATTGAAATTAATTTGTCAGTATTAGAAGGGTGCACTTTAATAATGTCTACTGCATGCCAAGAATCATTAAAGATAATTCCAATTAAAGGTCTTACACCAAGACAGAAAGCAGAAGTATCCACCACTGTTTATTGCCTAAGACTACATGTAAGAGGAAACTGAAATTCAGGGCCATATTTTCTACTAGGTTGAGCACAATTTGTAGGATGTCAAGTGGCACCCATGAAAAATTACGTCTCTACTGAAAAGATGATAGAAGGCTGTCTTGAAGGAGTCAGAAAGACCTGTTTAAACACTTAGTACTAGATCTGCACACACTGTGTAACAAGTCAGACAGTGCTCTTTCTAAAGCAGGTCCAGTAGAACCCAAGAATCCTTCCTCCTGACAAAATAAAATACACCCTCCCATACTTATCTTTACTTATTTTTCCATTTCATTTAATTTTCCCATCAGGGATCAATCAAATCCCCATAACCTCTCGAGAACTCTTTTTCAGTGTTCAACTTTGCTGTCAGAAGCCAGAAACATGGAGGATAAGAGGAGCATCTTTGTAAGGACAATACGCTTTGCATGCAAACTCATGGTTTGTATTCAGCCAATGCACAAAGCCAGTTAAATAAGAGACATTCTCCCTTCATATCAGACAGTATTAAATCCCTACTGATCTGAAGTTACACGGCCTTGTTTCTGAGCAGAATAAAACCTTAGCTGGAGCTCATACCTGTAACCCTATTTGTCTTTTACTGGCGAGGACACCCTTTGTTATTCTGAGACCATTGGGTGGACTGCTGCATAAGTTGATTAGACATCAGGCAGAATCAAAACTGCAGTATAAATTCTAGCTTTTATGTCTGTTTTCCCCCGCTTTTTTTCACTTCGATCTGCCCCTACCTCCCACATGTTTAGACACTTAATGGCAATTTATGTTTAATATGTTTAAGATATGCTTAATAAGCAAGCTGCTAGGGTGCTGGAAAGAATGTTCTTCATGAGTAGACTTGAATTTTTTTACCTCCTGTTTGTACCTCTTCTTCAGATTGTTCACTATGGAAGTTTATAGTGATCTGTGATGGTATGTTGTGTACTCCCATTAATAATTAGTCCAAGACCACTATCAGTAAAAAATTTATCAGTTTAATAGAAATAATTACTGTTTCTCCTGGTTATAATAATTAGATAATCCCATTCCTCATCACTTGCCTGAACTTTTCAAAATGAAGTCTGAACAAGCACATGACTCTTTCAGTTAATTTTGCCTGAGGAAAGTTTGGAGACTAAACACAGGTGGATCACAGGATAACCCCTTCAGATTGTCAACCTTCATTCCTTTCTGAATTAAAATAATTTTTTTATACTATCTTAAATATTTTAATATTGGTTTGACTGAATCATACTTTCTTCAATATCTACTTTTATCAATTTTAATGAAAGGATTATATTTTTCAAGTTTGAACACTCTTAGGCTAACCTAATACATGGTTCCGGAAAGTTAATTTATCAGATTCATAACTGAAAATAGAACTAATTTAAAAGAAAATTTTATCTGAGCACCTTGTAGGGACTAAATGCTTTTGTGGTTGAGGTGGTTTATTGGTTTTTTTTAAAGTATTACCCTTTGATTTACTTTCCTTCTGAGAATTTTAAGTAGCCTTGTGTATGTAAATGTATGAGTACATATTGCTGCTTTTCATTTACAACAGATAACCTGCAAAATTGTAACAAAAATTGGAACTGCAGTAAAAGGCCACATCTCCTCACAAATTAAACAGTGGGAAATGTGAAGGGGAAAAATAAAGACAATTGCAAAAAAAATTAAGACTTGAATAAGAATCCTGGAGACAGTCCACTCCAAAAACTCAGAGGATATCCTTGGGCTATAAAATTCAGAAAAATGGTTTTGTAATTATTTTATCCCACTGCAGAGGTCAAGTAAGGTAAATGAGGGTAAATGGTCATAGGTAGATCCAAACCTCAGGAAAGGGGAGGAATCAATTTTTAGTATTAATGCATTTTATATGCTTAATAGATTTTACAGACTGTGAAAATCATCAGCCTTTTAGATGTAGATTTTGCTCAATGAATATGAAGGAATGACATGACAGTATCCGCTTGGGAGCACTATAATCAACATAATTTATTTTAAAGGGTTGAAGCTGATTTAATAATCCAAACAGCCCTGAAAGTTATAAAACCTTCACAAAATGTAATACAGCTTCCAACAAAATTCATCCTCATTAGTCTTTGCCACCAAGTGCACCATTCCCCTCTTCCTCAAGTCATAAAAGAATTTAACCAGAGTATTCTATAGAAGAACCAAAAATGCAGGTTTCCTTGGATGATATCAGACCAATTTTGAAGATTATTTCTTGGTCAGTGATATAACAAAAGACCACAAGACACCCTAAGTTTGTTTATAAGCTCTTCTTGTAATTAATCTAGTCATATTGCATTACATATTCCTCTTGTAAGTATGTGATTTAAAAACCACCCTAATGAAACCAAGTCGAATATGATATATTATACAGACAGAAAAAAAAAAAAAAAAAAAGCCTCGAGCCCATAGATACTTCTCTTTGGTCTTTGCAGTCCTTGACAAAATAAAATTGGATGCTTCTATGAGCTAACAAGATGGAAGTAACACTGTTAATGACCACTGATGAATGAAATGAGACTCTGATTGTGATTACATGTTCCTACAGCTGGTGTATAAGTTAGGTTGTGCTACTTTCTTTCCTCAACAGAAGGAGGAAAAACACTATGTTTTCTACAGCTGGTATTTCACTGGGTGTGCTAGAAGTTTTGTACATGTTTTCCATTTCAATGGCTTGAATACTGATACTCTTGCACCATTTTAGATCTTCCTTTTGCTTAAACATATCTACTTATCTGTCTGCCTCTCATTTTTTTCCCTTTAACTGAAGTATCTAATGTTCTATAGCTGTGGTGTTTGTGGTTCCTTGTCAATCACCCATAGCCTTGACAATTTTAATAGGTCTCCATTTCTCTGGTGTCTCCACCATTTTTAACAGGCTTCTCTTCTTTCTCTCTCAGGTAAGAAACAAGGCATGGGACATGGCATGTTAAAGGAAGGAGTATAGATTTTCCTACAGCTTTTGTTTTCCCAAATGTTTATAAACATTTGAGAAAATGTTTATAAACATTTATCTACCTTTCTGGCTAAAGGTAGATAAAGCTGTACAGCTCACAGCTACAATCTCATCCTTCCCCTTTACTTCCCTTTCTTTTAGATATTTGTCAGAACTGTGATGCTAACTGTTACTAGTTAAAACAAAGATCTTGTACACTTTGTATTTACTAAAGTTGTCTTAATTCCAAATAGGCCTGATTATAGCAATATGGCACAAAAATCTACTTCTTTTCACCATATATCAGTTTTTGAAACATCCCTTCTGTTCAAGCTCCATAAACACTGCATCTTGACAGAAATTACTTTGGAACATATGGAACTCACGTTACTAAAAAAGTCTGAGGAAGTGACGGCAGTTCCCTGAGGTTAAATAAACAAGGTTACATCTCAACAATAAGGCTTTTTCCCCCACAGTGTTTGGGCTCTATAAAAATATGTGAGATCTCATCCAATTCCTCTATCCTAACACTAATCACTTAACTTGTTTCCATTTGCGGTTTGGGTTTTGCTTTTTTCTGTCATCAGGTTCAGTGAACACAGTATCAGAATGGTTATCATAACCTCATTGAGGGGGAGAAAAGAAAGACCCTAAAATTGCCTTCTGGAAATCAGAAATCTGTAGAAGGAAAAAGAGGACTTTCAGTGTATTCTGAGTTTTTCCTTCCATACATCCCTGATAATTCTCTTTGCCATTACTGGAAACCGACTGGCTTTGCAGATTACAGTACCTTTGATGATCTTTTGGTCTGATCCAGTCTCCTAAGTTTTTTATCCTCAAAGCTATCAAAGACCAGTCTAACAGGATACATAGGCATTTTGGATAAAAATGTTTCCAGATGTTAAGTGTATTTCTATAGTAGATGGCGAGTTGTTTAGGACTGGTGTTTGTTTTGACACAAACTGGCAATAATCACCATTGCAAACTTCTTTGGTCTTTTGAGGTATGTTCTTGTTACGATAACCTTGTCATCAAAAAAAGAAGGAATTTTCAACTCAAGGGAATATTTCTGAAGTTTTTCATCTGGAAACAGACAAACAGATACAAAGTTTATCACTAGTCATGTAGAAAAATTTTATTCACATTCCATTCTTGTTTATTATTTGTTAAAATAGCTACTCAGCATTTGAGGGTCTTAAAATTTATCACCTCCATGAAAATTTTCTATCTTTTCTACAGTTCTTACACAAGCCAATAAATGGTAATTTCTTCTACAACAGATGAGTCATTACAGTGTTTCTGAGTTCAATCTTGCATTTGTTCCCTTTTACTGACATGTTAGCACAATATCTTCATGCATCTCTACTCTGCACAGCAGGAGGAGAAAGAGACAGTTTTCTGTGCTCACCAGCAAAAGTTAATGAGACTCATTAGCTAATTCCTTTTTGGTTTAGTTATGGGGATAATGCCAACTGACTTCCTCATCTTCAATAACTTTATAGTATCATATATGCTCAGAATTAACTTTTTTGGAATTTTTAGACATCTTAAATGCAAAAGCAAAAATGATTTCCACTATATTGTAAGAGTCATTGACCTTTTAATACTCCCTTTTCATAGAACTAATTTACAGAAGGAATTTTTGATTGGCTAACACAATGCTCTGTGAAAGATATTAAAGTTCCAGTGACAAGCCTAATATGAACATCATAATACGAGGTATGTGGCAAGGGAAGAAATTGTCCCTGAAAGTGAAACTTAACTTTCTCAGGAGAAGTATACAATTTTATTACCAGTGATGTCCAAATGGCCCATTTACTTAGATTGCTTTCTCTGTTTACAGAATAGTTAATTCCTTCTTGGTGAGTAGGACTGTTATATGCTTGCCAGCACAATTAGTGTCTATACAGCAGATTATTTCTTTTTGAATCTGCTAATAGATTCTGCCTCTTTGAATTGGAGTATTTTGGAAAAAGGCATTTTGAGGTTCACAGTCCAGTCTTCTATTGTCTTCTTGAATGATTCCCTCTCTTAAACAAAACTGCTTATTCCATGAATATAGAAGTCTCTTCATAGAATTTCTCTGTAACTACATGTTTATGAATAGTCTTTTCAGTTTGGAAAATGTTAAAGGAAAAAAAAAAGTTGTAAGTTTCCATGCATCACACAACAAATCAAAAAACTCTATACTAATTTAAATTCTTTTGCTTCTAGGAATAAAGAAATGTTTGTAAGAGCATTAAAGAACACTCTAATGTTTTAAGAAAGATTAAAGAACTCTGACGCAAAATGCAACCTGCCTTTCAATAGAGAAATAAACATTGTAAAACTCCCTAGACTTTTCTTCTTTATTAAAAATAATATGAAAATTTTATTCTTCTGAAAAAAAAAAATCCATACAGCAGAACAATTAACAGAGAACTTCTGATTGTGAGCATAGAATGTATTTAGTATGATCCAAGAACTTATTTTCTCTCATTCATTAAGTTCCTAGAGCCATAGAATTGAGAAGGCTGGAAAGTGGCTCAGTGAGTGCTTTTGCCAACTCCCTCAGTATCCTTGGGCAGATCCCATCTAGCCCCATAGATCTGTGAGCATCTAAGTCATGTAGCAGTCCTCTAACCCTTTCCTCCTGTTTCATAGGGTCTTATGTTGCTACCTGTCTCTGTTTTCCACCTCAGAGACCTGGGTACCTGGAGAGAAGTGGTCTTGCTCTCAAAGATTGAGGCAAAGAAGGCATCTGCATTTTCCTCATCCTTTGTCACTGTTTTCCCCTGCACTCAGCCAAGGATGTGGATTCTCCTTAGCAGATTAATTTGTATAAAGGTTTTTGTTGTTGTTGACAGCAGTAGCCAGATTAAGTTCTAGTTGGGCTTTGACCTTTCTAATTTTCTCCCTGTTTAATCTCATTACACCCTTTTAGTCCTTCCAAGCTGTCAGTCCCTTCTTCCAAAGATGGTGCACCCTGGTTTTTTTACTCTCAGTTTGAGACACAGCTCTCTGCTCAGCCAGTCCATTCTTCTTCCCTGATGACACATCTATGGGCACAAGGGGACAGACTGCTCTGGTACCTTGAAGATTTCCTTTTTAAAGACTGTCCAGCCTTCCTGGACTCCTTTGCCCTTCAGGACTACCTCGTAGACTGTTTCAAAATAATTAATTATCTGATGGTCACTTCTCATATTGGATTAATGCTCTACTTTATTATGAAAAGCTGTTTCTGACAGACAAAAGTAAATCCTGGCATTCACTAACTTGTTTTAGTTTTGAAACAGAAAAATCCTTAATAAGTTATTGGATCACTGGTTAAAAATTGTAGAATAGCAAAAGTTAAGAAAGGGATTTTAAAACATAGTATTTTCATCTCTATCCTTGGTCAGTGGTTTTTTGTTTTTTTTTTCCCTTCAGATTCATTTCACATTCTATCATGGGCATCCCAGCAACACATCACCTCCAGTTTTATCTAGTTCCTGAAAGTGACTAAAATTCCTTTTAGCTTATTCTAAAGAATGAAGTTTTGACCACTGAAGATAGATATTTATTTGCTGGTCTTGAATCTCGTGCTGTTTAGAAAACCTACATTATAAATACTAAACATGAGGTAATATTCTCTTACAGAATGAGAAAAAGTTGCTAGCATTTGCCTTCCTTTCTGAGGCAAACACAAGGGGGGAAAAAAAAAGCTGTGATTTTACTTATATGTTGCTTAGCTATTTGCAATTTCATACTTCATTTAACTGTTTGTCCAAAGCTGAAGAAACCAAAGTCATAAAGCGAAATGCAGCTTCATACTAGAAAGAGGTTCCATATATTTCCATTCAGACAATGAATGCATTTGGGGCTTTAGAAAGCCTTTCTTCAGTAAGTCATTAAGATGTGTAACAGATCACTAATATTTATTTTAGTAATTACTAAATGTATAATTTCAGCTTCTCTTCTTTGTATGTCTGAGCAGAAAATAAAGGAATCTGTATCTCATTTTTTTGTTTCAAATAGTTATCAAACAGTACTCATTAGGATATTACAGAGTAACAAGAGTAATAATTTGGTTCTTATCAAAGGCCTTTTATCCCTTAAAAACATCCTTGGAGAAGCAATCACTCATTTTCTTAGGAAAGACTGCTGTTACTAAAAGAAATTCTATTCTATTTATTTATACGATTGTATGAGATGCTTTTTGTTAATTCCCTTTGAAGCTAAGAGAGCACAGTGTTAATTTGTAAGATGTAAGATAAATTATTCAAAAGTTCAAATACACAAAAATACAACATTCTGAACACAGATTAAGTTTCTTAGTATTAATATTGTCACCCCCAATCATTCACCTTTTGTATGATGCTGTGATAAAACAAAGAAAAAGTTTGATTTCTTTGCAGACACACAGAACACTTGTGTTGTTAATGAACAGGCTTAAGATAAGAAAGCTGATGCTAGTAAAGTTCAAGTCATTCTGTGGAATAGCAGCCACTGAAGTGAAAATTTCAAAGTTTCAACTATCACTCTTCATCTCCTTCCTTAAATTAATCAGAATTTTGTGAACATTCTTGTCCTGAAAGTTAATTCATGTTATGTCTTCTGCCCTGCATGTCCAGCACCATCTGCACTGGCTATTTTAGCTTCTGCTATCTTGCAATTAGGGAAAGTCACTGATACACCAGCAAAATATCTCTGAGAATAGAGATTTTCAACAAAACTAAAAGAGGGTGAAGGAAGGTGGGGAAAAAAATAGATTAAGAACTTGCTTTACTCTTCCTATTTTTGCAGTGCAACTTGTGCACACCAGCAAAATCTCAAAAATTGTATAGCATTTTGGTATATATAAATTGTTCTTATGGATAGGGAAGAACATAAGTCCTTATTGAGACAAATAAGATGCAATTGAGCCTAATTTGATTAACAGAATTAATCAGATTGAGACAGAAAAAAGAGGCCTTTCACTCTTTATGGGCAAAGCAGTTTTAGAGTTAGGGTCTCTTTGTCTTCGTTACTTTGGGCTTAGAATACAGGGATATGGAGGGTTTTTTTCAGTTAAGAAAATAAGTTAGAAAAACTCATTTTTTGCTTGTGATAGATTATTCTGCAGGCAGGCTAGTTTAATCTATTACCAAAAATATCTGAAACATATTGTGATAGTTCAAAGAAGCATCATAGAATCACAGAATATGGTGAATTGGAAGAGAATCATTAGGTTCAACTCCTGGCTCTACGAGGACACCCCCAAAATCACACCATTTGCCTGGAAGTATTGTCCAATTGCTTCTTGTATTCAAACAGGCTTGGTGCTGTAACCACTTTTCTGTTTTCAACCATCTTCTGTATAAAAAACCTTCTCCTGATATCTAACTTAAGCAAGTTTTAGTCTAGTAAAATTATAATAAGAATATTATTTTTTTAGAAATAATTTTCATCTCAAAGCATAATCTTGACTTCTCATTTTCCTCTTTAAAATTAGTTTAGGAAGAAATAAGTTAAGAAGTAAGTTGGTTTTTTTTTTTTGAATATGCATTATAAAGAGGTGGTTAGACAGTACTTAAATCAGACATGTTCACTAGTAACCTAATGAAATATAACCTTTAGCATTTTTAACAACCCCAGGATCAGTTATATATATCAGTTATATTTCTGAGTTATATTTCTGATTAAAAAATACTAGTTGAAAACTATTTTAAGTGACTGGGATGAAAGGAAATGCACTTGGCTTGCTAAAGAACTGAGAATTCCAATCTAACTGGTTTAGTTTAATTTCCCAGAAAAAACTAGAAAATAATCAGTTTGTAGAAGTATTCCAGAAAAAAAAAAAAACCAAAAAAACAGGTATCATCAGATATTTGACCAAAATAAACTGAGTCAATAGCAACTTTTACCACATGCAATACAAATACACACATGAAATTGCTGTAGGTAAGAGTCAGAATAACCTCGAGTTCTGTAAGCTTTTGATATTGCCTCAACATTGTGTTCTCTTGAGCAAACTAAGCAGCTACAGCCCAGGAAATCCCAACAGCTGCTCTGTTATCACCAAACAATTCTCAGTGGATCTTTGTCAGACTGGAGGAGAAGTAAAGTTGATTTCTACCAGAATTATTTTGATTCTGATGGCACCCATTCACCATCTCAGCCTTAGGATGAATCTACCTTTTTATGATATTTGGGGTAAACAGAGAGGGAAGTCAGCCAGGCTGGAGGTGGTTTTGGAGTCTGTGGGAGCTCTAACCCTTCTCCTCCTGCTGTGGCAGGGGAATAGAAAATAGCACCTCCTCTGCTGAGGAGACAAGGCTGTTGCATACTTTCTAAGAGTTCACAGGTAAGATAAGGCAGCTGGGGAGCTTGACTTTTATTGAGGTATTGCATAAAATCCTTCAGAAGATACTTTTTTTGGAGGGAAAAGACAGGTTACAATGACAAGGAATGGAGATAACTGGGAGGACTAAGAACATGACTAGTAGCAGTGGAAAAAAATGCATTGGAACGCAGGTACAAGGAGCTGTGATGTAATCAAGTGAGTGAGCTGTGGTGTAATCAAAACAGAAAAGGGCAATTTAAGCTAAAAAAACCTAAATAAAACCCCAGGAACTTCCAGGAGGAAGAACAGGTGTATTAACCTTGCAAATTACACAAAGCAGGCAAAACTGCAAACACTCAGCAGGACAGAATTAGAATACAGTATAGTCTTGATAAATTAAGAAAGGGTCTGAAAAAAATTAAATAGGAAAGCACTGTGTATAAATAAGAAAAATTAATGACTTAAGCACAAATGATCCAGAGGAGTACAGGGGGTTGGGGTCTGTAGAGCCTGGGGTTATTTACCCTAGGAAATAGAAGACTCCAGGGAAACCTTCTAGCAGCCTCCCAGTGCTTAAAAAGGGAGGGTAAAGAAAAGATGGAGAGGCTCATTATAAGGGAGTGTAGTGAAAGGACAAGTGAAAGTGGATTTAAACTGAAAGAGGGTAGATTTAGAATGGATATTAGGAAGATATTAATTTGGTGGGACACTGGAACAGGTTGCCCAGAGAAGCTGAGGATGGCCCATCCCTGAAAGTTCTAGGCCAGGCTGGATGGGGCTTTGAGCAACTTGATCTAGGGAAAGGAGCTAGATGATGTTTTCTTTTTCTTTCTAAGCATTCTATGATTCTAATACAGAATTACAAGACATAGCAGTTCTGCATTTATAATTAAGTTTATTTATTATTTATGTGATATAAATATTCTGCTCCATTAAAAGTAGTAGGTTCATTATAAACACAAAATATCTATGCATTTACAAGCCCACCTCCTTTTGACCTGAAAAAAACATCAGATATGGTTAGTTTAGTAAAAAAAAACCAGATTGTAGAAAGACAGTAACCTCAAATACACGAGGCCTTAAAAAAGGAAAGCAAGTTGTTCTGTGTTCACTGAGTGTAGAACAAGAACGGATGCATTTAAACCACACCATTATCCTGTTAAATGGGAGTAAGACATTTTTTATTATGAAAGCAAATGGGAATCAGAGTTGACTGTTAGAAGGATCAGTAATATTCTATTTGGAGATTTTTCAGCTGCAGAATAAACTGTCATCTTCCAGAAATGCTTTTGTTATAAAACTTAGGATTTTGCCTTGACAGTGACCTCTGAAAACACCTTTCAGACCTCCAGCCTTTGATTTCCTATTGATGCATCTAAAAGAACTTCACAAACTGAATCTTATAAAGAAGCAGTTGCTAATTAAATGATTGGCTTGGTTGAGCAGCACGTGTGGAGTGTTTTCTGTGGATTCTATCACTATAAGGTTAATTTTCAGAGTAATCTCCTCCACATTACCAAGTTTTCCCTCACAAACATTTTCTACTGTTTGGCCTATGGGGGCTGTAACATAAAATTAGCTTTTGCAATTTTTTTTCTGTCTAATTGGACTGCAATAACATTCCCTCAAGAAATGGAGAAGATTAACAAATTGCACATGAAATGTTCCTCTACAGTCGAAACTGATCTAGAATGACTTGTTTTCAATCATCAATACACTGTTTATTGATTACACCCAGAGTTTCATCACCTTAAGGCTTAATTTTTTCTTTAGACAGTATTTGGAACAGATTTTTTTTTTTTTTTTCTGGCTGATCTTTTGATAATGGCAATATTAGCAAAAGACAGTTGAGACATAGCAGGACATCATGCATGATCTCTGTGAACATATGTGTCTTCAGAACAAGCACAGGATGGAACTTGTACAGATTACTGGAAGAATTAATGTGTTTCATTAGGTGGGCTGGTGTCTGATTCTATCTACCATTATTTTAGTGTGTTTGTAGTCCTATTTTCACTTGCAGTTTACTTACACAGGCTCAAGTGAGTACACAAACACCACTCTGTTTGTAGATCCAGGGTATCTGACTTCAGTCTCTTCGTTTGACATACATAGGTTTAAGACCATACATGGATGCAGTACTTCTGCAACTACATGTTATGAATATTTTAACATCTATGTCATTACAGTAGTATTGATATTTACTTTTTTTTGCTTCTATTTGCTTGACTCTCCTGAAACTTCACCGCTTTCTTTTGATTACAGATCAGAGGGTTTTGTTCCTTACGTTTATGAAATCTAGGAAAAAAGTGCCTGCCATCTCCTAGTACTTGTTTCTTCATCCAGAGCCAATTAAATATTCTGACAAAAATTAAATATTTTAAACATTTGAACCATCTAATAGGAAGTATGTTGAACCTTTTTTCAGAGCAGTTACTATTCTCAGAAATGTATAAATTAAATTACACATTTTAATGTCATTATAACAATACATTTATTAAGCATATCTGCTAACCATGGTAAAAGGATAGGATAAGTTTTGTTCATTAATGGTAATCAAATTAAAAGAAAGCTTGAATATACAGGTGAAAAGCAGAAAATTTAGGTAGAGGTAGTGTTGTTTGAAATCAAGTACTCATCGAGTTTTAAAATTAAACAGCGATAGTTGACAGCTATGACTTTTAATGAAATAACTCTCTTTTGTATCTTTCTAGGATATGTAATCTGAAAAAAAATTCCCTATCTATTGAATCCTCAATCACAGTAAGATTGAAGTTTGCCTACAGCACTATCTAGTCAAAAACCTATGACAGCACTCAGCTTTGTGAGGACAGTCACAATGCAATTTTTAACCTTGTTGAGTTTTTATTAAATAAGAACATTAAATGTCTAAAGAAAAACAAACACCAATCTATATCAGGATTTTCCTGTAGGCTCAGTTCACTTGAAAAAGACAAGCATAAACCCAGCACTACAGACTGAAGCATCACATTTGGACATTCTTGAAGACTGTATCTCAGAATGAGCAAAGAAAATTAAAAGGTCTTTGGTTACACTGCAAAATTTTTATGAGATCCCAGCTGCATAATTCTAGCTTGTCAATAAGATTATACAAAGAAAGCAAAGTCAGTTTTGTACCTCATGGCTAAGTATCATGTATAAGATTTGATTGCAAGCTACCAAGATATAATTTAGATTAAATAGAAATTGTTCCTGCTAGCTAAAATAATTCATTTCCTCTAAATGCAGAGCAAAGACAGCCACTGTCACAGCATATTGCTAGCAGCAATTCTAGGGAAAAAAATCTTTTAACACTTTTTCAAGAAAAACTGTTAGAATATGGTAGTTGTTTAAAAAAACAAAATAGTAAACCACAGAATCAATCGGTAAACTCTATGCAAGATGTGATATTAAGTATAAACTGTCCAGCTATCATTGTTGGAATAAAGAGCCAATATAGCTGTAGTGGTAACTGAGGTTTTTATTTACCAAAAGATAACCTGGGCTAGTCTGTACCAGGGATAGTTTTTTTCAAAACTCTTGTACTATGTGTAAGCCTCACTCTGTGTCTGCAGCTTGGAGGGGCAAATACTGATGCTTAAATACAGTCATCAGTATCTCTGGCTTCATACCTCCCCAACCAGAGAAACTTCCAGTAATTCCCATGTTCCCAATACACAATGAATTTTTGCTTAATGCTTCCAGTGATAGAAAATTGTTGGACATGAGGATTTTTGAGTAAAAAAATCACAATCTCTGCTATTTCAAATGTATTTCTTGTGACAACTACTGCCTCTTGACATCTGCTGTTTACTCTCATGTTTTGTGAGAAAACAGTCTCTTCTGCCTCTTCCTAATTGAAGGTGAGGAACAAAGGAAATAGTAGCCTTTGGTACCTCTGCTGGATTCCTCCTTTTTAACAGGTGACCAAAAATACAACAGCCATAAATGAATAAATGTTATAAATGTCTCCATATACATAAATATCAATAGCTGGTTTAGAGATTGCTGTGATGAGAGAGTTTGGAAGACTGATTAAACCAGATTTAAACTTTAAACAGCAGCAGGGTAGACTGATACTCATTAACATACTTTGGTCTAATGCCTTCTTACCCATTAAGACCTTAACATCTGACTGAAATTGTGGTGACTATACAGCAGCACAGAGGCCATCCTAGATAGTGAGCACTGGTGGATGAGGACCTTAAAGCACCTCAATTCCTGAGGTGAAGGTGACCAGGCTTCACAGCTATTCCAAAAGGAAAGTCAGAGCTGAATATCTTTTTTTTATGTACCTCTCCTAGCTCACATCTGGTGTTTTTCCTGGTTGCTTTCCTCCCTCTGAAAGGAGGATCTCATGTGCTTCTGATGCTGCTCATCTCATTTCTGGTTTTGTGAGCTGTCCTTGTGTGTTCAGCAAAATGCCCTCCTCATTTGCAGGCCTTTGTGCTTATTTTGTGCTCTATTCTTGATCTTAAAAATTGTGTGTGCTTCTTGTAGTAATTCAATGTTTTCCTGTGCCATCTGAGTGCAACTGTAGAAGTCTTTGCCTTCTTTGTAGGTCACGTTGCCCATACACTTATGCAAAATGATTGTACATTGTGCCTTGGCCATGCAGTCACAGTATCACAAAATATGTTTGTTACGCTATAATTTTATGCTTATGTTTGGCTTCAAGACAAGCAAATATTGATTCTGCCCAGATTAATGCACTTCTCAGGTGTAGCCATTACAGACCTCTGTTTTGACTACACAGCTGTAAAATTTGTTTATTGGACAGAGGTGTATTTGCTGCTTGAAGAAAAAGTGATTCTGTGTGAGGATCGGCATTTATACTGTTTGTGAACAGCTTCAGAGCTCCTTTAGCAAATTAAAACCCACATATTTTATCCATAATAAAAGAATCCAATAATAGTACAGTGCAGAAACCAATACTGGAAGATCAGAGACTGAATATAGGTCCCTAGTCCTTAATGCCAGTGAGTTCATAAAATTCCAATTCATACAAACTGATGACACAGAGTAAAAGAATGATCTGGAAGTATATGGTGAACAAAATACTTTTTGTCTTTAAAGAGTAACAGCATAGCTGGCACAAAATACATTGTAGGCTCAATCCCACATGCAGTACTTGCATCAGAAATAGAAAATGTGGCTTACTAAATCCATAAAACAATTCTTCTATATTCAGAGGTTTTTATCTGCCCAAATGGTTTCTGTATCCAATGGGTCTGACCAATGCCCCCTTGTTTTGATGAAGTATTCAGAGAAATCTTCTTAAGAAGACTTTACTGGACTAATCTCAAAGCTACGAGAAATATTAGAATTACATTTTTGGCAAGGAGAATTTCTTTGAATAATGTTATATACAGCCTGCTAACTTTTCTGAAATACCCTCCTGATGATGTGAGACTACAACGCACTTTTAGATTCAGTTTTTGGGGCATCTATAAAACATTTCTCCTACCTTCTCTGAGAGTGTTTTCCTTGGCTCATTTGGCCATATTTGTTTCAGGGAAATTCTCCCTAACTTTATAAATTTTGTAGTTCACTTCACAATTGATAGACTCTATCTAGGTAGCAAAAAAAGACTTAGGTTTCCCATCACTGCGAAATCCTTTTTTGCAACAAAGTTTAATTTCATGGTCATGAAGGTTACAATACCGAACCAAGTTTATTGTTTCATTATGAGATTTAAGAGGAAACCATATCAGTGTTTTCTAGGTAGATGATGGATTCCACATCCCTCTTGCAAGTGATCTCCAAAGGAAAATAGATCTTTATGTTCCCATAATAACACAGAACTCATGGAAATACCTGAGACCTGATAGCTCATTTCAGATGGATTCATAAAACCTAGCCTGAGTATCCATCTGTGGCATTCTGTCCCCAAGAGTGTGTAGTCCTGACATGGCATGGCATGTCACCTCATCTCCACTTATAAAGTCAACGTGGTCCTGACTCCACTTCTGATTTTGAAATTAGGCTTCAATCTAGTCTTGTCAGACAGAGCTGCTTTAGGCAAAATGATTCACTAATAGCCCAGAGAAAGACAAAATTTTATTCACTAGAATGGTTTTTATCCTGCCTTTTTTCTACACGGTCTTAGCACACACAGGTGCACATTTTTGGGAAACAAAAAATAATTAAGACAGTCTGTGCAGCAAACATAGGTTTATTAGCCTGGAGCCATTTCTGATATTTTCCCACACGCACTAAAACTATTTAACTGCACATTGATTATCAAGGGCAAAGTTAGAGGACATCTATATTTCAAATATGACCAACACTTTGATTTCTGTCTTAGTTTCATGTTGATTAGACTGCTAAGGGAGGCTGCAGCTTTTTATTAAATCTAGAGGATGTCTATCAAATAAAAGGTGTTTTATCAGCTTCCTGTGTGAAAAGAACATAAAGGGGGACATTAGATTTAAAATAATTAAAGACAACAATAAACTGTTCATTTCTAAGCTTTTACTATCACCTTCAGTCTAGGCATATTTCAGACAACAAGAGTACCTTTTATTGCATTTACTGCAAGATGTGGAACAAATTTTGGTGGAACAAAAGTCCTTACATAGAAATTACTAGGCTGTCTTCATCAGAGCTTGGATACACTGTGTTTTGATGTGTAAGGTGATATGAATATAGCTAACCTTTAATGTGAATTAGTTAGAATGTGAATATTTGGCTTTACAGTAAAATATTTGTGATAACATTGTTGGCTGAAAGGTTGATACTGCTAAGATATCATCTTTTAGATTCTCATCAAGGACATTTTCAATAATTTTTTATAAGAGATTCCATGCCAATACTGATATTCCAACAAAATTAGGTATTTCTGGAATAATATTAGAAATAGAGAAATATTAGAAAGAAACAGGAGATGGTTTTTTTCATCACTGTGTTCTAGCTATATCAGCAGATAGAATGAGAAAAACAAACAAGGGAATAACTGTAATATTATTAAGGAGAATTGGATATGTTAAGAAGGGAGAAGGAAGTCTGCTTTGGACCAGGTTTTCTCTGGTCCCAAGGTCTGAACATGGATTAATTACTGGAGTGAATCAGGTGTGCATTGTGTGCACATTTTTCAGTGTAGTTTCACCCAAAAGAAATACATTTCATATGCTCTGAGGCTATTCTGTAGCTGGGTTCAATCAGGTTTGTTTCAAAACTGCACCCTTGATTCTCACTAAAACACTAATGTACACATTGCACTGTTTGAGTTTATCAAAGAAGATTCAGCTTCAGTTGTCCCTAAACACAGCATACAGACAATTTATCCAAACAAAGACTCCCTTTGCTTATCTTGCTAAGTGCTGTAAGCTGAACTGCAGAGATCATCTTTGTGGCTGATAAACCAGTATAATCTGGGAGCAATATGCATAGTTATGATGGCAGGCTAAAAGCTCTTCAGTTTCAATCTTCTGCTGCAACTTGTATTTACTCTGGAAGAAACTTGCCATAGTAGCACTTGATCTCCTTTTTTACTCAATGGTTACAAAACTAAAGAGGGTAAGCAAACTTGCTCTTCACAATTAATAGCTTCTGCGTGCTGACTGATTTGGCAATAATAAAGTGTTTTTAACATGTCTAAACATTTCAAATTATGAGCCTTCATCAGATAAGATATTTCAGTTAGTACTAAATTAACCCCTAACATTCATAAAAAATTTATTTAACTTTCTCAGATTATCTCTGAAAAATTCAGGACTAATTCTTGCACTCCTTGACAATCAAAATGAAAGGGATAAATATTATTAAGTATGAACCTTGTATTCCATTACCTACCTATCAGGCTGATGAAAATTATTGGAATAGAGGAAGCCTAAAAACTCATTTAGTTACTTATTAAGGGTTTGTTTTTCAATACATGTTACTAGTTTAACCCCACATCTTCTCACTTTAAATCTTTGTTTATATAACAGTTATACTAAGATGGATTTCTGCTTTTGGCTTGATTAATACTGGACTTTTTTACAAAAACAGCTAGTGACCAGGGACAATGGCTTCAAGTGAAAAAAGACAGATTTAGGTTAGATGCTAGGAGAAAATTTTATACTCTGAGAGTAGTGAGGCACAGGAGCAGGTTTTTAGGGAAGTTGTGGATGCCCCAACCCTGGAAGTTAGATGAGGCTTTAAGCAGCCTGGTCTAATGGGAGCTGTCCCTGCACATGGCAGAGGGATTGGAACTATGTAATCTCAAGGGTCATTTCCTACACAAACCATTCCAGTATTCTATGATTTGTTTAAAGAAACAAGGTGGATGTTAAAAAAATTAATCTATAATATTTATGCTTTCAATGACAGTGTGTTTGTATTTTGCTGATCTGGAGCGCTGTGCAGGAGTGACATTATTCAGAGTAATTACACGTTTTTAAACAGTTACCCATCTTACTCTCTAAGAATTAGTAATTTGATTCCTGCAGTTCCAAATCAGTTGCATAAAAGTGAGAGTAAAATTGATATAAAATGTTTTGGGGGGAGTCCACTTGGATTCCTCCAGTGATAAAGGGAGAAATTTTCAGAGTAAAATGCTAGTTGCCATTAAGAACAGAATTTCACTGCAGATTGTGGTGAGCAAAAATCCCTTCAAAATATTTATCTGATGCTATTTTTCTTTATAATTTGAAATCAAAGTAACAGGCCACAGTAGCTATATCAACTGGTTCAAATTTATAGTTTATGTATTTTGTAAAGGATGAATTACGAGGCAACCTTTCCTTTATCTGCTATGGAAGGGTAGACAGTCTGACACTTCCAGTGTTAATGAAACAATAACAATAACACAGAGTGAATGCAGATAAAGTCATAGAAAGAACTTCAGATTAACTTCTATATCTTATCTATAAATGTGCATTTAACTTGAAATAACTCATTGGGAAAAGAGAAATATATATTGAGTATAGAAAAAACTAAGATGGGACTATGTGACTCTAAGCTCTGGACTTGACTATGGGTATAATGGTCATCAAATACTCTCTTTCCCAGTCAAAAAAGTTTACTCTTAAGCTCTGTAATGTATTTATCTGGTTGTGGAACTGCTTAATAAGGTGCTACCATATACTTCACAGTTACAGGTGATATGGAGGTTACCTGGAGAAACACTTGTCATTTGTCCATTTAGAAGCAGAGGAAATAGTAAAGGAATGGGTAAAGGAGGGGTAGACCCTCTTCTGTGGGAGCTTTGTGCCCTGCCCAGCATTGCACCAAACATTTCTGTTCCTCTTTTCTTTCACCATGGCACTTAAAGGAAAGAGTATCACCAGAACTGCAATTCAGGATTAATAAATTGATAAATTATCTTCTTCCTCAGCCCAGGAAGAGGGCTTCAAATAAGAAAGCCGTAAAAATTTTGAAGACTGTTTGCAAGAATAAAAATAGTACCTCAGGAGGTCCAGAATAATTACTCATTCCAGTTCCTTGGTTGGTTCTGACAAATATATTCATGAGTTCAAGGAAAAGATTTTTTTCTACTTATCAACTTTTGATCAAGATCCATAGAATTTATACTTTTTTCTTGAACACAACCAACATCACATGATTTTTTTTCATCTTCCCACAAATGTATCTGTTGATACACTGTTTCCCAGTTGAAGCCATCAAAACTGCAAGTGGGTCATCTCTGCCATTACTCAAGGCTTAGGCATATGTCACGATCCAGTTGGCAAAAAACCCATTCTATATTCTCAATTTCATTTATCACTAAATATGACTGAAGTAGAGAATAACCATGGGGTTTGGGTTGTAGGTATTTCATCTGCCTCAAGTGAGCAGTTTTGCCAATAACCATCAGGATATTTTGTGCCACCTGAGATTGAGCCAGGTTGCTTCTCTGTGTTACACTGCGGTTGAAGGACTTCATTTTGTCTGTCAGAAGTTGTAGAACTTTGAAAAAACTTAGAAAGCATTTTGTCGATGTTTTTAAAAAAATCTATAGAGTTATAACTTTCAGGGGGATATGGAATCCTCTATTCACTTGATGTCTTAGAGAATACCACAAATGCATTTTCCTTCATTTTTTAATGTGTGTGAAACTTCACTTTTATTGCTAAATACATTTGCATGAAGGCAGGATTTATGCTGCATACTTCGTCACTCCCGCTGCCTTTTTCTCTCTGAAAGTTGTAATCCACTGAATGTAAATCCCAGACTTCTCCACTGCTAATTGTGATATGGCAGAAGGGGATTATGACTGAGGGAGAAAAAAGCAGCCGGAACAGATGAACGCATACAAAACAGAAGTCATCTTTGCATGAAACTTATCACACATTTGCTTTTCCATTTGCTTTTTCAAAGCAAGATGAGGGGAATGCAAATAGAGAAAAATGTGCATTTCCTCACAGAGAGAGGATATGATCATAAACTGAAGGATCTTAGGATCTTACAGGCTTTGATAAAAAGGATGTTTTGGTCCCAATGGCAAAACACTGACAAGAGTCAGAGAATGTCCAGCACTTGAATGATATCTTAGCATGGTTCAGGACACCAGCTTCTACAGCCTAAGGCTTCAGACACAGTTCATCAGTCAAAATTGACTGAAATGTACTTCTTAAGTAATGTTCCAAGCTGTTTTTGATAAGTTCAGCCATTTCATCACTCTGCTTTCATATACACAGAACACAACCATAGGTCAAAGGAACATGTACAGGAATACAAAATTTAAAAAGCGTCCACCTTTATATCTGCCAATCCATTATACAGTCCATGAAGAAGTGTCTCAAGGCTGTGACATGCTTGAATTTTGTTTCATTTTGTGCAACAGTGAAAATTGTTTTTCATGTACTTTCTCACTGCATGCATTTCTCTGTTATACAGAGAAAACAAAGGAAAAAATCAAGGTGTCTTTCAGGCACCTATTTCAATAGAGAGTTCATCTGTAAATTTTTGACTCAGGTCAAATCCAGGAGGTAAAATGAAACAACAGTTCTCTCTTTCTGCTTAAAAAAAAATACTGTCTTCTTTTCCAGGGAGCTGCTTTACCCTTCATAGAATTTCTGGATATATGCTGTCATAAAATTAATTTCATTCAAATGAATTGCAACAAATTCTACCTTCTACAGAGAACTGCAGCTGATGTCCCTGGAAATATGATCTTTATTGTTCTTTTTAATGAAGCTTAGGATAAGTTTTACTCTTCAATTCTAGAGCTGATCAAATCAGGAGCTTGTATATGTGGATTTACCTGGATGAAGTCTACTTTTTTTCCCCAAAATGGAGGGGATTTTCAAGTTAGCAACCAAGTCAAGCAATGCCTTTTAGAGAAGGGAAATGGAACGAAGGCAGGTGTTTGCTGCAGGGAGCAGCTCAGACTTCCTCCCTTTCTGCTCTCTCTTCCTTTTCTGTAAAAGAAGTGTAAAACATCTTCTTCCTCTTTAAATGCAAGAATTTGGAGGCCTCCCTCCTTCCTCATTGAGAAGGCTGTAAACAGGAATGATACAAAACGTTTCTTGAGAAATCTTCCTACTAGTGATAAACAACTACCTTCCACATGCAAAGAAGTGCAATACAAAATAGGGAGACAGAATGGATGGAACACAAAATGTGCAAGGCAGAATTTGGAGTTGTCTGACAGAAGTGTCAGCAGACTGGTGTAAGATATAGCATTTTGCTTTCATTTACAGGCTCAGAACTGGATTCACCTCTTGCCAGAGATGAGCTTGGCAAGAGGTCTAAGAAATTCTGCACAATGGATGCTTCTGGCTGTCAAGAGTCTATTTTAGGAGTCAGAAATATATGGAACATGAAAAAAGACCCAACAGGACAGGGAGCAAGAATCTGCCTGGCATGCCCCTTACACATAAACCCTCCAAGGTGTTGGTGAGCCATGCTGGCCATTTTAAAGCTACATTTTGTGCAAGTTTTAGGAGACTCAACATGGATAAACCCCAGAGGATCCAGTTCTTTTTTACTTTGGTTTATAATCATTGTTATTTCTACTGTAATCTTTTAAGTAGAAAAAAGTGTGGAGGAGCTCTGGTCGTGTATTTGCCACTTAGTCAGCCCTCACCACACATACTCAGTGTTAGTTTCTGAGCACTTAGCACTTACATTCTGGACATTTAATTACAGCAGTTAGGAAGGCCAGCATCTCCTGGTATACTGCACTTACCCAGAAGTGACATACCTAATTTGTGAACTCAAGCCTGAAAACTAAAATTCATCAGCACTTAAATAATATTAACAAGAGTTTGACATCATTCAGAAGTATTTACAAATCACTACAGTGTGTCATTGGAACAAAACACAGAATTCTGTTTACATTTTTAAAATCCCTAAAGAATGGGACTCTTGTCCAACAATATGGTCCTAATGACTGCTTGAAAACAAATAATAAATATTAGAAAAACATGTGAAACAGATGAAGTAAAAAAAGAATATTCTTTTTCCCCTCTTTTGCAGATGGGAAGGCACCAGGCCCTCCAGTGCTACCCCTGGCCTTTCCCAAACTCAGGCAAGATGCTGTTCCAGTTAACATTCCAGTATGGTTAATCCCTTGTGGGTTTTTTCCCCATCACTTCGCAACAATGGTTTTTGGCAGATGGAAATGACTCCAACAGAAAGCCAGGTGCATGCTCTGGTGGTTTCCCTGCTAAAAGGGATTTAGTCAGATGTTTCTTCCACCTGTGAATTGGCTGCCCAGTCTCAGCCAGCTCCTATGAATGTAATTATTATGCTCTATTTCAAAAAGCTGAAAAAAGTTCAAGTTGGTTCTGTCAAAAAAAGAGTCTGATACCATTACAATTTCTTTCTATATTCAGAACCTGATTGTAAATGAAATAATTTCTGTGACAAGCATTTTCATTTTCAGTTTGAGGGCATATCCTGACGCAGATTTCCACAAGTCTACTTCAGATACAAACCAAAGCAATAAAAAGCAGTGGCACTCTTTAAATTATAAACAGGTATTCACATCTTTAAATCTGATCTCAAAAAAAGTTTGTATTTTTTTTTTTTTCTGTGAAGAGATGAGTCATATTCAGGCAGTAATGAGTGACTGTGTCTGCTTCCCCATGGTTTCATGGGGAGCTCTGCTGCCTGGAGGGAAGGCTACCAATATGTGGCTTCCATGTGATTTTTAGATTCTCAGGCTTTGAAATCTCCCTTTTCTTTATGAGGAGCAAATCCATTTTCTCAAAAGGACAAATCAAAGCAAGATTTGTTTCTTTCCCTGCCTTTTTTAGCCTGGCATGAAGAAGCCCATTAAACAGCATGAAAAGTTCAAAATTAACTAAAGTTCTATGCAAAATATTTTTTAAAAATCTGAGATAAATCTGAGGCAGGTTCCATATTAATTGACTGAGGCATAAAACTTCACAGGTACCAACAATGTACCACAGCCCTCTTTGTCACTGATCAAAAGCACTTTGGGTAGAACCATCAGACTTCACACAGATATACCCCAAGACAGATTTGTGGGAGTTACAAATTGAAAGCAGAGAAAAGCAGCATCCAGCATGAGTGAAGAAAATTCAGAGGCAAATAACTAGTCAGGCTGCCTAGGGTGAGGCTGTTTGGGTGACTGGCTGCCCAGTCCTGTGCAGAGAGAGAGAAGGAGTCCTGATGCTGCTCAGATTCCCAAGATGAAAATACGACCACAGTGTTCACTGAATTGTGTGATGTAGGATGTAGATTTTCCTTGAATTAATTCCCATTCAAGTTACTGTGGAATAGTTAGAAAGAATGGCCAAACTTCTTTTGATTTTTTTTTAAATCTTTGACTGGGTGTGGTCTGGTCTTGAGGTAATGGTGCAATAGTAATGTTATGAAAAAATTGTCACTCCGGATATGATATCTGTATCCAGTGGGAAAAGGACACCTGAAAATATATATATTTCCACAATATGAGTCTGTGTTGTGCCCTTTTGAATTCAGGTCAATGGATCAGCAATATCAGAATTAGCAAATGGGGACTAGAGTTTTTGTGATGTTCACTGGTCAACGTAGATCTATGATCTGATTCAGATTTCTGGTAATGTGTTTGTTAATCATAAGTTTACTTCCAGGAATTTGCATGAACAAATGTCAGTTTGTGGGATATTTGTGAACTGTTCACTTTGACTATTTGCTGTGTTATTGACTAATTTGCCCATCTGGCTGTATGAAACATTTTAAACAGGTGAGTTGAAGAACAAACAGCAAACACTGCACTTCCCCCCAGCTGTAAATGTACAGCTGAAACTGTAACTACATTAAAATACACTAAGTGTTTGGAAAATTGTGACATTTCTGGGAGTATATAGTACCCCATCTTCATCCTGTCATGCTTTGAACAGTGCCACAGTAACATGGAGCCACATTTGTTTATTTTATTTGGTAGAAGAGCAGGTACCTGGTTTCCTATGAAAATCTATAGCAATAGCAATCAATAGCATCCTGAAATTCTGTATGAAAAGTAATGGGAATCATCCCACCCATTGTAAAGGGAAGCAGGGTTTTTTTGTGAAGTACTTAGCCATGATAGCCATAATGTGGCAAAACTTTTTGGACAGTATTGTGCTTCTGGTCAGGCCTCTTTCCAGAGGGTAAGAGCTAAACAAGATGGCCAATCCTTTTTGGTTTTATATTACATCTAGATTGATGATATTTACACAGATGGTATTTTCTCATAAGAGGATTGTAGAAGAAAAAAAATACAATATTATTTGCAACGTAAATATAACACTAGCTTTTCCCATGAAACTATCATAATATCTGTTTTATGGAGTATATTACATGTGCCTGCTTCTCAAAGGTGACAGCAGTAATCCAACCTTTAATTCTTTGCAATGCATCATTTTCTCCTGTGTGGATTTCCATATGTAGTGAAAGTAACTTCTACTATATTATTATAGATTCTAATTGATCTAATGAATATAGCCAGATTTTCTTTAACAGAAAAAAGGAAACAAAACAGATTTGGCAGCATGGATCATTTTTATAACTTAGTGAACAGACCCTGAACTTTAGCTGAATTTCTGTCAGGCTGTCACACTGCAGTTACAGTGATGCAGCTGAGCTAATCATCTGGTAGGTGCTGGCAGGAACCACTAGCAAAACCAGGAGTTTAGCTCTTAAAGTTTGTTTTGAAGATGTCTACAAGCTGTCAGTAATACTCTATAAAGCACGGACCTTTAAACATATATCAACCTGCATCTCATACCAGTCAACTAACAACTTTCTGTTTGACATAAATGTGCATACAGACCAGGTTATTATGGACTGATTCTTTTTTTCTGTTTGAATAGCTTGAACTAACACAGTATATTTTCTTTAAGACTCATAAAAAGTAAGAGGGTATTTTTCAGAATTGTTTTAAAAGCTGCACAGCTTTTTATCAGAAGAGGCAGTATTTTTTTTCTTAGACCAGCTGACATACACTATTTACAAATCTTTCAACTTCATGGTTACAACATCACACACAACTGTAGGGTTGACAGATTGCATCTCAAAATTCTGGACTGTGTTATACAGGTGGAAGTATTGACAGTGATAGTTTGCATTTCTCTATGTATACAGGTTTGTAAAATCCTAAAAGTATTCAACAGTCATACTAGTTACAAAAACAAAACAAAAAAAAAAAAACAAAAAAAAAACCCAAAACAAAACAAAAGCCTGTCAAGAAATAAATAGGTGCTACTAAACTTAAAACTCTACAAAACCAGCAACAGCACAGATTCTATAATGTCATCTGGGCAGGTGGTCCAGAGGTAGATAAAGCTGCCTTAACACTTTACTGTTAAAGCAAATATGTTGAATTGTGTATCTACTCCTTGCAGCAAAGGCCCTTTGGAGCAGTTTTTCAAGGAGCAACTTTCTCAAGTGAGAAGATAAAATGTAGCCATTGAAACTTTGCCTCCCATGAGGAAACATGGATTGATTTCTTGGCTCAGCCTAGCTTGGAGAGATTATTGCATTTGTTCAAGATCAAAAGACTCAAAAAAAAGTTGTCTCCCACATTTTATTTAGGATCTCCTACTAGACTGCTTACCAGTGCTGAGCAATTTCACCCTTAACCTCTCACAAAATCACCAGATTGTTCTTCCTTAATCTGTTTGCTGCCAGTGTGTGTGCTACAATCTCCTCACTTTTCAGAAAGGTAGATACTAGCACGAGGCACAGGCTACCAATCTTTTCCAGGCAAGCTGTTGTGGCACCAGTACAAAATCTTCACTGCCTCGCTGTGTGGTAGCAGAAGATTCCTTTTGTTTTCCTAATATAAAAAAATGAGCAAATTAGTATTGCTCAGAATAGTTTCTTCTGTCACATACACTTAGGATAAATCCACACTCAGTCTAAATTAATACTCACAACAACCAAAGAATACCAGCACAAGCATATCTGTATGGATAAAATCTGATTTTTTAGTCCCATAACCAGAACACCCTCCAAAGAAAGCTGCAAGAAACTTGTCAGTAGAAGATGTTGGTCACAGAAAAAAAAAATTTGCAAACAAGTTTGGTTTTGGCTTTCAGCACCTTGTATCTGCCTGGCATTTTTCAGCAATTAGAGCATGACTTCCTTCTGCTTAGAATTTATTGAAAAAATAATTTATATACATAATTCTTGTGCAGGGAGATAATTCAAACATTTTGACATTTGACATTGAAGCAGAGTTCACTAGACCTGTACCAGAAGATCACAACATTTGTTTCTGTTTGCAGTTTGAGTATGTTTAATTACTGGAACTAAGTTTCTGGAGCAAAGACTCATAACTGTTATATACTGAATTTCCCTTAAAGCTTATAAAAACTTCACAGTGTTTGCATAAAATTGTTTCAGTATTCATAGTAAAAGGGCATCTATTCCTTAGTGTAGTCATAAATAAAAGGATATAACAGTTGGAGACAGAGTGTACTCATTAATTTTTATAAATAGTCATGTCAGCTAAGTTGCTCAACAGTATTCAGTCAGTTCTGGTGAGTGTGGGTTCCACATCTCAATATCAGTTGAATTAGTTGGACAGAATTAGTTGGACACAACTATATCAGCTATACTGGTTGTGTAAAACACAATCAGCTCTTTCTGCTTTGACCAAAAATCACCCTGATATCCTTTGTATGGTGTTGTTGGTTCCAAAAGATCAAGCAAACACCATCAGTCCCCTCCTGCAGGTGTCTCCTTGTGTTCTCTGTGTCACTCAGAGCACCAAGGGGCTGCCTTGGCCTCTCCCAGCTATGATTAGTGCCCACTTCTGCCAGTAAATGAGACCTGACATTTTCCAGAGCAAACACAGATAGACTTATATTTGTTCATGGTTCATTTGATGGTATATAAAGATGAGCTGTATCATACAGGGAAAGAAAACTTCAAACATGTCTCTGAGGGTATTTATGTGGTGCTAAGAAAATGTAGAGGGGAGGGGGGGTGGAAAAATGCTGACAGAATGAAAGGAGCAGACTTCAGTTCATTATTACCACAGTAATAATAAGAATCCAAACTGCCTCAGATTACAATGTAAATATTTTGTGTGCTTTAGGCTTTTTTCTTTTTCTTTTCTTTTTTTCTTTTTTTTTTTTTTTTTTTAAATCATTCATAGTGTGTTCCACAAAGATGAAAAAAAATAAAGGATTTTGGCAGCTGGTGCTTTAGGTGATGGCTTTTGAAACTAAAAGCTGTACACTTACTATTTAATTGTCAGGAGACTGAGAATGAGGGAATTTGGAGCAGTTCTGATAACCAGCCACCCTCAGGGACAGTGTTACATGAAAGTTCATAAATATGGGTGAGGTAACATTACTGCTGTTATTCATGCTTGTTACATCAATTTCAGGAATTATATATTTGCAAATATTTTACCATTCCTACTTATACCTGGGCAATAAATCTAACAGTGGTACATTATCTGTCATAAACCACAGCTCAGCAGTGCAGCACTTGTGGCTCTCAAGAAAATCATCCACTGAAACCAAAACTTTGAATGTCATTGTAGTGATGATTTCAAGGCTGTCCAAAACTTTACATTGCTGGATCATTACTTGTCTCTGTAACTTGTAAGCCCCTGATTTGCTTGCTTTGGACTTGGCTTGGAGATAGTCATCTGTTAAATTTGTTACTTTGTTTCTTGGATAGGACTACAGAAACAGGCTGCTGTTTGTATTACATGTACAGCATTTGGAATGGCTTATTACATAGAATTTTCCTCCTATATTGCACTGCATCTCTGGGATTTACTTATGATGGATAGTTTCCATGAAGATGGCCTTCATCCTGAATCTTTTTAGACTTGTTTTTCCCTGCTGAAAAATCTTAGAATGAAATAATGAGTGGAAATGAAGCTTTCACCTGTGTTTTTTTCAAAGTTACTTATCTTCTCAGATTATAATTTGTCTGCTGAGGGCATAGCCATCAGTAATGACCTACACAATGCTTCATGCCTCAAGTTGGTGCTGCCCAGAGATGCTGAGCCAAATACTGCTTCCAGTAATAGCAATGTAAATCAAGGTACTTTGGGATCATTCTGTCCAAAATGTGACACAGATTTCAGCATCCTTATTCTAAATATACTCCAATAAAATCTTGAACAGAATTTGTGCTTTAAAGCTTAAATATTGTAATGGTACAAAAAGTAACAAAACTTATGTATTACATGAGAATAACTCATAAAGTAGAATTATAAAATATTTGCTCTGGTTAAAAAACACATAGTACTATAATTAAGCGCATATATATAATTCATATACATTATATATATATATTTTATATATATTGAATATATATTACTATTATATATATAATTAAGTATATATACTTAGTTTTTGTGGGGGGGAGCAGAAATGAATATGGCACATTATTTAGTAAAAATAGGTCAGGTGTGTGGCATATCAGTGGAATCCTGATACAGTGATGCAAACTCTGAAAACGTGACTGGTAAACAGTACCAGCAAACCCTGCCTTCCTGTGCAGAGGTATAATTCATGTTTAGCCTCATTAACTGTGTTTCATGTGGCTGTTACTCCATACCTGCTTTGGAAAAACACAAATATATTCATAGAGCAAAGATTTCTATCACCTAGTAGAGGAAACTGGGGTTTATCTGAGTCACTGCAGTGTGCCAGCATCTCAGCAATGTACCTGGTGTATTCTCATTAGCAGTGACCAGCTTTATTGTCCATGCCAATGATTTTTTGGAGCTGGTTTTAAAGTGTTACTTTTCCTCTTCTTTACTCAACATTCAAATCTTCTGCCACAAATATTGTATTCTGTGAGTAATTTTTTCCCCCAATTAGATCATATTTTACCTATCTCATTACCACAAGTTCAATATTTACCTTGTTTCTCTAATTTTTTTTAATGATTGGAATTCCAATCATTAAACCTGAAAAGCAGCAATACTTGCATGGAGAGCACATGGTTTTCAGAATATATGGTTTCTTGGAATATAGGTGATTATCTTGGCTTTTCACCTTCAGTTTTACTGCTATTTAAGCACCAAGCTATGGTCCTCATCAGAATTACCTTTAAAAATGAAAGAAGACAAAGGGAACATTGTGCAGAAACTATTAGATGACGTGAGTGAGCCAAAAAGGGGAAACAAAACCTGTTTGTATTTACATGTTTCCTTTCAGTAGGAAAGAAGTTGACTACTCTGTGATAACAAAGATTGAAGTGATTGTGCTTTGAGGCTGTTGGCACAAACTTTTAAAATGATCATGACTGAGAATGAAAATAACAGTTTTTAAAATCTGTCGTATTGTGCACCTCTAGATTTCAATTTGGGTCCACAATCTAGGGGAAAAAATGATAGATCCTAGGTGTTACCAAAGTTAGATAAATCACCCTTGTCTCTCCTCAGATGTTGGATCCCTCACTAAATGCCTCTGTGCTTGCAATGCCAGGTAGCCACTATGGCTAATCCCTTTCCCTTCCTCCATTCTTCCTTTGCTGTGTGTCCTTCACTTCACTCATAATAAGTTTGCATAACTACACTTCTGTTATCCATGCTTTTCTTAACTTTGTCTGGAGTTCGTTGGAAAGAGAAAAATTCACCCTAAATAATCTGTTTAAAATATGCACCACAAGTTTGAGAAAGTTAAAGGAGCATTCCTTTGGTCCTATGCCCTTTTATTTGGGTGGTAGTTTTTAGTAGTCAGTCATAGAAAATTTTGATTTTCTTCTACCTTGTGCTAGACCAGGTCTGTGCAGTATGCTGAATGAATAATCAAAAA
>VZRH01000335.1:462750-488384 GCA_013397555.1 Urocynchramus pylzowi | reverse complement strand
GTATGGGCAATCATGTAAAATCTGTTTGCTCCTTGTAAATTATAATCTCAGCAGTGTAAAACAGTCTTTTACAAACTGTAAAGCCAAGCAGAATGATTGAGATATTTTTCAATATTGTAGCGAATACAATATTGATAACAATGATAATTTGCTAAGTTTTCTGTTTCACTAAACATGAAAAATCATATTTTCATTACATTGTATCAAATTTCATTAGAATTATAGCCATGAGTAGGTGGTTGCAAAACTCTTCCTTGGCGTGTTAAAACCAGAAGACGAGTTTGTGTTTGACAAGAACACTGGAAATTTATATATGAAAATTACAGTGATAGAGAAAATACAGTATTTAAGGTGGAATGAGAATTGGGCATTTTTTGTGATGGGGCTGATTAACAGATATTTTTCACTATTTCTTCAGATGAAATTTTTAATTTAAACTACTCATGAGTTCTTGTTTAAGTAAAGAGGCTAATAATTGAATTGTTATACTTTAATTATTTCCCCCAATGGAAAAAGAGGAACAGTTTTAAGACCTTTCCATTTCCTTACACGAATATTATCTGAATTAATCTTTCTAATATATTTATTACCTGCTCCTTTCCCTTTGTGAGAATAGAGAGTGGAATACTAAAAAGAATGAAGGTATTTTTAACAGCAGTTATCAACATTCATATTAGCTATTAAGTCTCTCAAAGACCTGATTTTCAGACAAGAGTCATATGTAGAAAAAATAGTGTATTAGTACATGAATAAGAATAGTTGCTATAGAATGGTTCTCTGCTTGAGCCATCACCTGAAACTTTTAAAACTAGAGGGAACATAACTCTAAAGACTTAATCGAAGAAGCCAGACTTTACTGGAAACAGAAATAAGTCATTAGTACACTTTCCCATTAATACACTTTCCTTATCTTGTACTCCCACAACTGATATCACTCCAAGAGAAACGAGCAGCACCTTTACCACCTAGATCATCACTCTGCATCCTGGCTATCCCAGCTGTCATGCTTTTAGGTACTGCCCTTTCATTCCCATCTCCTAGAGCTGTTATGTGTTTTCCCATATTTTAAACTATTTTTGCCAAAGCTTTTAGCTGCAGAGAAATACACTTTAAATGGAACTGAAGTCTCAAAAGGCCAAAAAAATGGGATTGGATTAAAGCAAGCCATGATTTGATATCAGCCTTGCTTTTGTGGGGTTGTCTTTTGATCTTTGAATGCTTGGATTTAGCACGACTGAAATGTCTTTTTACTTTCTGCTGGTCACTTTAAGATACAAATTTGTTAGTGTATTTCTTATGAGAAGTGCTCTGTCAGTCCTTTGTATAATGCTGCACTTAGATCCTCATTTGTCTCTCTTCTGTTCTTCCTCTCACTCTGGTGGAATCAATGTGGATTTTTGCAGTCAATGTGAATGACATCTCCAAAACAGTCTGAACCTGCTTTTTTGTGCCTTATCTGGAAAAGGTTAGATTAAGGGTAGCACAAAGCAAAATTTCCAGAGTTAGTTCTTGCACAAAAATATGTACCTTTCAGGTAGGCAGCAGGAAGCAATTATTATAGAATTTCTTTGAATGAAAGCTACCTTCTAATAATGACATTATCAATTAAAAAAAGGGTTAGGAAAGGATATTGTAGACCTCTGCTAAAGGTGAGGATATCTTTCTCATTAGGCAGTGTTTTCATGCCCCAGAAGGAAAAATGAAAGGTGCCAATCACATAGAAGTTAAGGACATTTATATTATATAAACATTAATCTTCTGTTGTAAAGAAAAGACAGTTTAAAGTATTTATATTCAAGAACATGATGAAGAATAAAGGGGTGGGGAAGGAAGTAAAAACCCCTACATATCCATTTTAAGTTGGGGAGTTTTAATGTACTAGAATAATCTGAGGCATTTGGTTAACAATCAAGTGCTATTATTGACTGCTTCTGATAAATACAGATAATTTCTGCCTGTTACCAAGTCTTAACACTTTAATAGTATAAAGTGTCTTTAAAACAATTTTAAACTTGACTAGAGGCTTATAAAATAGGCACAGGAGCCATGTAGATGTAATAATCATATTAGCCCTAATAAGAAACATACCTAATATTACATTTCAGAGCTGATCTAAAGAGAATACAGCTTTAGCCACAGTAGTAGCACAAATTCCAAAAGAAATTTATTGTGTAACGATCAACACAATCTTTTTCTACAGCACAAACTTATTTTTTGGCTTGCTTAACTCAGGACTCACCAGTGTTTAACATCATAAATAATAATTATGCTAACATGAGTAATTCTTCAATAGGAATAATAAATATACTTAAGGAAAACAATGTTTTATTTTCTAGCTTTACTGCTAGACATATTTAATTTCATCAGGATTATACAGAGAGAACCATTTCTACTCTTAATAGTGATCAAATGAAAGGTGACGTCAATTCTTGGCAGGGATTTTGGGCAGAAATTATGTACAAACCATATATACAAATAATGAGTGATGCACTTGATGAATTTACACTTTTAAATACAAGTTCATTTGTTTTCAATGAGATGTATGCCTGAACTTCACATTTATAGGCATCTCTGAAATACTGAAATAGAAGAAGAAGTCAGGACCTATCAGCAAGAATTAGGATTTACAGGATCAGGATGCCACCCTTTTTATACTAGGAAATAGTATTATACCATATGTCAGTTCTATTTATTTGCTTACCCATATGAGAATTTCCTTTTTACATCCTTGTTAGCCTGTCATGACACTATTTATGTGAAACATGCCTGCATGCCTGCTTCCTGCCTTCTGTAACAAGAAGTAACTGTAAAATTACAAGAAGTAATTTTAACTAAAAATTACAAGAAGTAATCCGTCCCCACCACTGAAACTTCATGGGTCTCCCAGAGTTTACTGCAGCCTTGCATGTGCAGCTGTACCCTATGCAAGGATACGTGGGAGAAGCCTCCCACATGAGAGGGTTCAGACATCATCCTTCTTTATGCTTGCATTCAGAGAGGCAGCACAGAGGTCAAGAAAGTCCTGCTAGCAAAGAGCCAGTGTCAAGGCAAAATCGGGCTCTGCATGGCTGACTGCAGCCCAGGCTTTCACATTAGTCCCCAGGCTGGCACTGGACTTAGGGAAAGCTTTGAGGGGAGAGACAAAAACTCACTTTATCCTGTCAAAGCTATGCCAAGATCTGTTCTGTTTTCCTTTCTACAAAGTCTTTAAAAAGAGATTTTTCTATTTATGTAGAAAAGCTGTCCCCATGCCCACTACACATCTGAACACCATCAGTGCCTGAGAGCTGCCTAATGTCCCATTTTCAGGGGGTCACAGGGCTTGTTTGAACTTCCATAATGCCTTAGTTTTCCCACTCTAACCTTTATATAAAGCCTTATCAGCAGGACTCTGTGGCTTGGAGACAAAAAATAACTGTGAGGTTTTAGTACCATGAGGCATTTTGTACAACTCTCCTGCCTTTACAAATTTCTTATAAATGTGACATTAAATCCACTTCAGAAAGCTCACTGGGAATATATCCTCACTGCTCTGATGACAAACACTCTGCAAATAAAGACCCCCTTGCTTGAACTGCTGGTAATCTTTACTAGGCTGGTATTAAATTGCTCCAACAGCTGGTAAATACAATCTGCCCTTACAAGAAATTGAAAGGGTTAAAAAACTGTAGCAGCTATGAGCAACGGAGAGAAAATCCAAATTAGAGGTTGTTGCAGTTCTGTTCTGAAAAACACTATTTTATTCCAAAGAAACTCCCAATGACATTTCCATTGGTGCCACAATGTTTTGAAATCTCTGGACAATAATTCCACTTGACTACATGATTGCTTGCAGTAAATTGCAAGAATCATGGTATGATCATATTTACTAAACATTCTGACAAACTTGATTGTTTAATAAGTAAACTTTTCACAAACAAAATGAACGTTAATACTAAAAATTGTGAATATTTTAAATTAATTAAAAATTGCTAAAACTTATGTATTTCATTTCATTAGGTACAAGAAAATCTTGAGGCTACATTCTTGTGTTTTCAGACAGGATATTCCACAGAATCTCCTTGAGCAAGGCAGACACTGTGTATCAGTCCTAAATCAAACTCATCACCATTTTTATCTTCTTTCATGTACAGGAATTCATCCATCTAGTGACAGTAACAATTTCACAGATAAACAGGTCATCTGGGTCTTTATTAAGGTCTGTAAAATGTAATGGGAATCATCCTGATTTCAAGCATCAGCTTTTTTATCACCAACCAGCTGTTTCTAGTGCTGGAAATGAGCACAGGAGGTGTTGTATTTAAATCATCCAAGGTTTCTCTTACACTGCTAACCAAAAGAGTGCCATGGAAAAATCTTGTTACTGAAGCCAAATGACTGAAACTGCTTGACAGCCACAGCACATCTGAAACACACTTCCACATCCATGTGCACATAGCCCCTAGTGGTTCCTATATACCACATAGGAAGCACATACCCATACACAGGAAGTGCTCTGCCAATCCTAAGACAATATTTCCTGGACTTTCTCAAAATTAAATACCTGAAATAAAATGGACACTTTGTTGCACATCATCAGAGGGGTATTTTTATAACATGAGAATGGATATAAGGACTCTGGGTTGGCATGGCAACCCTAAGTTCTCTATGGCCATCCCCAAGTATTCAAATGTCTTGGAAAAACCACACTGAATCATGTGTCTTTGAGGAACAGGCTTTTACAGAATTTTCCTCATTCAAGACTCTACATTTTGTATAGAACAGAAATCTTGGCCGTCACCTTAAGCAAAACGTGTTCAGTCTTACAAGTCTGAATTAAATCAGTAGTGCAAAGATTCAGAGTCAAAGGGATGGTTGACTACCCTCTAATGACAGCAAATGCAAAAAATTCTAAAGTCTCTAAAACAAGTTGGCTACCCAAACAGATGGTGTCCCTCACTGCTACTTCTGTCCTTAAAAATTAAATTTATAAATAGCTGGTAATGAATAAACCAAAAATATGCATACAGAAGACTAAAATCACCCTACATGAACAGACTGTAAAGAGAATAAGGTGAAAACTGGCATTAGAGGAATTAGTCCTGAGAGTCTCTTTGTTATTTAGCCCTCACATTTCTTTCTGTGGTGTGAAATTGCTCAAAGAAGGAGGTATCAACTTTTTTCAGTATTTGTGTCTTTTTTCTTGCTGTCCTTAACCTTGTATGATAAAGGTTGTGTAAAGCAGCAACAAAATATTACATCAGAAGTTTTTATCTGTTAATATAACACTTTTCTCTCTAAGTAGAAGGAAGCAGTTTTTCAAAAGGAATGCATTTTGTACATGGAAATTACAGCTGCATTGCTGTTGTGAAATGGAACAGCATTAATCCATTCCTTGGCAACAATCACAGTGAGAAAGAGAAATGATGCAGTAAACATATGTAACCTATTCCTCCTACAAACCAAATAATGTCTCCTCAGAGTCCTCCTCAGATGCTGCAATACAGAAAGGTTCCAGGTAATTCTGTCCTGTATGAAATATTGCAGGAGAAGGAAGATAAATCAAATAACTTCTATATTTAACTTTCAAATATATTGGTTATTCTAGCACTGTACTTGTTCCAAATCATTGGAGTAGCTTGAGGACAATGAAGCATTGTTGGAGTATATGGCTTTGAAATGCCTCTCATTACATACACTGCAGCTCATCAAAAATGAAAAACTTTTGCCAGACCTGGCCTTGTTTATCTTTTCCTTTCAGTCTGGACATAAAATTTTATGGCAGAAAAATGGGAGAGGACAAAATAAGGATTCCATTACAGCCTCCACCCTGTCCCCCTGGGTTGTCCTGTTTGGTCTGAGAACTGCAGTTATGGTGGATAAGTTGGACCAGTCCCTCCTGCAGAAGCAGCCCTTAAGCTGCCCTTGAAGACATATTTACTGCTCTTACCACCAGTGAACATGGATGTAGAGGCCAAGACATTGAGGCTGATGTGAGATGCTCTTTATCCCTGTAAATTGCCATGAGCAGTGTTACACCATGCCCAGGTTCAGCAAAGCAGGCAGGCAAACAGCAGCTGAGGAGATGGGGTGGCCAGAAAATACCTGGTCTCTGCTGCCCCAGACACAGACTTTCAGTTCAAGCAGAAATACAGCTCATAAGCAAAAACCAGAGGCAAAAAAACCCAAAACAAACTAATCCCTTTATTTCAGTGCAGATAGGATTCTGTCTTTCAAATTGATTAAAAAATATAAATGTAAACAAATCTAGCAGTCTTCAGCTGTTTTAATATTGCAGATAATTGAACTAATGCTCAAACATTATGTGTTGTGAATAACACAAGATAATAAGAAAATCCAGGACAATTTAAATTAGTCAGTTTGTAAACCCTTATGTTTCCCAAAACAAAAATACCTGAAATGAAAAATCTATTCTAGAATGATTAACTGATGCATGTAATAGTTTTTCTTGTATGTGGACATCATTCCTGTGATTTCACTGGATCACTCTGGTACTTGTAATTAAACATATATTTAAGCTTGTTCAAGACCAAAATATCTTGAGGCCCTTAATATATTTTATGGTTAAAACCAAAATTATTGCATTTATTTATTATTCCGAGGTTCAAGAAGCATACCCAACAACGTTCCTTGCAGAAATATAAATTGATTATATAACCATATTTCAATAACTTAATTTTTCAAGTTAATGCAAATAAATGCTTTAGAAGAGTTATAATAATGGTAATTCATTTTCAGACTAGCATTGTCAATAACAAATTCTGTTCCAAATTAAATAATAAAAAAGTTAACTATGCTAACTTTATTTTTTTTTCTTAATTTAAGGCAAATTAAAGTACATGGATAGTAAAATAAAATTCAAGCTTGGAGACATAAATTTGAAATTTAATATATTATTATGAACTATATTTTTTTTCTCATTATATGAACAGAAGCTTTAAAATTTCTAATTCTTTGGCAGAATTCTCATTTGACAGAATCCAGGATTAAACCTGGATAAACATGAAACCTGCCTTCATTAGCAGATATCCAATTAAACCATGCAGTTTCTTAGGATCCCAAGTGACAGTAGTACATTAGGCACAAATTACTCACTGCAAGGGATCCTGACTAATGCCATCCTTGGGAAAATGCCTCTCCACCACCTCTCTGTGTGAGGAGCATTTATTGTTGCTTAGGGGTTTTGTCACCCTTCCAAGTTCCCACCTTATCACGGGAAGCATATCTTGACAGCTGCCCAGGCATTGCTTCTTGGACGTGTCCCTACCTTTCCCTGGTGCAGCCTGGCCATCCCTCTCCATGGAGAGCAGTAAGTACAGATTTCTGGTCACACTGACTGAGAACAGGGGGTGAACTGTTCTGAATTCTCCAGATACTTACGCACGATACCGTGTTATGGAAACACCTAAGGTCGGTTGCTGAGGCTTGAGTTAAATGGCTTTTTCTGGAAGCAACTCTAAAAATAAAATGAAGCAAAAATTCTTGCTGTAAACTCACAGGAGCCTAAGGGAAATGGGGAGAGAGTGAGAGAGTCTTTTAGCCAGGAAATAGGATAGCATGGCATTCAGGTGGGAATGGGGTAGGCAGCAAAAGAAATTGGGCACCTTGCCTATGCTTCAGCCCTACTGGGGCAGAGCTAATGCTTACCTACAATAAGAAGAAAATAAATTCCTTAAAATCCAATTTAACATATTTCTAGTGTGATCCTCCCAAAACAAGTGAAGTGTTTTAGGAGCATAAGCTTCATTGGAAATCATATCTGAGCCTGATTATGATCAAAAGCCCTTTTATTTCAACCTAAATGCATCTAGAGTACTGAAAGAATTGCAAGATATAAGAATCAGCCTGTAACATATTGCCATGAACACAGACATGATTCTTTGCATATGAAACTACCCGTTAATTATCTTCATTCTCTTTTCATTAGAGAGTTCCATCCACATGCCAATCACACTCTTTCTGCTTACCATCTCAACTTTTCTTCAGAAGCACTAATGTGGGAAAAAAACAGTCAGGTTTAAAACTAGGTTTTGTATTTATACAACGAGCATTGCAGGAAATTCTGTTGCCAAAGTTGAGTAAGTGACCAAACTAAATTATTGCAGTGATCACCTTTGATGCAGCCACCCAGCTGAACCCCCAGTGCAGGGTGGGTGTTCACTCCAGAGTTGCCCAAGATGATCTGTCCTTACAAGTTAAGAACAGAAATCTAATGCTTAGTGCCCAGCAAGATCTTTTAGCCTCCTGGCTTTTCTTCATAGCTTTTGAAAGTAGAATTGCTGTAAACTGATGTGTAAAGAGTTATGCCCCGTGTGGGAGAAGCTTTTTAAATTGTTTCAGGGTAAGACACCGACAGAAGAAAAGGCACCTTGTGTTTGTTGAGGCCATTGTGGATTTTGTCTACAAGGTTATGTCTTGAGGCAAAAGCAAGAAGCTGGCAGGAGATGGTATACAGCATCTTCTTATTTTTTGTGAGACTGCTAGGAAAACATAAGGGAGCTCTTAGGATAAGGAGAGTGTTCACAGAGCAGGGCAGTGGGAGATCATTGACACATCCCAGCACACACAAAAAAGAAGATGGCTTAGCATCTGTTCTGGAGCTCCAGAGTGAGCAAGCCAAGAGTTCTGGGTACTGGCAGTCATGTATGGAGATGGATCACATTGTGCCTGCCAAGGGGTTTGGATACTGGTCATCAAGTACAGAGATGGATATTTTGGTTGGAGGGCACAAAAAATTAGCAGTAAAATTAAGTATGATTCTTTCCAGTGCCTTAAATGTGAGCAGGCTAAAGAATCTGTTTACATTCTCATTAGCTTGAATATTTCCCATAGCAGAAATAGTGCAGAAATAGAGTAGAAATTTTAAATAATAGGAATGTATTTTTTAAGTAATGTTCCACACAACTTATTTAATCTATTTGTGCCTTGATTCTTCATAATTAAAGTCAAAAACATATGATGGTGATTTGGATAGAAATACATGCTCACATAAGCATCCATATTGGAGACAACAAACTCAAAATTATGTAAAAAATAAATTAATCACATTCCCCTGAATGCAAAGGTATTTTAGACTCTGGAGCAAGACTTTCCTGTATGACAGGCATTTCTATTGTAATTGTAAAATGAGAAATGTATTTTCTGAGGAGAAGCAGGTGTGAATGTTGTGGCCTGACTTCTTCAGCACCTGAATTACACCTCTTTTTGTGCTATCCCGAAGTGTTTGTGTTGAACTCCACCGGGTGGCACCAGTGCATGTGAAATTACCGACCAGGAATTTTTGACCTGAGGCATTCAGATGGCACCAGACTCTGGCAGTGGAGAGAGTGGATGCCATCTGCTCCTCGGCGTGTAGGAGTTGGGCCACCAAGTGCCCTTAGCAGTTTGAGGTATGTAACAGTGATTCAGCCATACTTGTTATAAAGGCAGCTTCCATGGATCTTGAAAACTGATCAGGGACTGGTCCCTCTTCCTGGGACAGTTTGATTAATAGGCATTAAAGGGTAATTGTATTTAAGTAATTCAATAATGTATTTGCAATGAGTCAAATGCTGGAATAAGAGGAACAGGGTAGAAACCAAGCAAAGGTGTCATCTAACACTCATTGGGCTGTGAGTATTTTTAACAGCATGTACTGCATGATCAACCTTTTTTTGTTTGCTTTAATGAGGATAATCCATCCTAATGTTGGAATAATGAAGAGGTATTGAGATGGTCAGTGCACACCAAAGCCTCAGTGCTGGCAGGAGTCATCTGCTGACAGAAGACACTTGTGTATTTCACACTGCAGCTGCAGAACTTCACAGCACACAATTGTTGTTATTATTATGCAGCTGATTAATTGTTTCTGTAATTATGTTATGCACACCCACTACTCTTGGTCAGTGGAAGAATGGTGGCAGCTCTGTCCATGCCACTCTCAGGTCTGTTGGTACTCAAGAGAACCCATTGTCTCCTGCCAGGAGTCTTTGAGGAGTCAGACTTGTACCAATGTTCCTGCATCAGCTTTTGGATAACAGACAGATTGAGAAAATAGCTGGCAGTGTCAGCAAATAAAACAAACAGAAGGGAAGGGATTAGCACAGTAGCTAAGGATCAGGAAACTTCAAAGTGGAGTTGGGGATGTTTTCTAATTTAGAGTTTGTCAGAAATTAGTCAGACAATTGAGCAAATTATCAAAGTAGTCCTGTTTTTTCCTTGCATCAGAATCCAATCTCAAAATCCAAATTCTCAAAACAAATTAAGTTTTTGCATGCAGAGACGATTATAAGAATTTTTTGTGTCATTCATAGTGAAGTGGTTGCATTCAGAATTATAGACTTTAGTAGATGCCTGTGGTGCCTGTTGTGCATTAATTCACTGTCTGCTGCCATAACTGTTTTCTTGTGAGCTTCCTCACAGTCTCAGGGTAGCCTTGTGTTTTACCTCTGAAATACAGCAGGAGCTGTGATTTTTTTAAGTTTATATTTAACTCTGCTGTAGAATTTCCCAGAGACTTGATCTTATAGTTCATTATCTTGCTCCTTCAGTTGCCTAAGCTACAAAATTCATATAATACTTACTATTTTCTAAACTGCTTTGATATTCTTCCATGAAAAGCAGCTAAGGGCAAATGACTACTGCAGAATGCCATAAACACCAGCTAGGAACCATCAATAAGCACCAGACAAAAAGCTGCCAATATTCATGCCAGAATTAAAAAAATTCCCTGAGATATGAGAACATTTTTGAAATTGTTAATTTGAATTAGGGCTTCACTTATTTGTGCCTTCAAAAGCACCAATCTCCAGCAGTGCCCTTGTTTTCATGCATTATCTAATATTTTAAAAGATCAGCGCAAACAAAAAGCCATGCCAAGATCTTGAAGGAAGAGGAAAAGGGATAGAAGAGGTTTGTGCCACATTTTATACTTATAGAGAAATACCTGAATAATCCAATGACAGAGACAAAAAAGAAAAGAAAGCTCATTTCAAGACAGCAAAATTTATCACCCTCCTGGAAGAATGCTGAAGATTGGGTAATATAACAACAATTTTGCAGCCACAAAGGCACAATAACTATCATGTTAGATAAAGACTACCATGATTCAGAATAGTTTGGTCACATCAATAGTGGAGCACAGAAATATTCAGAGAAAACACAGCTATCTTAAACTCCTTACAATCACAGACAATAGCAAGTGCTACAAACACACAAGGCACAATAACCAGTTGGAAGGAAATCATTGTCCCAATGTTCTTCTGACACAGCAACATCTTTTCACCTGTGGACAAATCCTCCAGCCGTGCATCCTTCTGAGCCCCAGAGCAGTGTGAGCTGGGCCTTCATAACAGTGAGACATTTCCACAACAAGTTCCTCCCTGAAACTATGGGGTAAATAATTCATGGCCCTTGTCAGAAAGCTCCTAAACACAGAGAGAGAGGTGTGCTACAATTTTATGGAATTGGTTACAATTCAGAGACTAACTGGAACAACAGGAAGGTTGTAAAGGATTCTTGACTGCTCTTCCTAGCTTATATTTTGCATAAGCTACTGCCATTATGGCATTTTTTTTTTCCAAACAGTGAAATATTGTTTCAGGAAGTCTTATCTGTTCTAACAGGACATTGAAATTACTTTTCTTACATGAAGCTTTATTCAAGATTGTTCTATGCTTTTTGCTGGCTTTCTTCAATCTTTTAGTGGAAAAAAAAAAAAAAAAAAAAAAAAACAAACACCCAAGGCAATATAATGGAGGCCAAATTAGTGAGAATAAAATATACGTATGAACCAAAATATCAAAAGAACTCATGAAATTCCAAGCCTTTGAACATCATGAAAACATTATAATCCAGTGAAGCCCTATTTTAGACATTTGAACTTGATGTAAACATCTTCTAAGTAATTTGTGTTTTGGAGTGTGTCATTGATGGGAATCACAATAGTGAGGAGTTTCAGAATAAAAAAATCCTCAAAATACCCCCCTCAGAGAGTTATAATCTGACTTATTTTTACTTATGTCCCAGCTCTTCCCCTCAAGCTCACGCAGATACTTGCCTAATTGTTTGCAGTGCTTCATATTCTATTCCACAGTTCCTAAAATAATCACCTTTAAAATTTTATCACTCTCCCTTTAAAAGAACAATAATTAGGCCTAATTTTCAGAAATATTAGGTAGCCAGACCTCTAATTTACTGTAGCAAGGGTGACAGGAATTCAGTGTCAAGTTTCCTATGGCACAAATCCAAAATTAATGAAAAGCAATACATGTTAGCAAAAATATGCACCCTAATTCCATATATATTTATCTAAAGTTAAGATTTTTCACACTGATAATCCATAAAAAAAGAAGTCTATGAATAAATATGCACTTATAAATTCTGTTTAGGGTTATTTAAAGTTTATTAAGCTTATGTAATTCTTTTGTGTAGGAGTCATTGTACATTAGCAGCTATGTTACTTGTCTCTTAGATCAAAGACAATTAAAAACCAATTAATATTGCTAGTGTTTTACTGAAGAGCATTCTCTAGCTAAAACCAGCGCTCTCCAACTTTTCTGTGGAGGTTAGAAAATGCCTGAGCAAGCAAATCCAACAAAAGAAAAAACCAAACCTACTAAATATTAACACTTAACCTTAAAACCTATCAAACATGGGTGAGGTTGAATTCAAAATAAATCATAGGCAAGGGATGATTGGGCAGGCAAAATTATCACAGTACCTACCTTATGGAAGGGCAAGCAAGCCTGTTTTGCCAGACTGGCCCCCCCATTCCTTGGATGCCCATCTGTTGGTGGTGGCCCCAGGTGCTCTCATGTCCCCCATGCTCAGTGTTAAATTCACTGACCACCCTCTAGGTCTAGGCTTTAAACAAATTTAAGGGAAGATAAAATGGAGTCTGCCTGCCTCTCCTAGTAATGTGATGAACAGAGTACACTGTAGATAAGAAAAAAGAAAAAATGTTTCAAGTACTTTATAGCATTAGTTGCATATTTTAAATTAACAATCAGCCGTAGACCATATACAAGCAGATATAAGACAAAATGTTCCTGTTCTAGACTGAGACAGTTAAATATTTTCTAACAAGCATAGTTTCAAGGTGGTAATTCACAGTACAATTCAGAAAGAAATATTGTATGCAGTTTCATATAATAAACCTTTACCCATTTCTTATGAAAATCTCAGAGAAAAATCTTTGGTATTTCATATTAATATTGTTCACATGAATTTAAAACAAATATAATGGCCCATTACACTTTTGTGCCCCTCAACACACTTTGCATACAAATTGAAAATAACATCTTACTGCCTCACTTTTATTGAAATTAAAGCAAAAGAATGCATCCAGTCTAAGTATTTGAATATACTCAGTTTATTTAAAAGCATTAAACTAGTTCTATGAGCTTTGATCTTCCAAACACCCAAACTTCCCTATGTCAGAAAGCCCCACTTTAAGTAAATTAAATAGGATTGTCTTTCTACCTTATTGGAAAGTAATGCTGCAGAAGTTATACTTTCCCCATGTTGAAGACTTTCTATCTAACTTCATTTATTTTTGGTTACAATCTTACCTAAAAGGAAAGGGCCCCTATTAAATTTAATTAGAGATTTTTATTTTCTATAAATCAGATCAAGATACTGGGTATAACATTCAGCTGACAGGTGTTATTGTAGCTACAGCTGCTTGATGATCTGGCCCAATTTGACTTGACTGCATGTTTTGTTCAATAAGCCATGATGCTGTTGGCCAAAAGTATTCATGGCCAAACAGACATTTTTGATGCCATCCACTGGTTAACATTCTGCCAGCTAAAGAAAGGAAATAGCAGGAATTATAACCTCCATCTTTCTTTACTTTGTTTGTTAACACAAGAAAGGGGAATGGTAGGGAATGTTTTACCTCCATACTGGTTTGTTCACAAAGTTGTTTTTTATCTGTTATAAATTCAACTGCAAAAGCAGGTGGATGGTTTTCTGATACAATAGCTGATTTCTGGGTTTGGTTCTTCATAGTTCTGATATCCCTAACTTTTTTCTTACCTTGGAAATTAGATTAAAAGTACCAAAACATATAATACATATACATAAATAGATGCATCAGGAAAAAAAATCAGCCTCAAAATGGCATTTAGAAAAAAGTACTTCTAATGGAGCAGTTATTTGATAACCCTCTACTCTAAAATCTGGTTTTAGAGGGAGGGTATTAAATTAAGATAGTTAATGGATTTATTTGGGGTTATATCTGCACTCTTTCTTAAAGGAAACCTACAGAAGACACTGTTCAATCAGCAGGTTTTAAAGAAGGTGCCTAAAACAACAAATTGCCCTTCTGAAAAATTAGAGTCCCCTTATGACCTGAAGTCTCCTTTGACCAGCTGAAGCTGAAGCTGATCAAAGGAGCTGTAGGGTCAGTAATGCTCTGGGAATTCAGCCCTGCCCCTTACAATTCTTCAGGGGACCTCCAAGAGCTGTTTGGTTTATTGTAGCAGGCGTGTGCCATTGTACATGGTGGCAGCTTTTCCTGTGCTCTCAAAACTCCTTTCGTGGCAACTTATGTCCCCTTTAATTCCAATGAGGGAAGTCCATTTCATCTGAAACTAGACAAGGTCTACCACCTTTTTAGAGACATCACTAGCTGTATGGAGTAACTCTTTGGGCATAACTTCAGCACCAGCCTGTACCTTGGCAGACTCTCTTTCAGCATGATCTTTTTTCCTTTCTGTGCAGTCTGGTAGGCTGTTACTATCCTAAATATTTTGTTTACCATTAGCTGTAATAATGAAACTGCAGTTAGAAATCATGCACCACTGCCTTAGTATTGGATGGTTAGGTTTACTTTTTATGCCCTAAACAATTATATGTCAGGTGAGAGGCTGTTTTCTGTTTTTCATGTGCTTTCTAATCTGTATAAATCTACAGGGTTTCTACCAGCATTCAAAACCAGTCAGGTATTTCCAGAATATATGTAAATATATTTGCAGGGATTCCAAACAGATTAAAATTGTGACTGGCCTGGTAGAAAAATTACAAGATTTTTACTCCAGCTGTGTTTGCACTATATACTTCAGTTAATTACAAGTCATCCAAAAGACTAAAAATACAGTAGTTATGAAACTCTTCTTTATCCCTTAGAACTATGCTGAACAATGCAGTGCTGACTCCCTTGCTAGATTACTGGAAGGCAAATATTAAATTCCAGCAAAGAAGCAATTACTAAATCCGTGTTTGTAATTAATTCACTTCTGATTAGTTCTGACATGTGACCAGTCTGACTGGACCTAAAAAGGCAGTTAAGATAAAAGAGAGGAAAAAAGGTGTAGTGTAAAATAGCATTTGATTCTGTTATGAGCAAAAACAATACCATTAAATGAACATTGATTTTTTTTTTTTTTTGTTGAGGTGGTAAGATTTGCAAGTTTGCCCTTCTCCCATCCTAAACATCTCACATTGCTTTCAATAATTTTATTATAGACACTCTTCTGTATATCAGGACCTAGCCTGGTGGAAATCCTTACAGATCTGCTGAAGATTATTGTTTACTTCATATTATTGCAGGCATAGGTGTGATTTTTGTTTATTGACCTATTTATAATAAGTAATCATGCAAAAATCTGTTCTTTTGTTCACCATTGTTTCTCAGCAACAGTACTAATTAGAACATATAAATAATCCAGTTCTACACCTTGTATTTTTAAGTGACTGACAAAACATCTGTAAGTGCTAGTATAGGAAGAGAACAGCTGTAAATGTTCTCTGCATTAGCATAAATTACCTGGTGAATATCAATAAATGCTTCTGCAGAAATAAGATTGCTGCAGAGATATTTCAGTGGCTCACACTAATCAACTAAAATAAAATGTAAACAGCTCCAAAATTAGACTCAGTAAATCATTTCACACCTTGGTGGGAAATAAACTATGAGTTGCAGTTTTTCAATTCAGAGGGACTGAAGAAATACATTTAAATTTCCTTTAATACTGTCACTCTTCTTGCTACTCCTTCTAAAGCTTCCTTCTCATGAAAACAGCTTCTTGATCTTTACATAGAAATAAACTGCTCCTGAGGCAGAGTGGGAGTATAAGCATAGGTGTGTGGAGTTATGTACCCTGTATGTTTCATCTGGCAGCTCCAAAGGCATTCAGCCATCAGGTATGCTTTCTTTCTTTCTTTCTTTCCCATTGGCTCATGTCTCAACATGACCCCAGTTTGACCCTGGATCTGCAGCATTCAAAGCTAAAGAAATGGTACAGCAGCACAGAGGGAATTAGAAACAGTATCACTGATTAAATTATTGATCAGCCTCTCTGCTAAAGCTAAGGTACTCCTCTATTTGGAATTAAGCTACTGAATATGCCTTGCCACTAGGTGAAAGGCCTGACCCAAACACAGAAAAGATACAGAAATGCTGATATAGACATGCAAGAGAGGTGGAAGGAATCTTGGGTTAGAAGAACTGTCATAGTGGAAGAGGAAGTTTGCATGAAAATTTTGCAGCCCTGTTTCTAATGGTTGTTGTCTGTATCGCTATCATGCCTGCTATCCAAACCCTGAGCAGGACTCAAGGAATGGGGCTCTATTTTGAAAACTTAACTAAAAGAGTGGTGCCTCATTTTGATGCTGAAGTGGGTGCATGTCTTAGGTGAGAAAGATACTAATAAGTATTCATGTTCAAGGCACTGGAGAAAGGAAAACTGGAGGGGAAATTATGGAAGGAGGTATGGTTTAGCCAAAGGGACTAAAGAGCAGAATAACTCAGAGCATCAGCACTCTGAGAATTAGTAGTGTAAGACTGTATTTGTCAGAAAAAATATAATGCAGTGACCAGAAGCTGAAGCACAGACAAAGGGGTGAGGCTGGATCTTTGGGCAGCTGCAGACAGTGAGCACAAGTTTTAGATGAAGATGTTTGCCTGCTGCAAAAGAGAATTAATCAAGCCACAGCCAAGGGCATTTTATAACCCTCGGCTGTTCAGTGCACAGCAGGGACAGACCAAGGGAAAGCTTAGGAGCTGAGTTGACAGAGGACACAGAGATTTTCCATGTGCTTTGTCACATCAAATTCCCATTTGTTGATAAGTTCATGTCTTTGCAGAGTGTGATATGCATGCCAGTTATGGAAGTCATTATTCCTATCTGGACTAGGTCCTGAGTTCGTGTTAATTTTTTTTAAAATGCTAATTCCTGTAACTTCTGTGTCTTCTCAGTATATGCCTTTTAGACTTAAGGCTCCTTTGAGCAATATAAAGGACAAATGTTTTCATAAATGTTGTCAATTAAATAATAAAATTTAGTAGTCTATTTCTTCTTCAAGAAACACAAAAAAAAAAAAGTTGCAATGAACACCTCACCTGCAATAATTTTTCTTGTAGATATTGCTTTTCCATAGCCAGCTCAAATAAAAGCACCTCTTCTTCAATCAGTGGTCAAATAGAATTATATCAATGGGCAGCATTAGGAATGGATAACTTAGTTATTTGTAAAAATCAAGAGCAACATCTTAGTCCATCCCAGTTTGCCTATGTTTGGTCCATGTGCTGCACCTAAAACTACTGTGTGATTTGAAGTTGACCTGACACAGTAATAAAATATCTTGTGTAGAGATTGTTTCTTTCTGTGCATTCAGAAAAATTAAATATGATAAGTGTTGCTGTTGGAAACACTGCATTCATATGTAAATCTTAAACTTTTAGAATATTCAAGTAGGAAGTAATTTAAATTGAAATGTCAGGAAGAAATACTTTCTGTGAATGTGAACCTAGCCTTATTGAAAGCCATTCCTAATTAATATTTCATCAGCTGGCTGATGGTGACTTCTAAGCTAAATTAGCTGAAGAGGGTGAAATTAAACATTTGTAAATGGAATGTTCTTGTTCACTTATGACTGTCTCTACAAGTCTCTACAGCAATACACAGATAAACATACTTCATTCTCACTCCTGTGTTTTCTCAGGTGAAGAATGTTTCGGAGTAGTGGATATTTGACATAAAATAAAGATTATTCTATATCTTCTTACATGAACAGTCTGTTCATTAGGGTGGCACTAAAATGTTCTGAATCAACATAAAAAATTGACTAAGAGTGACAAAAAAATTTGAAACAATAATTTAATAACGTCAAGACTATTGGGTCTGTTTCCCATTGGGAAGTAAATAAAATAGTACCTTTCTCACTCCCACACAGGTATGCTACACTATCACCATAAACAGTGGAAGAACAGTATTCCTTTATGAGAGCATGCCATCATTTTCTACTTAAAATTATAGTTTTTTCTTTCCTGAGAGCTTTGTGAATCTGAGTGACCTGATGAGGAAAAATTACTTCCTTTTGGTCATAGTTCCAACCATCAATTATTTATCCCTCCTCAACTGGATAGATGGCTCATTTTTCAGGCTGCTAATCTGCTGCACATTACAGCAGATAAGATGCTGCAAATTATATGTTGAGGAAAACAGGGAGATGCTGTGTTACTGAAATCAGTTGGTGTGTAGCTTGTAAAGGGTCTGCTGGCCTCTATAAAGAGTGAAATTATCCCTGCGGCAGCCACAGTGACCTCTAAGAGGGATTTCTTGACTACTGTGGTGATAACAACTACAATTAAGCTGAGATCTATGCATGTCAATTGTAGCTTTTATTCTCTTACTGTTTGATGTTTTAAAAAAATCTGACATTTTGCAACAGCAGGATTCATAGCAGAGAGCACAAACTGGGGTCACTGTTGCATATTAGCTTAATTAATCCCTCTGACCATGTTTTACAATTTTATACAGCATCACCCCAATTATGCAGGAACAGACTGCTTTTATGCCTCCTACATCTATTTAATATCAACTCCAGAACAAAAAAGAGTCTTGGGTTTTGCCATGAATTCTCCATACCAACCATAAATTAAACAGTGTGTTAGACAAACAAAGGGAAGCAATCAAAGTCCAATAAATCACTGAGCAATGCAGACTAACTTTGATGGGCTTCTATTAATTGCTAAAAACTTTATATTAATTGCTGAAAAAGAAGGCAATACTGGTATTTTTTAATAATATTTTTTTCTGTGACCTTTGTTTTAATTTTTTCTCCTTCTTTTGCTATTAGTTTTCCTTTAGTGTTTTTTTTTGCAAATTTGTCAGCTAATGAAGTTACTATGGCAAGAGCAACCAGGAAGAGGAAATAAGACGTTGAAGGATATTTTGAGAAACTGCATTTTTAAATCAGTATTAGTGTGAACATTTTGAATATGAAACTCAATTCTCGAAGATTGTACCAATGAGTTATGTGAATCTTGTGCCCAGTGACACAGCTCGTGTTTTGCAAATCAAACATTCACATTCAGCTGAGATTGGAAACAATCTGTAAACTGGACATGATTTTGCAGATTCCATTTACAAAACAATAAATGTCTTTGCATAGTTTTCAAACAGAAAAGAACAGATATTTTTAGCCACCTTGTTTCACTTAGGAAGAAGTGCACATGATCTGTTCCTACCAAGTACTGCAAGGAGATGGCTGCATGCCCTCCAGTTGTGAGAATTCAGGGCTTGTAGGTATCAATCTATCAAAAATGCTTAAAGAGCATAATTTCCCTGGCCATCCAGTTATCATTTCACCAGTATGATCTCGACTTCACAGCTTATTGCATGTGCCACATACAGAGTTACAGAGAGGGTTATTTTCTGTCTTCCTGCTGATGGATAAGGAACAGTGACAGGAAAATCAATGAGTAATCAATTCAGTGGGTAACAGATAGAGACCTTTGGGGTGGTCAGGCATGGGGAACTGTGCTTCATGGACTGCTAAACTCAGAGAGCAGAAAGGCATGAATGTGTAATTTGTCTTTTTACCATAAACAGTACCAGAAATGGCAAGCTGCAAGAAAGGAAGCATTTAGGAAAGAAATGGATCATGAGGTCAATGGACTAGCTACCGCTGACCTTGGTAACTCTGAATCACACCTGTAACAAGGAACTGTGATGAAGGGCAGTGTATGGAATCGTGTTTCTTTTTTAACAACGATTCTATGTTTCAATAGTTTCAAATATATTGGGTTGTTCTCAGCACAGAAAATAGAAAACTATATAATCTCTGTGAGGAAATAAACTATGGTCTTTAGAATACCAGCATAATCATTAAGTATCAGCAAAAGTGACTTTTTTTCAGTTTTGGACGTTTTTTTCAGATACCATCATAGGGATCATTTACATAATGTGACTGTAGTTTATTATAAGTGTTAAGATTAGTTTATAAATGTGAAGTTTATGACCATGCTATCAGAAGAAATGTTCATTCAGATAAAATAAAGGAAATTAATAGAACGCATTTATTCCACCTCCTAAACCATTATTCTGGTTAGAGATATGAATCTGAATGATCATGTGAGATATGAAGTGCATTACATCATTCATTAAGAGTTGAAATATGTATAGCTTATTTCTTATAAGCATAAGATCTAGTACTGTTATGTGTAAATATAATATCCATATTACCCTGTGTTTGCTTCCTCAAAATTCCTGCATTTTACTCTAGAATCCTTATCAATTCTGACAGTACTGTTACAGTTTTTAAGTATACTGCTGTGTTTATCCTTATTTAGTATTTTTTCCACCTCTCCTTCTCTATAATATTTGTTTATTTTTACATTAAAAGCTACCATACTACCAGTTTAATATTTGTTTATTTTTACATTAAAAGCTACCATACTACCAGTTTTACTTCTGTAATGAAGAACCACTTTGGTCTCTGCAGTTCTTTTTTAAAGGACTAGGAGGGTTTTTAAAACATTCACTGATAGCCAAGAAGATAAAATCATGCATGAATGCTCAATTTGCAATTTCTTTCTTAAGCTGAATATGTAGTCAGTGATTTGCCAGTATGCTTGATCAGAGAAGGTTTAAGTTATTCACTGAAAACAGAAAGAGCAAAGTTTAAAAGTTCATTCCATTTATATGCATAAACTTATATACACATATATAAAATACATGTGTATATATAGTTACTTAAAATTACATATATTTCTAAGACTATAGTATTAATTTGATAACCCAAATAAACTCGTGGAGAGCAATCATTTTATAAATTAGCTGCTGTGTTTTACACTTTTCTCTCTGGTCATGAAGTAACTATATTTCTGCACTGGATAAATAATTTTTAGTTTGCAAGGCTCTTGCAGTTCATCATTAGAATTAGCAGACTGGCCATTAACTTGCAAAACACCATTTTTGATCTGTGTTCAAATAAATAGAACTTCTGAAAGGAGAGGATAAGGAACAAATAATGAAAAATATAAATAATTAATATTAAAACCCACAGGTATCTTTTAAGAATGAATGTTATTCTGAGTGTATTTAAAATATTCTTGCCTCAGATGACTGTAAGAAGATGTACAGTTTTTCTAGGAAGTTCTTGCTGATGGAGAAAATTAACATCTAGCTATTCCACTACAGTTCATTTGTCTGAAACAGCTTGGAGAAACAAATAAATTTTTGAATTATTTACAGTTTCATAAAGAAAGAAAGGTCTGCTTCTCCTCTGTTTATGATGCAGGTTTCTCATTTTTTAGGGCTTCCTACGTCACATTCATCTATTATAGTTAGTCTGGTTCTTTATATTAACGATAATTACTAGTTTGAATAAATGCTTTTCTTCTAGGTGCAAAAAGGGAATTTAAATACTGTCATTGTTAGCTGATGAGTAAGATCATCATGTTCTCCTAGTAAAATTAAGGACAGTTTCTGATTTCATTGTCTCTGCTACTGAAAAGCTGATCTGCTCCTCAAGCTAGGGGAGCAGAGGCCAGTGGCTCCCTGGCAGGAGGCGCTGAGCTCCGTCCATGCACTCAGATTTGTGATGCTCACCCAGCAGCAAGCAGTTGTGCTGTGACCGGGTCACCGCCAGCCATCGGGGCTCGCCCAGCCACGCACCCGCGCCTTCCAAACTGAGATAAGGGAGAGCTCCAGGGAGCAGATTAGGAAGCCAGCCTGTTGGTATTGATGATTTGGACAAGGCAAAAAGAGAGCAGTGCATTCCCATCTGTCTGCCTTCTATACATGGCTGATAGATACCTGAAAACGTGCACTGCACCTGCATCACGGGCAGTACTTTACACGAGCACTGTGAGCCCTGGTGGTGGTGTCTGGGGACAGGGAAAGGTGCTCCACAGGAATTAGGATTTAAGAGTTACGGATTTCATATGAGAGAACTGCTTGCTGGAAAATTATAAGTGTATTTTCATTTTTGCTTTTCTTTTTTCTTACGAGCAAGTTGTCTAACCAGGTGTGATTTTTCTGGCTGACATCTGCTGAGAAAATCAGTAGAGACTTGCCACTTGTAAATGACAGGTAACTGCATCGAGAGCAATGCCTAAGCCAAGCTGAGCTGTCAAAACCAAAATTCCCACAGTGGATTGTAAAAGTAAAACTGATGTACTTTTTAAGGGTCTATCCAAAACAAAATATTCCAAATTGTTCCCATTTTCTCCTATTAAACAGACTTGGGTTTGCATTGGAAACTCAACAAAGAGATTTCACTGGTGTTTTCATGCTCTACAATGTGGTTTCTATGATATGCATTACATAAACAGAACTGAATCATGTCTGTGGAAATGGACATAAAACTTATCATTGCAATATGTTTTTTCTAAATTTTAATCCACTGTCCTCCCACCATGCTCTGAGTTTTAGCTGATGAATTCTACAAAGTGTCTGAAGAAATCAAAGTATGCTGGATGATCAGAGATCAGAGCAGTGAAAATACATTTCAGCCATGAAGTCTTTTAAAAAACTTTACCCTAGAAACTGAGTGTGTCATAAAAGCCCAATCATTACATAGACTTGAAGGAACACCCTTTAATCTGGGATGAAAAGAAGCACCAAAACCAAGTATTCAAATGTCCTGGTTTAGGTTTTTGGCTTTTGGGGTTCTTTTGCTTGAGGAGGTATGAAAGACATGTTAGTTTTTAAAAGAGGCTTAAAATAATCATGTCTTTATGATTTCCTTTAGATATTATTTTGGAGTCTTGAAGTCAGCTTGGATTAAATTTCTTTCTGGATTATTTTTTTGCAATCACAATAAGAAGAAAATGAAAACATAAAAAGAAAAATACAGGAGAGTCTCAAATAATTGTTATGTTTGGACACTAAATATTGTAAAGTTATTTAAAACGTAACAAAAACTGATAACATTTTTCTTTTTTTCCCAGGTAAACTACCATTAAGGTCCATTTAGCCACTGCAAAAATAAATCCTCTCTGGATTACTCAGCTGTCCTGCTGACATTTTCACAACTAGCCTCAAATACCTGCAAAATCCTTAAGGGAGACCCTCTTTGATACAGTAGGAGTATGAGTGCCTCAAAGAGAGCTGGTCTCTACAGCCATGCACTGACATTATTGGAGCAACAGCTTAGTTTTTCAGCTCACAGACACAGAGCCAAGTCTTTGGGAGTTACTCTAGTGGGCACATAATTTTTAAGAGTAAATAGCTTATTTTTATTTCTTCAGACTTCCGATGTTTAGAGGATTTTGGATGTGCAGTTCTCTGGGGAAGCTGTCGAGGCGGCGTGGAATTTATTATGTTAGAAAGCAAGCAAGCTGTGACAGTGTGATGAAAATTCTCCCTTGTGCTCATTGTGTTCACTTGTCCAACTGGTTTCATGCACTGTTTAGCAAGGCATCAACCAACTTCAGCAAGACAGCAGATACCTGAGGAACACTCACAAAGTGCAAGAACAGCGATTTCCTGCTAGGCATGACATCTTTATGAAAATAAAAAGACAATTTTTAGTACAAGGAATCTGGTTCAGTAAACTGTGACAGACATTCAGATCCTCGGCTCATCTAATTCAGTTTGACTCTAATGGAGTCAATGACATTACATCAATATTCACCAACTGAGCATTTAACCCAGAAGGCTGAAATCATGAAAAGTCACTTCAGAGACAATACTGGCAACTTTGAGAATAGATTTGCTTTGCCATTCATATTTAGTCTGCATTTAAATGTCCACTCTGATTAGTGTGCCTTTTGTTATGAAATTATGGCTGCTAATAAGGAGAGAAGAACGAGATGACTGTCATCTTTTAAATTCCTTCTTTTCCACTTCTCAGTAGAAACCTCTTCAAGTCAAGTGTCTGTCTTTTGCCTCTTTCCTTCAGATGCAAAATCAAAATAGCATGAAAATAAGTGATACATGATTTATAAAATCTTCCAGTGTTCAGGATTAAGTGTGGTTTTGGATAAAGTATCTCTGGGTGTTTGAGGCATCCCCAGTTCTTGGAAAACACAATTTTAGGCTTGCTTAGCATCAAGTAATGGATTTAGCTTTATGAAAAAGTGTTTAAGACACATTGACATACTTTGTATCTCTTGGAAGTAATGGAAAGTGATTATTTAAAGTTAAAGAAGAAGACGAGGGAGATAAACATACATTCCATTGCCATCTACTGCTTTAAATTATTAGCTGGAGAGGGGGGAAATATGAAATTAATACAGTAACCATCTATAGCTATACAGTATTTGTGCTATGTCCATGGAACAGCATGGAATTGAAATGGCCAAACTCACACTAGCTGGAGCTCAGTTGTGTGAAAAGATGAGATAAACAGCTTTTATGGATCTCTTGGTTGAGTTACTCTGTTAATTTAACAGCCAGCTCTGGCTTTATTATACTAAATAACATCCTTATTCCCATGTTTAAGCTCTCAAGAAGGGATAAAGACATTAATAGCTGGCAAAGTGTCTACAGTCAGCCAGGAGTGTATACTGAACTGGCAATTTTGGTGCAGTCCTGAATTGTGTACAGACTGTGAAGTATCTAAGCAACCATTAAAGAGTGTCATCTAACTGGAATCCAAGGCAGGAGGGAGTGAGGCCCATTTAGAAAGTCAGACAGAAATTCTGATTCTGCTATAGCTTCGCAAGAAGTGCAAACTTTTTGCATACATACCTGAGTGGTGGGATGGGCCAGATGTTCTTCATTGATGTAACTATAGCAAATTAGTTTCCACTGCTGTATCTTGTTTATGATTTTTTTTTTCATCATTGGTTGGTTGACCTACATTTCCATATCTGTGTCCCAGATAAAATCAAAGACAGGATCATCTGTTCATCAGGACCCCTTGAAAGCCACCTGCTGATAGAGCCTTCCTCAGAGAAGAAATCCTCTGATAACTGAAAGACTCAGAATCTGCTTATATCCTAGCAACATATATATTTATGTCACAGAATCCTAAGGGTTGGAACAGATCTTCAAGATCATCTAGCCTGACCACCAACCCTGCACTGCCATACTTGCCCCTAAACCTTATAATATCCTCAAGTGCCACATCCAGGCACCTCTTGAACACTTCTGGAGAGAGTAAATACACCACCTCCCCAAACAGCTTATTCCAGTGCCTAACCAAGAAAGATATGGACCTATTATAGTACCTAGAGAAGACATCCACATAAATTATCAGAGGACTGTAACACCCCTTCTATGAAGAAAAGATGAGACAATTTGGATTATTTAAAATGGGGAAGAGAAAACTCGTGTAAGACCGCACTGTGGACTTTCAATATAAAAAGGAGGCTTACTAGGAAGATGAAGAAAAACATTTTACCAAGACCTGTAGTGACAGCACAAGAGGCAGTGGTTTAAACTGAAAGAGAGCATATTTCTATTGGCTACAAT
>VZRH01000335.1:408702-462701 GCA_013397555.1 Urocynchramus pylzowi | reverse complement strand
TTTTTTTGTGATGAGGGTGGTGAGACATTGGAATAAGTTTCCCAGAGAAGTATTGGATGCCCCATCAATGGAAATGTTCAAAATCAGGTTGGATGGCACTTAAACAAATATACCCAGTTGAAGATGTCACCCTGCTCATTGCAGGGTGGTTGGACCTGATGATCATTAAAGGTCCTTTGCAAATCAAATCATTACATACAGCCATCATTAGGCTCTCACTTGTGTAGAACACTGGACATGCAGAACTCTTTGTGATAAAGGAGAAAGAGAATGTTGTACTTAAGACTATTCTGCACTATTTTCACATGGAAAATGTCCCTCCCTGCTTCAGTGATAATTCTCTATTTTATATTATCTTGATTTTATTTTCTGAGACAGAAATCAAATAAACAAAGGCTGATTTACATCCCATTGATCACCAATACATGCATGTAACTGTATGTGTGTGCCACCGCACACTGGGAACAGAATCCCCACTGAGCTATTTGAAAGTGTGAATTTTACTATCCTTTACATTAATATATTATCCAGCCCAATTTTAATTTTTTTCTGCCTTTGTTTTGTTTAAGTGCATTGCCCCTCACACACTGAAGTTTAATTAAATAAGAGTCTGCGTAGAATAATTATCGTGCATTATGACAGTGGCTCGTTCACAGTAATGGTGTTAAGTGAGTGGTTGGCTTTTTCTCCTCAGTTCCCCTACTTTAGGGGCTTACAGACATTACCTATTCAGAATCTGTCCTAGCAGATATTTAATAACCAAGGATTCAATTTTGTTTCATAGGTCATTTTCTTTCCTTCAGATGAATATCAATTTTAAGAAATGCAAGATGAAAGCTATATATATCAACATGAAACTGATTTGCTTTCAGGTTTGAAAGAGTTTTATATTTTCCTTTGCTTTATCCTATTTCATGAGAGGAAGGCCTTTTTTCTTTTTCAGGCTGCAAGTAAAATAGTTGTTAAGATGTTTTTCTGCATCACTCTGGAGGGGAAAGCAAGTAGTGATTAATTCAAAGCATAATAGCAATAGCTTATATTTCTGTACTAGCTTTCATCTTGAAGGATACCTTTCCCAAAGCACTTTACAACCTAAATAAAGCAGGAATCATTAAAATTCTACATTTGCCATTCCACAGGGATTATTGTACTGTACCTTTAGTGTTATGTGCAGATCAGTACCATGGTTACTGCAGCTACCTAGAGCAGAGAATAATGAGCTTTTAATGATTGCTTTTTTTTTTGGTGGGTGTTTAACAGGTCAATTTTCTATAGCTGAAATATATCCCTGTGTCAGGTAGACCACATTACTTATTTCATAGCATACAGAAATTCTAGTCATCAGCTTAGAGGATATTTGAAAAAATACCAGACCTACTGAAAAGCATTAAATTTGAAGTAAATTGAATATGTGTGTCTGGGTTGGAACTAGACCACCATATCTAGAGTCACCACTGTCTTGTTTGTGAAAAGTGATAACTCATCTTCAATACTGACGAGTGGTCAAGGCTTTTGTCTTAAAAGTCATTTGGCAAATGTCAATGGCAAAAGCACAAATACTCATTTTTCTGCTTATTAAAATACTGACTGTAATCTGAGTAATGTACTACAGTAACCTTAAAGAATCACACTACTCACCCCAAAGTTTTCCTTACAAGCAGAGACAGGTCAACTCCTACATAGAATAGGATCTTATCTATTATCATGTCATTGCCGTCATAGCCTGTCTGTCAGACTACAACCATCATATATTTCCCAGTAAAATAAATAAGTTTTACAATCTGAAAGAATTTCCTCAAAAATTAGCTCAAGGTCTTGCTAGGAAAAAATATTGGACCTTGTGAAAAAACACTAAATGTATATTTGCACAATGAACTGCATACAGGAATTTCAGGAAGAATAATTGCCCTGAAGAGGGCCCTCAAAAATATCATTAAATGCATAATATTATTTTGAGATAATGAAGAACATTTTAAAAATCCATTGGAGTAAAGGCTCAGGAGAACCCTGAGGTCACCACTTATGTGTTTATATTGTTTCAAAAGTCACTCTGTCAAACTGACCGGCTGTGTTCCCTTGTGAATGATGAAAAACAACTGTCAGTACTTTATGAGCAAAGATCTGCCATAGAGTCAACCTATAGGAAGTATTAAGATTCAAACTATAGGAACAGGATCACATGATGCAGCTTTAATGTCATCAAAATAATGCTAATGCTTTTCCCTCATGCTATACAATAGTTGAAGGAGGATCTATAATGTCACCTGCTTTTCAGGTGGTCTCATGATCCAGTAAAACAAACAAAATTATTTGGAAAAGGACAAAGGATATTGTTTCACTTCCAACAAGAAAAAAACAACCAACCAACTAACCAAAATAAAAAAATAAACAAAAACAACAACAACAACAATAACCAAACCAAACAAAACAAAACAAAAACAAACAAACACAGAAATAAAACCAACTTGGATGTTCCATTAGATCTCAATGGAATAAATAAAAAAAAAATCTTCTCAATATTCAACACATTTATAGTAAAAGGAATTGAAAGATAGAATTCAGAGGGCACTGACCAGCTTTATAAAATCAACATAATTTCTAAGGGAGAGAAGTACACCTACCACTCCAGAAGTAGAATACCAGTTCTCATGTGATTTAGGTGATTCTAAGACTCTAAAAGTTCTGTTAATTCATGGAAAAAGTTAATATAAGACATGTAGCACCTGGCTTTCTAATTAGTTTACAGCTGTATTAAGCTTGTGGTGTTTAGATGTAATGGTTTCAGACAACTGAAATTAATTTTTGCCCTCTGGTAGATACATGGTCTTAACTGCAAAGGTTATTATTTCTTGTCATTTAGCCTGGTTATGACCCTTCAACAGTATTCATAATTTTCTTTTTTTTTTTTTTCATTTTATTTACATTATTTGAATCTCTACCTGAAATTTCAATTTGCACAAACTAAGTTGATATACTCAGTTATAGATTTAAATAATACTCTTGAACATGTGACATGCTTTGCCCAGATCATACTGTAATTATCACTTTTTCACGCATTTCTAATAAGAAATTTGGGGGGACAAATTAATCAGGACTTCAGAAACATACAAGTTAGACAAAACACTCTCTTTAAATAAAAAAAGGACACTTACAGAGAAGGAAAAATAATAATTAGCCATCCTGTTATTAATCATAACTACATTAATTAACATTCCAACTAGAGAAATCAAGAAATTAAGAAGTCAGTTATGGTTTGCACATATAAACTGTTTTGCTAACATCTGGTTTGGTTCAGTTTGAAGCTTAGGCCCTAATTCCAGCAGCATTGCCAAATTCTAACACACAACAGCATGGTGAGCAGCTCTGCTGATTGGCTGTTTTAATCCTTTCTTGGTGTTTAGTATTCTGTGATGGGGCTTTTTAATGAAGGACAGCAATTTGCCAACAAATTTTGTAGCAATGGATTTTCAATGAAATCTGTATCAATAAAGATCTACTTGAAAACTGTTCTTGAACTGAAATTTTTTCCTAGGAGAAAAATGCTTTTTCTCACATCTTAACTTAGTGACAACAACCCCAGAATCTGGGAAAAAATGTGTTTATTTGACTTTCTTGCATTGACTTCTTTGCATTGCCCCCAGTTTTCAGAAATCAGGTTGCAGAGAACAAAGATTAATTCTCTTGGATGATCTATGGCAGCTCTGGTTTTAGACAGCTCAAAGCAAATAAATCTTTGCTATTTATAAAGAAAACAAAAGATTAAAGGTAAGCTGATTACTGTGGCTGCAAATGAGATACACTTTTGTTTCAGCAAATCCTTAAAGGAGCACAGACAAACCTCTGCAACTGCTGGAAAGTGAATATAACTAGTTATATTACCTTTTTTATCTCCTACAGTGGTTGATACAACTGCTTAGATACAGCAATTTGTCTTGAGAAACATTGTATGCACTAAGATTCAAGCATAGTTCAGAATTTTAATAATGCAGCAAGCACTGGCTTGTCTCTCCTTTTTAAACAACTCAAATGCATTTGAAAATTATGTGAATTAAAGGAAAACATGCTACATTTTAATGGTGCCCCTGCTTGTCTAATTACTCCTTGATCCTTCAATCTGCAAAATTAGCACTGATACGGGTCATGCCTCCAGGCAAACATGTTACACTTCATCAACTATTCTTCACAAGAATGCAGATATCTGAGTGGAGCCATCATGCTGGGCATCCCTGTGAGTCCTGTGAAATTATACACAGGGTTTCTAATTTGGCTTCTCTGGATTTCATTAAGGAACAGCCAGTCCCAGTTCTACGTTGTGTTGTGAAGTGCTCCACAATGTTGCTTCCTTTTGCATCAGTGAAAAACAGATTTGTTTTCCAAGAATGTTAATGCAAGAACTTTCCTAAATTTTATGCAACATTTCATTAAATTTTTAGACAGTTTACCCTATCTCTTACAAATCATCCCAGAAAGTTGTTGTCTTGTATCATCAGATCTTAATCCTTCAGCACTTCAAAATTACGGAGTATGAAATAGAGGGTAAAGGCAGGTTTGCAAATGATACTGTTGTTTTATGTCCCATTCTACAGATAATTTTTACAAAAGCATTTTTTAATTTTAGTGCCATGTGACTTTTCCCTTCTGAATATTGGCCATGTAGGAAGGCAACTAGAAGATTTGCAATTATTGATCCATTTTTGGTTCCTTTCTCTCCAAGCAGAGAAGGGTAGAGAGGAAAGACACAATTGAGAAGGAGATGTCATACATGTTTCAAGCACTTCTGAGTCCCAAAGGTCATTTTTCTGGCTCCAGGAGACTAGATGGAGTGCTTGTCCACAGAGCATACAAAATTCCAGAGAAGGCTAAGACTGCTGATTTTCATTTTGTGGTCACAATATTTAGAAGAGATGTCAACAGTGGCCATGTTACAGAGCTTTGAGGTCCAGAAGTGCTTAAAATGGTCCCCCAGGTGATGAGAAACATTGGGTTGTACTGGGTGTAACGCTCACATTTGCTCTTGAAGACAATAACAGTGCCTATAGGAGTGAATTATATTCATATAATAGGAGTGAATTATATTCATATATAAATTTAGGAAAAGACCTCACACGTAAATAAATACTGCTATTCTAGAAACTAAATTCTTACTGTTCATAAAACATTCATAAAGATCACATATTCACATAAGTTTATTTAATATAATAATATAAGAGGTAGAGATGCTCTACCTATTACTCAAGTTCTATTCAAAAAAAGTCCATTTGGAGATCTTAAGGAACTTTCACAATTAACTGGTCTCTGTGAAAATGCATATATACATATGTATAGATATATGTAAGTACAGGTGACATTGTATGTATACATATATCTCCTGTATTAGTGGCGAGAAATTTCAGAAATAACCAGATTCAGCCTGTAGAGGAGCCTGACACAAATATCCATTATTTCTGTCTGCTAGATTGATGTTCTAGCCAGTGGAAAATGCCTCCTAATATTTAGGTCAGCATTTGAAAAACATATTGTTTACCTCTGAGGTTATCACATTCATGGCAAGTTAATGATACTCAGTTGTGTTTGTAATGCACCTAAAAGGAATGGGCATTCTGCTAACTAATTGGCTTTACTAATAATGAGCAGAGAGACAGTCATGAGAGATTTCATTCCCACTTGGTATCATGTAACTTCTCAAAGTGATGTGTTTAGCATCTTTGCTGGTTGATCAAGTAAATTTTTTCCCCTCTTTAATATGACAAAAGAAGAGATTTCAGGCTTTTGAAACAACTACTTACTTTGGCTTCCCAGATGATTTTGAGGTGAATACATTACAAATGCAACTTATTAAAACACATGTGCATTAATGGCAACCACTGTGTAAACTGCAAAGCAGCTATTATCACATAGTACAATTAAGTTCCAATTTAATACATTTAGATCTTCCTCATTTTGCACACCAAGCATTTCTGGAAGTTAATTGGCATGAAAGACAGGGTAAACTATGCACAACAAATTGAGTGTGAAATAAAGTTAATTTAGATAAAATCCATTGTGAAAACTGCTGTTTCAGTCACATTTGCAAAGGAGAGGAGTCACCACTGCTATGTTAATGTCATTGACTCTTTGCACTGTTTCAGAGCTGAGATTTCATGCAGAGTTGCATCTATATAACCCTAGTTTGAATGCAAGACTCTCTTTTGTGCTCATTATACAAGGAGCTATGAAAACTACTTAATGGAATGCTACTGGCATTAGTGAAAAAATTAATGGATATTAGCTATCAGAGTTTTTATTTAACAGACAGTTTGTATGAGTGATTTAGTCCTGTCAAATCCTGACAGCCTCCTGAAGTTAGTGTTCAACTTTGTTATTTTCAACATGTGTATTTTCATAAGAATTAGCATAAAGGTAATCAACTAATGCATTTTAATACATCTAAGCAATGACACAATTCCCCAAGAAGAGACATTCCAGACAACTGGGAGAGAGAGGAAGAAGGAAAAAGTATGAGATTTTGTTTCTGGCTTGGAACAAATGAAAGAAAGGTTTGCATACATTCATAGTTAGAAGTGAGAGTTCAAGGCAGAGAGCACTGCAAGTAACTTTGCAGTGGAAGTGCAATCATTCATGGTAATATTGATATGGTGTAAGGTCCTGCACTTGGGCTGGGGCAGCCCCCAATATCAAGAGCTGGGGAATGAATGGACAGAGAGCAGCTCTGCTGAGAAGGACTTGGGGGCACTGGTGGGTAAGGACATGAGCCAGCAATGTGAGCTTGCAGCCTAGAAAACAAATCATATCATGGGCTGCATCAAAAGAAGGTTCTTCTCCTCTACTTTTCCCTCATGAAGACCCACATGGAGTACTGAGTAAGGGTCTGGGATCCCCAGCACAGCAAGGACATCGACCTGTTGGAGCAAGTCCAGAGGACAGCAATGAAAATGGTTAGAGGGATGGAGTACCTTTCCTATGAGGAAAGATTGAGGTAATTGGAATTGTTTCCACTGGAGAAGAGAAGGCTCTGGAGTGACCTTATTGCAGCTTTCCAGTACCTGAAGGAGACTTACAAGGAAGCTGGAGAGGGATTCATTTCCCTGAGCATATAGTGATAGGATAAGGGGTTATGGCTTCAACCTGACAGAGGATATGTTTAGATTAGATATTAGAAGGAATTCTTTCACTTTGAAGGTAGTTAGACACTGGAACAGGTTGCCCAGAGAAGTTGTGGGTATTCCATTCCTGGAATGAGGCTCAAGGCCAGGCTGGATGGGGCTTTGAGTAACTGGTCTAGAGCAAGGTGGCCCTGGCCATGGCGTAGGGGTTGGAACGAGATGATCTCTAAGGTCCCTTCTAGGCCAGGCCATTTGATGATATATTATCACAGAGCATGAAAATTAATTCCATGACAGCTAATGTAGTTGAGCCTACTTTTAAAGTACAGACATTAAAAGATGCAAGTTTGCTTTCACAAGGAATAAAGACAATGAAGAATTACATGTAACTAGATATTTAGATGGATATCTTAACCACTAACTTTATTTTTTTTTTTTCATGGTATAGAAATCTGTTACCAGCACCACAGCATTAGGGTTTGGCTCCTTGCCTGAAATCTGTGTACATATCACTACTCTTTAAGTAATTATGTCTTGCCATATCTTTGATCTGCATTTTTCATTATCATGCCATTCTCAGTAGCAAAATGAAAACAGGGTTCCTGGTTTTTATTCCTGAAAAGAGAAACATCACCAAAGTACTTGATTTCAAATAAAACAGGTCTTATAATAGAAGAAATGTTTGATATTGTCCTTCCAAAGGATTTGAAGATCTGCCTATTAGGAATGGCAATGGATAAGAAGATTAGTGAGAGTAGTTTGAAACACCTTGTGTATACATCAGTCATTTTTAGGAGAAAAATGTATTTTAAAGTGCTGGACTACATAAACTAAACATGCATACATTGTGTATCCCACCACTAGAAAGTATCTTCTACATATAAACATTTTACTATACATTTATAGAATGTATAAGGCAGAGAAATATTTGAAGATAATTCAATGAAAGTAATAAGTCTGTAAGTGTTATAAGAAATTAAACACGTGCATATAATATGCTATTTTATGTGTTTATTATACAGAAATTTATGGTGCCAGATTAGCTGATATGACATTTTTTGTGGTCCTTTTTCCAACTGGATAATGATCTCAACTGAAGTGCATCATTTTTGTAAAATGTTTATGTTGATTGAGGTGGTCTTTCTCAGGATTGCCTATATGTTGGGAAAAATCATATTTCCTTCTGTATTAAACTGGCTCCATGTCATTTTTTCCCAGAAAGATGGAGTTCAGCATGAATCATTGCCTAATAAGGTTGCAGACCCTGGGAGATGCTAAGCACTTTCAGAACAGGACAGGGGACCACATCCATGAAAAAGGAGTATCAAAATCCACCTAAACTGTCCCTATAAATCTATTCTTATTTGAGCATATAATACTACTAATGCACAAACTACTGCTTGCAGACTTGCAGCGGGTAATCACACACAAGTTATTTTGATTGCTTTGGTTGCTGGAATAAGTTTATATGTCTGTATGCAAGACCTTTTTCAGTAGGTCATAAAACTCTGAAGGAATTCAGCCTGCAGTTGGTAGAAATTAAATTCCTCTCATCCATCACTGAAAGATTGTTTATCAAGATGCTGTGGATGAATTAGTGTAATCCTTATCACTTAATATAGTCTCGCTTGATACCTTTACTGGAATTGGTTCTCAGAATTAATCAGCTTAGAAAATGTTAGGAAAAAGAAGTGTCAGCTATTAATTTGCAATTTCAAAAAAAAAAAACCCAAGCTTGCCCATCTAATACAAGAAGAGGAAGAGCTGTTCTCTGCAAGTAAAATCTTGTGATTTTTATCTGTACTGCATATGTCAAATATCAGCTATTTAAATACCTGCAAATATAAATGATCTGTGACTGTTTGTTAGGCTGCTTTCATTTTGTTCTAGGCAGCATCCTTAAATGGGGGTAGATGTGTACAGGGTTTGGCCAATACCATGTAGCATCTTCTTTCGAAACACTAATATTCTTTTTTGTAGAAAAGTGGTCTATCCGGGAAGGTATTAACTTCGAATGTTAGGCTTTCATTAAAATTTAAGACAAACTACAAAGTAGCAGTATCTGGTTTCCAGTCAGGTTTTAAACTATGCCTCAAATCATCTGCAGGAGATACAGGTTTGTGTGTCATGCTCATATGTACCTTCAAAAGATTTTACTAATGTGCTTTGGAAGATATTATTTTCCCATTCAGCAGTGTGCTAGGATGTTAGGAACAGCCACATCACTGGGGTAAGGAAAAATCCTGTAAAGGTTGTTTACAAAATTTTCCTTTTTAGGCTCCCTGATAAAGTTGTGCAGCCAGTTTACATCCCTAGTGCTGGAATAAAAGAATAGGAAATATGCTTGTATTTTTCATTAGTTCACTAGTCATAATTTTCATAAGAACTTATGTGTGTTATTTCTCCAGTACTCCTACTGTATGCCAGGAGAAGCAGTTTCCTGAGTAAATATCTCTCTATTGGGGCAGACCTTACGTGGGATTTTAGTGTATTGCTTACATCAGTCACAAGAAGATTTTGAAAAAGTTTGAGCATGGCTTAGTTGTTCCAATGAGTGTGAGGACTAAGATTTCATTAAAAACATCTCTAGGGAATCATTACCATGTCTTGATCAGATAAATTCTGAAGGGGATTACTTAGGGAGTGATGGGAACTTCAAACACTGGAAAGAACCAAATTATTTTGTTACATCTTTTTCTGGACACTGCCAGGGCGGCAACTGAATTTCCTCTACCTTTGCTACCAGTGGCATGTGTCATTCAGATAGTGGGAGCAGAGGATGAGAGTGCAAAATTACTCTGATCAGGGATGCAAACAGGGATTTGGGAACATATACTTTCTTTCTGGTTTGCTGGGAAAACTTGATTTTTTGTTTTGATTGAATGTTTTAAATTCCATCTCATATTCTTGGAGAAGACAAGAACAGATCTCTTAATTATATCTTTAGAGTTTTCAAGCTCAATAAGATCTTTCTTCATTCTTATGTACTGATTAGAAGTAGGAGCCTTCAAGCTTTTTCTTTTTTTACTGTATTTTTAAAGGAAGAATGACTCCTATCTTATGTATATAGAGAATTTTTTTCCCAGTGTAATAGAGTGTTGTCCCAGATGATTCCAAAATTATTTCTTGAGAAAATGTGATTAACCTGTTTTTTGGGACCAGACATATGGTAACATTATTTGGAATTAGGTAGAAAAGGTTGATGCTACCTTGCAGTCAGGTTTTCCATTACAGTATTTTAAATGACTGTGAACTTAGGGTTCTCCTACTGCTCATACCCTCACTGTGACTCAAAAAGAACTATGGCAAACCACATTGTCACTCTCCTGAAGGAATGAGAACAGCAGATATGTACATCTCTCCAATTAATGCTTTTCTGGAGATACTGCACTTCTGTTCCCTTTGACCAGACATACTAGTGCCACCAGCCCTGCCAAGAGGGGCCATGTGCAGCTGCAGCATTTATATCACACAGAGCCTTACATGAGGAATCTAACAAACTCTGTCAGTTCAGAGTCTGCAGTTAGGGCTAAATATGAGAGAACTGATAATTAAGTGAAACATAACAGAAAGGAGGGATTGATTCAGGACATTGCAAAAAAACCAGCCATGTATAAAGGCAGAAGGCTGTACAAGGGAGTGCCTGTTAAAGTGAATGTGAACACAACCATTAAAAAAGGCTTTCCAAACTGTTTTCTTCTTCTTAGGATAGGCAGGTAAACAGCTGTCCAGCTATCCAGCTGTTCCTGACTTTTTTTTCTGTTAGAAGAATTGCTTGGTGACATCAGAGAAGACTCCTGTTAGAACAATTTTATGAGGGCATCAAAGTTATGAAACACAGAGGATGTAATAATAATTAGAGGAAATTTAAGTCAATGAAGTCCAGGAAATTATACAAAATCCTCCATTTCTGGTTAATTATCTCAATACAGGCTCCACAGCTGTCTTGCAGGAAATGAGTGCTTACTAGAAGAGTTTTACCCAGTTTTGTCCAAGCAAATGAGCAAGAGCAGCAGAGAGGTTGAAGCAATGTCTATGACATAACCCTTTATCCTTCATTGCTAGGGCTTTTGTCCTGAGACTGAACAGGTTAAAACAAAAAAAAAAAAAAATTTTCTTCAGAACAAAACCACTTTTATGAATCCAGTGTATCCTGTGTAGTGACTGCCCATGTAAATGTTCATAGGCCTTATGCTATAAGGAAATAATATCTTTTTCTGTTTGCAGTTATTTTTCTTGTGAGTGAGCAGCAGACTAAATATGTGAATGCGTGTTTAGAAGGCACATTGATTCACATTTAGCAATAACTTTCATGATTGCCACAGCAGTGTAGAGGAAGAATCTTTGAAGGCTTCACGACTTTATTATAATAGTCTTAATGATTAATTTTGCTGTGTCAGTATGATTGTTCATTTACAAATAGCTCCAGTCCAGAAGCTAATGAATTCTTTGGCATTGGGCAGTGATCTTCAAGGTTATACATGCACTATTAAAGCATATATCAAGACAAAGCACCAGAGAGGAGTTATTTTCATACAAATATTTTCTGCCCTTTAAATTCCCCTCATCCTCTCACCCCCTCTCCAAAATAAATAATAAAAAATCAAACACCTCGGAACTCCTACTAATGTCTAAGCCTAGGTTAACTTTAAGTCACACCTATTCAGTCTGACTGTGCTAGTAATCACTGTGCTTTCAGGCACTTTTACTTACCCTGCACTTGGTTTACTCCAAGACACAGAAACAGAAAAGCAGGAAACAAAAAATATCTGGGCTCGAATACCTTCAATTTCCTTCTGCTTTTTTAGCAACATATCTGCATGGGTTCCAGCTCATGGAAATTGGAAGGGAAAGGGGCTCTGGTGGCAGTAGGACATCTAATTTGTCTTCCTGTACAACCATTTATTGCCACATTCTTCCTAGTTTTTTCACCAGTCCAAGTTATAGCTTTTCTAGTATTTCTTATGGGAGATTATTCTACACATTCATATAAATCCTGTAAGAAGATCTTTAACAAAGAATACATTTTTCTTGTCTTAATTTCAATCTATTATCACTATTCACCTATTTTTCACTATGCTTATTATGGTTTCACTTCTGATTTAACAATTTGGCTTTTAACATGGCCCACAGTGTTTTCTTTGTGTATGGTTACAGACCATTGCTTTCTGCACCATGTTGTCTCTTATAACTCTTCCTTAACTCCTTTAGTCTGCCTACCTTTATGGCATAAAGTGGACTGAAATTGAACACAGTACTGGAGCTGCAGTAAATAGGTTTTATGGCAGAGAACAGCTTCTAACACTGAGTTGTGGCACGGTTCACTACTCTGTCAATTTGTTTCCTTCTCTTCCTCTAATTATGCATGTCATGTTTACAGTCCTCTGTGAGATACATGTATATTATAAAAACCAGATCATTCTAAAATGATTTCCCCACTCACAAGTGTGAGATCACATTACTAACAGAAAGGTTTTAATATTGATATCTTTTTTGAGCTGTACTTCAAAAATGCTTTGCAATAATAATTTTCCGTTCCAAATTATCCTGCTATAAACACACATTAATTGACTAGTTCATTTCTTCTTTCATGAGAGACTTTATTTTGGCTTAAGGGACTGATTGCTCTGTTTGCTGCGAAATACTTGTGGGAATTTTGTGAATTTCATCTCTAAGATAGAAGATTCAGGTTAGTAATGTGAGTTGATTGTTATGATCAAAAGAAAATGGAAATCACAGAGAGGAGGATATATTTGGTTTACGATGCATCTCTGTTTTAAATTCTCTTTCAAATTAACAGCCAGGATTGTTAATTAATGACTTCTGAAACACCTTTAGCATCTATGCAAGCTGCCTGTTGTTGTGAGTAGGAGATTCATATGGCAGATCAGTACAAAAGTTTTTCTATTCTAACTTGTCAGTTTTAGAGGAATTAGAATCTCAGATAGAAAGGAGTAGAAATAAACCAGGTTTGTCAGCTGGGCTACTCTTTCTGAGAACACATTAAGTATATTTAACAAAAATATTTATGATGCAAGTATTTTTCTCAGTGGTAACAAATTAATGAATTGACAAAAAAGCCAAAATTAAAACATTTTAAAGTAATTATAGTGGTATGTATTTATAACACTGTATGAGGGTGATTTTCAGTTGGTACTGACTTTGATACCCACTTAAATCCTTTGATTTAAGTCCATTAGAGCTCTGTCAGTCAAAATTAGGCAAAGCTTCTTCTTTCTAGTAGAGAAATAATAAAAAAATGTTTTAAGAAGTTTAATTTTACCGATGTCTAATTTACCTCTATAAGGTGAAAGGGCCCTGTAAAATGACAGCACACAGTAGAACTGTAATGATAAAAAGTATAATGACTAAACGGGCAGAATTTGGGCCAGATTTCGTGAACAAAGAAGATTTAATTGAGATGCTGAAAGTAACACATTCACTTCTAATTAAAATGTTTTTGTACCTCTTGGATCCTGTCTTTATGTCTCAGCTGAAAACAGCATCAGTATCTGTTGCAGGGTAGTGTTTTAATTCAGTGCTTGTTTTGAAGGAAGAATGACCTTTATAGTGCTTAATCAACCAAAGCATTTCTCAAGAATGACCTGGGGTAGTCTCAGAGGTCTCCCATGCAAGTAGGAGCAATAATTACTGCTCACTGATGAAATTGAATGTATCATTATAGAGTGCAGTGGTCCTAGTCCTAATAGGCTAGGTAAAAAAGGAGGAGGATTCTTAATTTGAAGCTTCATTATATTTATCAAAACTGCAACAGAACAATTTAAGTTGGTCTAACACTGTTTCCAAGACCAATTTGTATTCTGGAACACTTTTGCATTAGCCATCTGTTCAGGTTCACAGCTGTGCTTTTGCTGCCACCAAGGTCACAGGAATCTACCCCTTGTAAATCCTAAATGTAACCTCTGTTTGATCCTCTGCCCTTCAAAGACCCTCTGGCAGTATATGCTGTTCTGAGCCTGCAATTATTGCACCACCCACATCAATTTATAGTACTCACTTCAGCCTATATGCTGTTAGTAGATCTGAATTATGTACAGTGACCTCTACTGAAAAGTCATGCCCCCTATTAATACAGTATTCCCTCTCTTTTCTGTTCAATTTCTCCTTTGAAATTCCTTGCTGAAGCACATTTGCCTTAATTCAACTGGATGCTTGAGCTCTCTGTGTGCAGGCCACCACCAAACGATTGAGGGCCTCACTGCAATTACAAGTAATCCTGCAAAGAAACTATTAAAGACTCAATTATGGAGCATTTAAAATGCAGACTGCACCATGGCTCTGCTGACATGGCACCCCCTACAAGCACTGTGCAGTGAAACTGGAGATTGGGTCTCTGATATGAATTAGATTTCAGCAAGATCACTTATGGGTGTGTTTTTCTCCTTCAAACCAGCTGCCATGAAAATTATCTGCTCCACACACCCTCCACTTCCTTTTAAATACATAAGTGTCTTAGATATTTTCTGCAGATTATTCTTTAGCAAGCTGAGAAGATAATTTTGGCTTTTGGGCAGATGTATTAGTAGCATATTATTCTGGTGAAAATAGGACCCTGCCCATTTTTCTGAAAATTGCTCTCCTGCAATTTGGATAGCACTAACAGTAGTACTCTGAGATAATTTGATTTGGGCCCGTTTGTAATTACCTTTACAAAATGAACAGAGGAGGGGATTCAGATGTCTTTTTTTTTCCCCTTTCCCAAGATCCCTTCCCTGCTCAGGAAGGACATACTCTGCCCAGTTAAGATGTGGTATTAGGACTCTAGAAATAGATATATGGATGCATTTTTGTGCATGTCTTGTTCTTTGATCAAGTATTTAATATCTTATTTAAAAGCTTTTTCACTCTTTCAAATGGGCATAGTAGTCATCATATTTTTGCCCTTATGAGTCACACTCACTTTCTTATCTTACCTATGCATGCTTAGTTTTCTAAGGTAAATAATATCTACGAGCTGTAAATCATCTTATAATAAATTTTCTGACATATTTATTTTATAACTGTCTGCACCAGAAAGCATTGCTGCACAGGAATTTGCTAATAAAATACTTGTTTTAAATGAATATGCAAAATAAAGATGGACTTATTTAAAATCCTCTAAAAAAGGTTTAGTGGTCTTTGTTGTGTGCTTGTATTTTTAACCTAATCATAAGTACTTTATTTGATTGAATTTATAATTTAATGTACTCATATTTGCCAAGAAGGTACATCTTCAAAGTACTGAAAAGGGTAAATGTTCCATAACTCATCTGCATAAATACATGAAATTCTGTTTATGGCATGAATCTAAATAACAAGCCCAAGGTATCTTTCACTTGTTGCTTTTTAATCAACCTATATTCACTCAAGTTTGAATTCAGGTTTTACTTGAAATTTTAATACTGTCTGTGTAAAATGGAATTACTGCTGACTTGTTAGTAATATTCTTGTTACAAAGTCTTTTTATTTCCTTTGTTATTGTTTCAAACACTGTTTTTTCTTGAACAAAAGGATAATAAATATTATGACAGCAATTTCTATTAGAAAGGGGGAAAACCATTTTTCTATCTTAGTTGAAACTTAGGATAACTCCATGGCAAGAAATATTTCTTTTTTTTTTTCTCAAGTGCCCCCAAATATGTTCTTGTTTCTACCTTAATGATCTAGTCTTTAGCTCAGAAAAGGAACAAATAAATTTAGTCCTTTAAGTAAGTAAGTCAGCTGCTTGCAGAAGACACCATTATTTTATTAGGACCCAAAAAAGATGCAGTGTGTCTAAATGCTTCTCAGGTTGACTGCCAAAGTCTATTGGATGATCTGCACCAGTTTCCAACCACTGTCTTTGTGAGCCAAGAGCTTCTCCAAGTGTATGTTTCATCAGTGGATTTTTCTTGCTTGTTTGAGTGCTTTTCTCCTGTGTTGAGACAAGGGAATTCCGTCTACATTTTTTAAAACAGAACATTCTGGTGTAATTGTCAGTATTTTTATTTCTTTCTTGCATTTGTACTTTTTACCCTTTTATTCCTTCCATACATTGCACACACTCAACTCCCACATCTTGTTTTATGTAGGTTATGTTATTTATGTAAGTTACCTTACCTACATAATGAGGTAACGAGGCTGAGGCTGCTGTGATGTCGTTATCACGATAACCGGTACAGCTCAGACTACAGTTCAGATGGTACTCTTATCTCATTCCTAGGAGATATGGCTGTACTTAGAGGAGATGGTCAGAGTTTATACAGACAGGGACCAACATGTATGCAAGGCAAACATAAAAATGTATGGGCTGTTTGGTTTTGTGAGAAAAACAAGTAAGGTAAGATACAGCAGAGAGATAACACATAGCATAACATGATATATATAACATAACGAACACAGAGCTCTCATCAAAAGAGAAGCTGATGTATGAGGAACAGATTTTAAAAAAAAATTAAACAATGTTAAACTATTGATCCTAACTCACAGCCACAGACAACTCTGGAAATCAGATTTTAGAAGACAATTAAAGACAGCTAGGCATTTGTGTGTCCAGTGAGAACAGCTACAGTTACATTGCAGAGGAAAGCTATGTAAATAGAAAAAAAACCCACAAACCCTTGACTTATGTAATGAACTTATCTCTAACTAAAAGCAGTTAGAAAAGTTCTCTGTTGACAATTTGTTGCATAATTGTTTAAAACTAATTTATTGTCATCTTTCTCTGAAACATCTGGTACTAATCACCATCAGAAAAGGGATATTGAGGTTGGCAGCCAGTTAGTTTGAGTCAGGAAGTTAATTGCTATGATGCTACTGCTTTGTATGAACTGCTATACAATATATTTTATAGCCACAATGTGGCTTTCTGTAAAAATGTTCATTGTCATAGCAACAGAAGTAGGAGGACCAGTTTCCTTTTTGAGGATTTTAGCAAGATCAGCCATATGACAGACTGTACCCTTTCTTTGTTTTTTTTTTTTTTTTTTGAGTGTAGGCACTGCACTTCTTAAAAAGGGAGTGGGAGGTCATGTATAACCCTCTGGAGAATGAGGGAAAATGTTTTTTTTTTTGGTATGAATTGCACAGATCCACAGAGGAGATTTCTAAGAAATTAGAGGAAAAAAGGCTACCAGAAGAGCATACAGAGGGAGACAGCCTGCAGCTCCAAAAGCATCAAAGATAGTGCTCAGAGAAACATTGCTGGGCCCAAAGCACTGCAAAAGGTATCCAGAGGGGTTGTGCATTTTGCTGCATGTCAGAAAGCCACTGAGACAGCTGAGACAAGGGTCTACCTACGAGGACACCGTGGACTAGGGGAAGTTGGCTGACAATCCCTTTCATTACTACTCCATCCTAGTTTCTGTATTTAAAAAATTAATTAACCTACTTTATTTTCTACTAAAACTGGGTTATTTTCTTTGTTTGTGTGTTTGTTTGAAAGTTTTTGGCTATTGTTTAGGAAACTCACTGCAGAGGTCTAAATTCCCTGCACAGTTGTGACTGCTTTGAGATCTCATCTCAAGCCAGTCAAAGGAATATCTCCTCTTCTCTTCCTTCCTGTCAGACTCAAGCCAATATCCAAAATAGAAATCTGTCATTAATCTTCTCTCAGATAACTGGTGCTGCAGTCACCAGGGTCAAAATGCTTCTATTTCAGGAGATACAAAATGGTTGGATCCTGGAAATATCTTGAACTGGAGACATATGACAGAAGTTGACTCAAATGATGACTAAGAACCTTCTTTAAAACTTACTGTGGTTTATCAACTCATCAAAGGTGCAGCACATTCAGACTAATGCATAAACATGGTAAATGGCCTACATTCAGGGTATTGTTTACACCTTTGTAAATCCCTGATGAGCTATCTTCTGCATTGCCACAATGAAAGCAGCTTGGCTTCTGTAAAGCTTTTATGTCTGAAACATCCCTGTCAGTTGTTCAGCATTGTCTCCTCTTTGTTTGGGCTCTGGGAGCCCACAACCCTCCTTTGGCACCTGTCTTATACCAAGCCCAAATAAAAGTACATCAGCTTTCAATTAATAACCCAGCCATTGCTGTCATAACTCCTTTGATTGCTGGTGCAAGAGGCTTTACTTGAATTCTTGCTGCTGTGTGCTAATACTGAATCTAAAAATAAAAGTAGAACACCAGTTCCCATTAACAATGCTAGGCATTCAGACATGGTTGCACTTAAAAGGGTTAGACAGACAGTTTGTCACAAATATGAGTACTTTCCTCATGCATTCAGCTACAAAGCTTGCTATTTGCTATGCTAGAATGAAATCTTGATCCTACTAAAATAGATGAGACCTTTTTATTATCTTGCACACAGCTGGGATTTCAGATTGAAGAATAAAAGTTACATGAGGATGTTTTAAGACATTAATGTCTCAGTAAAGAAGTCTTAACAAGAGAATGAAAAGAATTTGTAGATTAGTATCAGTACATTCTAAACTGGAGAACAGTCAATTTAATAAATAAAGTCAATTTTTTAAAGAGATAAAAATCAGATATTGTAACAAGTAGCTACTTTGCAGAAGCCTAATTAAACTATGATGAAGATAGTCTTTTTTCAGCACACTTACTTGTGCTGTGCATTTTTTAAATAGCAAAAATAATTATTATCTTTCAAATACATTAAATTTTGTCATTATTTTTTAAAAAGTAATTAACCTGAAGCCGCCTCCAGAATCAACTTACTAATTATTAATCATTAATATAATAGGTTGGTGAAACATACAAAACAGAAACTAGGACTAGATGCAATATTTTGAGTATAAGGTTTTTATAGCCTGAGAAACAACGACAAAAGGATTTCTTTTAACTTTATCTTCTTGTACAACCAAGAAACAAGAATCATCTTTAATCTTCTATTTATTTTGTCAGTTTTAGTTCCTTTCCTTTAAACTTTCATTTCACACATTCAATTAAGAGTATTCCTGTTATTAAACACTAAGATTCAATCATAAAATTTATGTAGATCCAGTGACTTCAAATGGTTTCACAGACTTACAACCCTAGGGCAGATCTATTTACAGAGTGCAGCCACTTCCCCAATCCAGTGTATCCTAGTTTGGGATTGCTGAAATATCACTTACATGGAATGGCAGATGTTTAAAATTTCTTTCTTTTGAAATTCCTATTACCTCCTCTTTGGAGGTTCTTTTGAATGCTTTATGAGTTATCTCAGTCCTTAAAAAACACAAACCAATTTTGTGTAGTTTCTTTATCTGTTTAAAGTAAGAGAGAAATAAGGCCAGGGATAGTTATCTCCTGGGCCCCAATGATTTATTTCTTAAAAATAGGTAAAATAAAGCATCCCTTTCCATTGGGAGAGTGAGCATTATACTCAATTCTTTTCCTTGGTGTCTATGACATTCAAGAACTATCAATGTTCCTTCATCCAGGGGAAGATCTTGATCCAAAAAGGAACCACAGCATGACATACCACCTTCTTACCTGAGAGCACAGCTCTGCAGCAGACCCTCTCCATAAATAGACTCTCAATAGAAAGGTAAATCTGCAACAAAGGCAAAGAAAAAAGCATAGCATGTTCAATGGGGTCACTGCCTTCTATCTATCCAGTATCCCAAAATACAAGGCATGTGAAGTCCTGCTGCCACTATTCAGCACAAACAATGATACTACTCTTGCATGTTTTTCTGAGTTCCCTTTTGGCACTTCTTTGGAGCACAGTCTTTGTACTACTTTTTCTACTACATTTTTCCATACTTTCTTCATACAAATGCTCTTTTTGCATGTTTAATCCTTAATTTAATTTATTATTTCCTTAAATCATAAAACTTGCACTTGAGAACAATGAAAACACTACAAAAAATAAAGACGTCCACAGTTTTAAGAATTAAGGTCTGTCCTTTGACAGAGGTCAATGAATTCAATTGATTACAACAATGTCAAAACATGCTTCTTTCCTTTTATTTGCTGTCCTAGTCTCTAACTAGGACTATCAGATTAAATCAGAGCAGAAAGTAGATTATGAGCCTAAGACACTGCAGAAATCAGAAACAAAGATCATAAGTCAAGAGATTTAGGCTTTATTTAAAATGGTGTGAGCTAACAAACCCGTCTTAACCGAGAAGTGCCCTCAGTACATTGAAAACATGTGAATAGTGTAAAGCAATATGAATTGAGAGCTGAGTGAATAGACTAGATGGTTTTCATAGGATATTCTGTCCCCCAAAGTGACATGCTATTATTACAAGAGTCCAAATGTCCTTGAAAGGGATGAGGTAATGACCACGTTTGGAGACCATTCAGATAAATTTCAAGAAAAAGGTTGCTGGCAGAAATGGTAATTATTTGCATTGATTTATATAATTTTTAGCAGAATATATTTTATAGTTTTCTGAGAAACATTCGTTGTAAAAGGCCAATGATTATTTTGTACATTAATTGTTCCTGTCATAGAGATGTCCTTCAGGACTCTCCTGGTAATTCTGGCACTGCAGTTATCCCAAATTACTCCTCAAGTCTGTGGCAGAAATACTCTGATCCACTCATACTGATTTCTCTGTGATATCTGTCTTTGCTACAGTGCTTGGAAAGTACATCGTAGAATGGGCCACATCCCTCCATCATTAAGGAATCAACAGAAAAATAATCTGTAGCATTTGGGAAATTATGTAACTCTCACTATGCCAAAGTGGGTAGGAGAGTAACACTCTAATTTCTTACTGTGCATCCCAGATTTCTTTCTCTTGGAAGTCTACAGTGCCATTGTATTTCTTATTAAGAGTCTTGCAAATTTATGCCTTTATTTTTTCTTCTTAATTCCTAGAGATGTAAAAGATTTAGCATTTCATGTTACCTCGGTCTTTTACATAACATTATTTTAATGTGTGAGGGCACAACTGAGATGATCCCTTAAATGATGATCACTACATAATGCTTTAAACTAGGAAGGAATTTAGAAATAAAATAAACCAAACATTCTGCCAAGCTAAGTCTTCACCAATGAAAAAGCCTTTAGACATATCCTTATTATTGCAATTATTTTTCTTTACACAGCCTCCAAGAATCCTTAATTATTTAATGATTTAAAAACCTGGTTATACAAAACAGAGAGCATATGGTTGTCAATGCTGCAGATCCATTACAAAGATGGATACAAAAAATGCAGTCACAATCAGCTGCATTTTTGAGAAATGAGTTAGTAAATATCATAAAACTTACATAACACAGTTTTATCTTTCTTGTGAAGATTTATAAGGCCAAAAGGACGTCATGAAGGCATCACCTTTTATGCTTATCATGAATTGCATGGATAAAGGATAAGAACTAATTTAGATGCATAAGCTGAAACCAGTATAATCTTAGCAAGGCTGAGGAAAGAAGGAAAATAACCAATGTGGCTATAAATCATATTTTTTTTTCTTCAGTCCTCAGTGCAATTTAGAAAAGTCCGCAGCTTCCTAAATTATGCTCAGCTGTCTACAGCCCTAGGGGTTAAAGTGTCTGAAAAGTACCATGGGAGAAAAAGTGTCATGGATTCTCTTTCCAGGATCAGACCAGGAGGAGACAAGACTCTTAGCACCATGATGCCTCACCTTGGGGAAAGAAGTTTAAGAGGGAATTGCTTCATTATGTGTTTGTGTGAATGTTCATAGCATGCAGTACCAACTTCTTTAGGCAATCAGCTGCATCTCACCCAGCTTCTATTGGGGTTATTCAGAGAACTGCTGTCAGTATTTTCCAATTATATGTTTTTCATCCCATCCAGGGGATAAGGACGGATGGAATCAGCACATCATAAATGTCAGGTAGGAATGCAATGAGAGGAAAACTGAAATCCATGTGTATGGAGATACAATCTGAAAGACTGCTGTTTAAATATGGCCAGCACTCTGGGTCAAGGCCAGCAGTGCCACTATTGACTGTAGCTTATTTTGATTGTGTACACTGGATTCAGATATAATATTTTTATTTTATTATGTTTTCACAAAAGTTCTTGTTGTTGTTTTGTTTGGACTTTTTACAGTGGTAAAACTTAATACATACATGGTTTTGTTATTGTTGGGATTTTTTTATGGTGAGCATTATACCACACAACATAAAAAATATTTATATAGCTTCAAAAGGGACTAACTCTCATTTAATTTAATTCCATTTAATTTCATTTTCATAAAACTTAAAAAGTCACCCTGCAGGGTCCATATGGAGGAAGAAAAAATAATTAAGCTTTAATCTCCAGTTAGAAAACTGAAGGTTCCAGGGAACATCTTGAAAAAACTGCATGTAACCTAGGAGTTGTGAGCTGAGGATCTCTGAGCCACCATAATAATGGCATCAATCTAACTGGAATCTGCCTGAAGACTGTGCAAGGTAGGGAGTGTCTGCTGCTAAAAATTTCAGACACTTCCTTTGACAAGATTGAACAGAAAGATTTTTGCTTTCAGAGCTTGGTAACTGTTTCTGCAGTCTCCTTATTTAAAGATTCAAAGGTGATCTAGGTGTTCAGCTATATTGTGGGTATCCAAGTGGGCAGAAATTTCAGAGAAAAAGATACAAAGGAAACACTGCTTTTAGTGCCACCAGGAGTAGAAGGACCTCCCTACATCTACAGTGAGGAGTAACAAATTTCACTAAGGAGATTTTGAATAGGAACTTCTTGGATGAACTAAGCAAACTATATCCATGTGTGTGTGTGTATGTATATATACATATATATATATATACACACACACACATATGTAGAGATATACACACTATCTAAATTTCTGCTTATTGCTCCATGTACATGTGAACCTTTTTCTCCACGGAATGTACTACATGCCATGTATTATTGAAGTTGTCATAACACCCAGGTAAAGATCAGACAAACTGTGAACTTCAAGTTCTTTACAGATTTCCTGTTGAAAACATGCATTTTTACACCCTGGAAATCTTGCTAATGGAAATGCTAAACAGTAATAAGAAGTATTTGACATATCACATTTCCCTTTTTTCACCTCTTCCTGATTTTATGTCTATACCTTGAGTACAGGACTCAACTCTTTCTTGAAGTCACAAGCATCACCTCTCTCTTGGGACACTCATAGGAGATTTTCCAAAACACAAGGGGTAGCACTTTCAGGTGTAAGTTACTGATTAACTTTTTATTCAAGTCCATAATGGCTAGAAATTTCTATCATAAGATATCTGTTGCCTACTGTATGAATGCAGCTAAGTTTATCTAAATCTTACCCACACTGAATATGTATTCACCTAATTAAAACCCTCATCTGGCTCTTATCAGCATGCCCACTAATCTCCTAGCAAAGTCATGAAAGAATGTAAAGGCTGCAATCATTTCTTTAGGACAGAGTTGCACTTGAGGCATATTAGTGTTAGAAAGCTGGTACTGCCACTATTTGTCTTATGAATAAAGGATTTCTGTCTCTGTGGCCATCAGCATGAAGCCTTTCAAAAGTCATAAATTCACGAAGAAAATAATTGCAAATCTCTGAAACTGATCTCTATGGGCAAAGTGTCAAATTGTGCAGCCCTAATGCACAGCTCCACAGCCCTCCCTAAACTGATTCTTTTTAACTGTGCCATTATTTGTTGTGCTCACCTGTGGTAACTGCCACCACTTCCATTTCTCAAACAGCAAGAAATGTATTACTACCATTGTTAAAAGGCTCCATAAGGCAATTACAGGAGAAGCCATGCCACAGGATTGTCAAATAAGCTGTGCAGGTTAGCCTGCAACTGCAAAACCATGGGGACTCTGCAGCTGTTGTGCACTAAACAAGAGCACTAAAAAGCCCCAAGGAAGCAGAGGGGCCATGGCAAAGACCTTACTGCAGGAAATGCAAAAGGTAGGTGTAATCTTCCATCACCAGCCAAAAAATGAGTTTACACTAATAGTCATGGGATTTGTGATGCAAATGGACCCCTTCCCCTTTTCCTCCTTGACAGGTTGCCCCCCACTCAGTACTAATGCACGCCAAATCTCCATCTCAAAGGAAATAAGACCAGCACATCACTTCCAGTATCACAGAGGACAGGAACTGGAAAAGGGGTCCCAGGTCTCTGTACACACCTAGACTGGCTCAACCTGGGTGTTGCTGTTCGGTATCTTTCAGTGTGGGGAGAAAACAGTGTAGAAACTATGTATGTTTTTCAGTAGGAACACAAGAAATAAATCAGAGGCTGAATTCAAGACAACAGTTTGGTTCTAGGCAGTCAATACCCCTACAAAATGCAAAAAGAAGTTCCATAATTGGAAACCAGAGAGCCAGTAAGATAGCCCCTGAGGTCTTTTCACATGATACTGAGTTTATTCCAAGTTTTTGTGGTATATGTATTAGAACCACTGGTTTGTTATTTTTTCAATGACCACAGGACACAGTCCATAGCTGTATAGTGCTGGATAGATAAGTGCCTTGGAATGATCGCAATTTCTAGGTAAGAAACTGTTTCCCTCAAAACCAAAATAATTTAAAATGTTCCAGGATGAAAATCCCTGTTACCTCCCATATAATTTAGATAATTGTTCCTGGTGGAACAATTCCTGACTCCTGCTGGTAACTGGCTTGTGCTCCAAAGCTCAACAGCTCTTGCAAACTGAATTCTACCTTATGTAATTGCAGCAGCTGTTTATATTTGATACAGTACCTTTTCTTCAGAAAAGATTCAAAGGTTTTGCCTTTGAATTTTCAGGCAGGCTTATACTGTACTAGCTACTCATGTAATAATAGTGAATATCACCCTTCCAATTTTAGTATAGCTAAGGCTATAGATAATAATGTACACAAAGTAAATTTCAACTTATGGACATGGCTAAGCCAATGGCAAAACTTCAACAACAATGCAGCAGTGCCAAGGGAAAGGCCTTGAAATATGCAAGTAGCAATGAGGTTTTAAGGCTCACTTGCCCTTAAGAGGATATTCCGTAGGTTAGAAATCAAAGCACAGAAAGCAATCCTAAAATATGCTAAATGGAGAAGCATATTTTGATTGGGCAAACTAAAAGAAAGATGTCTCTAATTTGGACACTAAACTGGTCAGCTGTAAGAGGGTATAAGGACTAGAAAAATTTTGAAAATAACCATATTAAAATTATAAAAATAAATACAATATTGCACAAGTATTTTATGTAGTAAGTTAAAAAGCAGAAGAATTATAATGCATAAATCTGTACATGTCAGCTTAGCTATGACCTTTGGAATATGCAGCACAGATTTGAAGACATGTTTCGGAGGCTGCTTAAATCTGAAAGGCACAGAAAAGTCACAATAGATATGAGCACATTGAGAGAAAAAGACTACTGCAAAAAACTCCAGAAACTATTATTAGCTAGATAAGTGAAGAACAGCTGTCATGAAAACCCAGTTCATGTAAATGGCAAGAGATAAATATGAATATAATCAAGGTGCCTCAGTAACACTTTATTGACTTGAAGAGAGAAGCATACTCAAAGGTCGGAGTTGCTTATGTAGTTCACATCTGCACCTTAGGCATTCACCTCCTGAACCTTGGCTGGTGTAAATCAGCACAGAATAATTGGACTGAGGTTAGCCACATTGGTTTTAACATCTGCTGAGAATTTTTGCCCTGTTCTATGCTCTGTAAGGCTAAATAACAGGGTTTAATACTCTGTGTCCTTATTCCTTGTGATTCTTTTTCTCTAGGGATAACATATAACTTATTTTACCACCATGGTGTATTTTTTATGAGTTAATAAGCCCAGACTAAAGTTGAAGTGGGCAGCTGGTTTAAAGAGAAGATCAGTAGACTGCTAATTTGCAGGAATAACCTCTCTAAAGAATTTGGAAATAAATTTTTATGCAAAAGGAATGTATCAAATACTATCTTTTTGAAATAGAGCTATTTGGTTTTGCATCATTTTGAGACAGCTTGATGTAACTGGGAACTCAATAATAATCAAATGTGGTTGAAGTGAATGCTTTACTTTTTCAAAAATATGTATTTTTAAACACTGAAAGCTTTAAGAATTTTGCACTGTCCATGTTCAGAGGAAAAACAAAACAAAACAACAAACCAAACACAAAAACCCCAAAAACCAAAACTGAAAAACCACCCAAGCATGAAATTTCCCAAATCAAATAATTTTGGTCTTTTTGTCATAAAGGTAGCTTTATGACATCAGGCACCCTCACCAGGCAAGACAAATATTTATCTGAGTTATACAGTAAGGATAGTCTTAAATACAGCTGTTGCTAAAACTCTAGCTCCATCAAATAAGATTTTCATACAAATTATTGATTACTTGAGTTCTTTGGACAATAAGTAAATATTTGTAGTGAAACAAGGTACCAGTTAATTGAGTAGGTGATTTGAAATTTCACAGGAATTTTTAAAACTAATATGTGAAACTATTATCTTTTTTCTTACCAATGACCATCAGTAAGTTCTCTAACTGCTTTTACATAAATTCACTTTTTATCTGGCTTTTTCTAGAAGCTGAGCATCTAATTTCAAAATAAGTATTTTGACATTTTGGAGTTATTTCTGCAGGTCTTTTTCTACTCTCTTGCCTGGCCATGAGTTTTGGCCATGGGTTTGTATCCTGTCTGGTAAAGCATTTAAGTTTTAAAGGTATTCAGTTGTGCAAGAGTTGAAGTAAACCATATTCTGGATTGAAAGGTTCTCAATTCCTGACAAATAGTCTTCTTCGTCCTACAAGAATATGAAACCCATCATTTTTATTCCTGCAGAATACCAGGCAACTTCCTATTGTTGTTGATATAAATGGAAAGATCCCTTTTCACTTTGAAAAAACAGCAAAAACATCATGCAGCACATTTCACCAGCACTGCCACACTTTTATGAGAGACTATTAAAAACACAACACTATCAGAACTGTATTTTTACTTCTGAATATATTTATACTTCACTCAAATGTAGCCTTTCAAGGTGTATCTATTAAAAGGAAATTTTATTTTTAGATCATTTAACTTTTTTCTTTACAAGTCATCTCTGAAATTCAGGCAAGACCTGAGCTAATACCAAAAATATTTTTTCAGTGAATGTTTGTTTAAACGGCTACACAAATTCATTTAATACTCTTTGAATGTTTTGGATGATTACTTTTTGCTAACAATCATGCACCAAGTTTTATGAACACCTGCTCTCAAGTTATTTTTAAAATAACATCAATAAATATGCATTGAAGATTTTTTTTAAAATGTGATTTCAAGAAGCTGTGGCCACATTGGCTTAGTCCTTCAGCTATCTAAGAGATATAGTGAGCTTTTAAAAGTTCTTGTCACTACTGAAACAAAAGTTTGGTAATTCATTACCTGGTAACTCTCTTGTCATTGTCATGAGTAAAGTGAGAGTAAATGATTCCATATGGAAGAGGGTAAGGGCTGATGAGTGACATATCCAGAACACACAGAATTTACAAGTGACTGAAAGACAGCTCCTCTTTGTATGCAATCTGTTCGGTCTGTGCATCTCACCTCATTTGATTTCTCTGGCTATTTCTTGATCTTTTAAAAAAAAATGGTGGCTGTGAGAACTACAGTAAGGAAGAATCATCCAACCTCTCTTTTCCATGGGTTACATATACAAAGACTTGTAAGAATCTGGAAGTAAACAGCTATACTCCTACTCAACAGGCAGAGTGCTGAATATGGCACCCTCTGGATCAAATGCACACTGCCAGGAACAGGGTTCTAGAATAGGAGATCAATTCTGTCATCTATCAGGTACTTATTATCTCCTTAAGCATCTAAGATCTACTGAGGCAATAAACCTGCCAACCTAATTGTTAAATTTATTGTGTTTCATTAATATCTTTCTATCAATCATATTGAGCCTAATCCAGCTCTGTGTGAAGTCTCTGAAAAATTACCATTGGCTTCAGGGGAAGCTGGATCAGGAAGCAATAGAGATGCCAGTTGATGAAATACATGTAGAAAATGTAATCATCTCTAAAAACAAATCATATGCTATCTCAAAAGTGATAAAATGTCATTTAATTTCTGCTGGCATTCCTACTCACTTCTGCACCTGCAGAGACAATATTCTTAGGGTTGAATGATATTTACCATGAAGACAAAAGCAGAACATCAACAGGTAAAGTAATTTGGCTCTCATATTGACTATGGCAATTTGGGTGGCCGCTGCTGTGAATTAGATGAGTGACAGCTGGAAAAAATCAGATCTCCAGCAATAAAAATACAGTTGATATGAGAAATAGATCTAAAAAGCACAAAACACAGAAAAGTTTGATTACTTTTCTACAGTTGCCTAGCAAGCACTGCTTTGTAAGTGCTGTTCTTAAAGAGAACAATCTAACATTTCCCAGGGACCATGTGACAACTGTTCTCTTTTCTCATACTGTACTCTTAAATGTCTATGGATCACACTTGCCACACAAACAAACAAAGGGAGCTTTAATGGCATGGCACTGGCTGGCTATTAAATAATGGTGAAAGACTAGGACATTCACAAAAAAGAACTGCACAAAACAGCTAAACTAGATTAGATCAACAGACAATGGAAAAACTTTCAAAGGAAGCTTTTGCCACAAAGGATATCTGATAAATATTAATTACTTTAATTAGCCTTCAGATTTTAACCTGTGGTAAAAACCACAGAGCAAGGTAAAATATTGTTGAGTTAAAGTGAACATTGGTGTTTTGCCCTTTAGCCCCTATTTTTTTCAGTGCCCAATACAGCTCAGAAGTTCAGTTGAAGAGAGGTGAGAGAAGGGTGTAACAAATGTGCTCAACAAAGGTTTAACAGGTGAGCCTGTTTTCCCCAAATGACATCACCTAAATTCAAGTGCACATCAAATACATATATTGCCAAATAGATATAGACCACATAATTAGAGTATACATAGTTATACATACAATTAAAGGATCACATAGTTAAAATATAGCTGTTGGTAGAAGTACAGATATGAATTGTATATTCATATGTGGCAATTTGAAATCAAAATATTTCATCAGAACTTTTTACATCTGTATATTTCAAAGGAGGAAATACTTTTTAAATGGCAAAGTATTTTATTTCAACCTCATAAGAACAGTATTTCTTTTCAAAAAATTATTTTAATTCAGTCATTTGGTTGCATGTATTTAATCTAATTGTATTTTGTAAAGACAGATAAAAGCAAAAGCAGGTAATTAAATGTGTCAAGAAGATGTGTCTTCTCAACATTTCCAGAATAACTTTTTCTTTTAACTTTTCTTGCAGACAATTTTAAAATGTTGATTTATTTTTCCAGTGTGAGATGAAAAGAAAACTCATAAATTATAGGAGCAAAACCACAGAGTTCCAATTAGTACTGAAAATGCATTTAATGTTGCTACTTACTTGCCTCACAAGGTTGATGGGAGATTTTGTTAGACCTGGCTTCTCAAGCTCTGAAAACAGCTTGAGGAGAGTTACTCCTTTTCACAAACACCAAGTGTTATTTCTATATTGGCTTCTGAAGCTGACACAGAGGGAACTCCCATTCCAGCCGAGGCAATTTGCCATCCTCATCCACGCAACTGACTTGCATACACAGTTCTCCCCTTCAGGGAGTATTTTCTACAACTGTGTGGCTTTCCTTATTTATTTTGCTGGTAGAAGGTAACTCACATCTGTGCAATAAGCAGTAAAAATCAACTCTCGAAAAAGTCGGGGTTGTTCAGGCTTTTCTCAATTCCTTCAGAATGAAATACCTGCAGTAGTATCTATTGAACTTTCATCTCAGTGGAGAGTCAAGTGTTACAGTTTCATTTACTCCAGCATGTGAAGAGTAGAGGCATGTTTCATTAGGAATATATGGAGGGAATCGATAACCCAGCCTTACCCAGTACCAAAGAACAAGGCCCCTGTTTTGCAATTCTGCCTCCTTGCATGGCTGCCTGAATTTAGGACTTCCTATAGGATGTAATATCATGTTAATCATTCTCTTTTTGTAACAAGCAACACTTAGTTTGTGTCCCAGACAGACCTTCTTTGGCTAATTTCTGTTTTGACTGAGAAGGAAAAAGGAAAAGATGTGGATTTTTAAGATGTGCCTATATCATATATACATATACATACACATATATAAATATATATATATATATCAGTTAGTAAACGTACTACAGACAAAAATATAGTATTTAAAAACAGATAGGCAAAAAAAAAATTGATTTTTTTTTTCCTGATCTTTCAGGCTCTCATCCACTTCTACTGGTATACCTCAATTTGGAATCACACTGATTATTCTAAATTCCAAACTCATGATTGTACCAGCTTCATCTCTTAATTGCAAATTTTCCTTAGGATTAGCACAGGACGGATTCAAAAAATAAAACCATGCCTCTTCCAATTAACCAGACAAAAGTAAGTGCCTAACTGTGTTGGATTTGAATATATTTGCACCTTCAAGCATTCAATGCTAAGGTTTTGCTACAACGTCCACTCATAACATTCCAAAACATGGATCTGCACAGATGTTCAGCATTTTTAAGTGTGCCTAATTAATCTCAACCATTCTATAGTATATCTGGTCATTTCATCTGAGAAGTGCTAACCAGCAGCCCAGCAGCAAAATTTACTTCATTGCTACATTTCATTTTTTGACCCATTTTTCAAGAATCATTTTTGGTGGGGAGGGTCATTTGTTCATTTCACTTATCTGGAAAGTATTGGTAAAAAGACAACCCCTGACAGGTGGGAAGAATGATGCATCTGATTCCATATCAGAAGGCTAATTAATCAATTTAATATACTATATTATCTATACTATATTACACTACATCTAGACTGAACAAGAACTAGAACTAACTGAAGAAAAACTCGTGACTGTCTGCTGACCAGACAGTCTGACTCCCTGATAGGCCAAGGAAACAAAACACCATCACTTTGGGTAAACAATCTCTACAGTGCATTCTACTTTGGCACAACACAGGACAGGAGCAGCAAATCAGATAACAATTGATCATTCTTTTCTCTGCTTCTCTCCCTGCTTCTCTCAGGTTCAGAGAATGTGAATCCCACAGGAGAGCATTAATTATTTCATAGGAGGAGTAGTTTTTTAGTGGCTGTGTTTTGACTTTCTACTCTGCTTTATTGCCTATGCCACTGTTCACATCTTTTTCCCCTGGGACAGTGTGAGCCCATATAGAATCAAAAACAGGATAAGAACATTTGCTCCTGAAAACTCATTTGTCCTATATATCCTCAAGAACTTGTAAAAAGTTAGCAAAAGTTATCTACAAAGTCTATATTGTATATCAGAATGCAATGAGGAACCTAAAATTCAATAACATTGATCCAGATAGTTATAAACTTATATATACAAAGGTCAGGTCCTTTCTTACTGCTCTTCAAAGCACAGTCCAGAGGAAATGTAAAATGTGAATGAGGAAAACAATAACATGTTCTTTCTTGTGAAAAGCTACTATCTAGACTGACATTTAAAGTAAGATTTGAAAGATGCCTACAAACTCCAGAGTATTAGATGATTAGATGGATGGATCAAATTCCCTACAAGAAAAGGCTAAGAGAGTTGGGCTTGTTCAGCCTGGAGAAAAGAAGGCTTTGGGGTGACTTAATTGCCATCTTCAGTACCTGAAGGGAGCCTACAAAAAAGCTGGAGAGAGACAATTTACAAGAGCATGTAGTGACAGGATGAAGGGGAGTGGCTTCAAAGGGAAAGAGGGCAGGTTTAGATTAGTAATTAGAAAGAAATCCCCTACTGTGAGAGTGGGGAGGTACTGGCACAGGTTGCTCAGAGAAGCTGTGGATGCCCCATCCCTGGCAGTGTTCAAGCCAACATTGAATGGTTGGTTCAAGCCAACCAAGCTCTGAGCAGCCTGGTCCAGTGGAAGATGTCCCTGCTCACAGCAGTGGGATTGGAACTAGATGATATTTAAGATCTATTCTAACTCAAATCTTTCTGTGGTTCTATGATTAGGTCATCATTCCTTGTAAACATGCTATTTGAGCCACTTAGTTGCTAAAAAAATACAACTAAAAAAGCACAGAGAAAATGTTGTGTGTGGAATTTCAAACAACTTCAATGAAAACCCGTGTAGAAGTTTTTCAGGACCACACACAAATGATAAAAAGGTTTTTCTTTCTCAGTATATTGTCAGAAGATGATATAAAGGCTGATGATCGTGTTCCACACAATCCAACAACTCTTCAAGTGCCTCAGGGATAAGGGGTAGGTTAGAGGAAATATCTATTTGATCTCTTTTTATCTTTTTTAGAATAGTAGGACATAGTACTATAACAGGATGAAAAAGCACTGTAAACAGTACAACCACTGCAGCACTCAATGCTTCAGTGTTTGTAATTACTGGACAATAGCACATTGTCTTTCAAATTACATGGCAAAGGCAACAACAGTAATGATAACCAGTGACTCAGGCAGGCAGGAAGCTCTCTGTTATGATAGGAATAGAAGGTGTAGGAGGAGAGTCTCATGAACATTTTTGCTTAAATTCAGTTTCAAACACCAGTGTACTGAGAAACTAACTCAGCCTTCAGCTTATGTCTTGCATGTTTTCTTGGGAAGTTCTTAGAACTTTCTGCTTGAGGTGGTCAGTTTAGGGGCTGAGGGTAGCTGAGTGTGGCTAAACTCCTGACAGGCCTAGCCAAAACTAGGCTACAAAACTTTCTACAATTCACTATATCAAAGCTATGGGGTGCATATTTCAAAAAACAATACCACTTTATAGAGAGACATTTTCTGAAAGGACAGAGGTAATGAGCCCCAAAAGACTTAAAGAGAACAAGAATAAAAAGAAACAAAGTTTCCTTCTGACAGGTACTGCAAAATAAGCTTTCTTCAAGATAATGTTCTTGGAGTAGTTTTAAGAAACTAGAGAGCTTGTCTTTGAGAAAAGTCACAAGGGATTATATTAATATTTGTAAATAAACTGATAACTTCATTGCAGTGAGATTTATTTACAATTGTTGTGCCCTGGACTGGGTCTTTCTGCATTTTAAGAGGATCCCCTTCAGACCAGAGTATCTGAAGGCACAATGGATGTATTTAGTTCTTAAATCAAACTAGGGATAGTTTGATACAGGCTCCAAAAAAGGTAAAGGCCAGAGATCTGTGAGCCAATGACTTCTCTAGTTCTGATCTGTTCTCCAAATTCCACAGGGGAACTGAGTAACAAAAGGAGCATCAGTGCACACAGGCATGCAGCAATGATCACACAATTAACCCATGAACAGCACACATTATTTTCAATTCTTATTCATCAAGGAACAAAGAAAGTTGTGGGTACAAGGATTCTCATCCACATCTTATCCATCCCATGTAATTTGACTTCAGGCCAAGCCCTTTATTCCATAAATATGACAGACTAAGGGAGCCTTCTTCAAGCTCTCCCTAATGAGCAGCTGGCAGCATGGTGAGGACTCCGTTGAACTGGGATTCTTCTCAAGGTTGCTTCTCAAGGCAGAGAGACTTCTTAACAATTACAGTTTTTTGATTAGAGACTGATATTGCACATAATATAGTGCTCTAAGATTTTGTCATGGTAACACTGATTTTGTTGTGGTACTTTTGAATTGCTATATCCTGAACAGTACAGTAATAGAGTAAACCTTGATACTGAACTTTGTTAAGCCACACGTTTACAGCATCATATTCCAACAGAACCACTGTTCTGCTGACACCTTTGACAGTGGTTCTTTGAGCAGTTTGAATCGTCCATTGGCAGCAAATCGGCGCAGTCAGCAGGATTCCTACACTGTAACTCAAAATCGACTCTTTTGCTCATCATATTAGTTTCTAGTTCCAACATTGTTCATTTAATGTTTGCAAAATTGTAAGCATTAATTCATTTTTACTGTTTCATCCCTCTGATACAGATGAGAAATCTCAACAATGAGGATGGAAAATAAAAAAGTGGTTTTTGCCAAGTTGTAGAGAGTAAAATATGAACCAGAATTGACCCACAAAGACACTATGGACTAATAAAATGTGGACAGTAAATTGTGGACTAGATTTGACCCACAAAGAAACTTCAGGCATAAGTTTCAGCTGCAGGATGAGTCCTCAGAGACAATTGAAACACTGGGGTTTCTTTTTCCTTTTTATTTACACATAAATCTGATGTTTGAGGTCCTCCAGCACTGTCCTGCACTGGTCACTGCTGTGTTTGGAGGATGCCCTGGAGCTGCACTATGTGTCTGTGCCAGCCAGGCTGTGGCAAGCCCTGTGACCACAACCTCTCCTCCTGCAATAACCTTGGAGGGAAAAAATAGCAGGAGACAGAAGGTTGTCCTCTGTTTGTGTCTGAATACAGAATCATAGCTAGTAGAAGCTCCAGTAGAAGCTGTGTCTGTGTGTGTCTCTGTGTGTCTGTCTGTCTCTATATACACAGTGGGTGGTTAAAAATCTGTTCATTTATATTTTAGATTTGGCTGGCAGCAAATTCGGAGACTAATATATATTTGCTTGAAGCTTGAAACATTTAATGGATGATTTATTACTGCTTCTTAATATTGTACCTGAGAATTATATGCAAGTATTATTTTGCCTTTACATGGTGTGTTTTGTAAAATGACTAGCATTTACCACAGTTTGGTATAAGTATTTGAAATATATTTGTATTTGCCTACAAGCTAACTTCCTAAAATTTTTGATTCTTTTTGGGGGATTCAAGTGAAATTATAAGAAGCAGTAATCTCATTTTCTGTCAGATAAGACTGGGGGCTGATTACATTTTCTGAAGCAGGGCACATACCCAGATATTCATCAGAAAGAACTACTGGTATGGGCAATGTCACAATTTGAAACCTTGAAACATAATTTCAGAGAGTCCTGAAGAAACAATAATGTACTCCAATGTGAATTAAATTAACTGGGCAGATACTGTCAGTATATATATATGCTGAAAACTATGTTAATAGGTCGAACATCCCCCTTAAGGGCTGAAAATGAATAGTTTTTACAATCTCTTGGAAAAATTACATGTGATCCAAAATGTAGTTCTTTGCTAAATCTGTTTTAGCAGTAAAGATTTTTCCAAGTACTGAAGTCAAATTTATACAGAATATAATTTCACTGACTTCAATAGTTATTCTGCTGATGGTTTTAGATCAATATTTACAAGACATTTTATTGTAAAATATCTTCTTTAAAAAGGTAAAACCTTTTAATTCTAATTCAAAGTATTACCATAGTAACACAGAAATACATTAACATCGTTGGTATGAGGGATTACCTCTCTTTTTACATTATTTTGGAGGTAGGATGGTCAGCAGAGATTATGCTGATGAACAGGTGGAGCTATGTGCTGTTCAGATGAGGGCAATCCTGTAAAAATTCAAACGTAGATGAGGAAATTTTCTTGGGGTTTGACTTGTTTAGAATTTCACTATGCACTCCTTAGCACCACTAGTAAAAGTTTCATTCACTTTGGACCTTGAAGACCTCTGTAAGACAAATCTCTCTGCAGAAAGACATCCAGCAGTATGTAAGTGAAGGCTTTCATCATATAATCTATTTGAAGTACACTGTACAAGAAAATGAATGGTCTTTCCAGGAACATACTAAACCCTTCACTTTCTGAAATTAGTGTTTAGATGTTCTAGAGTCAGGACTGATAAAAACATATACTAAAACCCAAACTATGTTAAAACACAGCAATATCCTACCTTCAGAGATCATTGAAAGAAGTTTTACTTTCCAACAGCCTGCTCCATCTTAGCCCATTTCTCTCCATGGTTTGGAATTTACACAGAGCTACACTGATTCACACAAGTACTTTATTTAATCCTTGAAAATTATGCTATAATTGCAGACCTTTAGCCCTTACATACACAAATTTTCATGATGTTCAGCAGTATTGAATTCTTGTATGTACTCATATCCAGCTCCTTTATTACTCAAAAAATATAAGTCTAATCTTTATAACAAAACCATAAAGTAACTCGCAACCAGAGCAAAACAAAAAAAGATAATTATATTAGCAAAAGATATTGTCAACTACTCTATCTGTGCTAGCTGAGAATCATACCTCTGGTACAACTATACATGCATAGATTGTATTGTAAGTCTGTCTTATGCTACCTCAGGAAAAAAAAGTGAAAATTGAGGAGTCTAGGAAGAGAAACTGAGAAGTGGAAACATTTTGAGCTTACAAATTTACTTGTACCTCTCAGACAAACAAAACTGATTTATGGAAATTGATAGGAGTTCTGACTTTCTTAGGAACAAGAGTTCATCCACATACATGAATTCATCCACAGAAATGTGCTTCAGGCACCAATATTATTACAGAGAACTGAAAATGGAATTGCTGTCCACTGTGGTGAGATAGATACAGTTAAAGAGAGACTAATAAAGAAATTGTGTTCTTCATTCTCTGAGATGTGTTACTCAAAAAGTTAAGATGAATGCTACAGATTCCTCTAGACCTCTCTGTTGGATCAAGCACTCTGTCAAGTCCTTTCAATACCAGAAAAATTCGTAATTTTATTCCCATAGCCAGAATTCCCTACCAATAAAAACAAACAAACAAACAAACAAACAACAAAACACCCCAAGACAAACACTGGAAAAGAGATATATTTAGCATGCATTATTACCAGAAAATGCATAGTATATATCCATCCATACATCTATCCATTTAGCAAGATGACTAAATAGCTGTTCACATGTGCCTGTCTATGTAAATATCCATCTGTGTGAATATCCATCAATATCTACCACAGTGGAGTGCTCGTGCTCTTCCCAGCCTGCTATCTTGACCTTGAAGGTCCAGAGCACTACTCTCCCCATTCCTTCACTCTTCCCTCCCTGCTGTGGCCACCCAGTACATTTAGTGGGAAGTGAGAATGGAATAGCAAGTGACAATTGACCTTGTTCAAGATGCTATTTCCATCAATCCTGTTACCTTCAGTGAGTAGGGAAGCACTACTAGAAAAAAAATTGTCTCCCATATCTGCTAGGATGTGGCAAATAACAAATGAGAAAGGGACTGAAATGAAAAAATACATATGTTTTTTATCATTTCCCATTCTCCAAAGATAATTGACTTCAGTCAAAAACTTTTCTGTCAAGACTAAGAAGCACCATGGTACCATGGTATGAGTATTCCTGTTTTCATTGTTCTTTACTATCTAGGAGATGGTAGCTCATCTGCTTCTTTCCAGGGATCAGGAGGGTGAAGGGATCTTATCTTGTGCTCTGCTAGACAGAGGTGCTAAAGGGGTAGTGCCAGCTGAGACCTAACCACATTCTGAGAGAGGTGCTTCACTCTGCTCTACTTCATCAAACAAGTCAGAGAAAATCTCTGGTGGGATGAAGCACAACAAGCAAGGAGCTCCTGTCAGCTGCCACCTCTGCCTCTGAGCTGGGGCACCTCAGTGCAGCTCCAACCATGGATCAGATTGGGAGGTTTGGCTGGAGGCCAAGCAGAAGGAGTTGACCACATTCAAATGTTCTTTACCTTGTTCAGCCACAGAGCTGAAAAGGGCTCTAGATGCATTTTTTTCTGGATTGCCATCTAGGAGTGCCAAGCCAGAGGAGCCATGCTGCTTACTAAGATGCAATAAGACCCTTTCCCACGTCCACCTCCAATAGGCAAGAGGAAAGTGTGTGCCAGGCATCTGTACAAGATTTCAGCCCCTGATTTTTACACTCTTTTGCACTGGGAACATGCACTGACATGGAGGATCCCTCAGCACTTTTGTAGCATTTCTTTCTCCTTCACAAAAAGCAAAGACTTATCCATAAACATATTTTTGCCTGATTTCTTAATTTAAAATTTGGTGTGAGAATCTGGAGTTCTTGTTTTTCTACTCATTTTGATGGCACACATGCAATTTGCCACAGGCATTGGGAACAAACTTTTCTGCCATCCATATGGATGGGATCAGAGATCACAACATTACTGACAGAGGAGCAAAAAATGCAAAATATGACAACCTGTGAAAACATCTGTCTCACCATTTTGGGAAAAGTTGTGCCTTTCACAGCCAGCCAAACACTTCACATTCTGGTCTTCTGAAAAGCATTCATATTCAAATTGTTAAATTAAAAAGTCAACTCTCAGGCAAACAATGCAGGATCTAATGCCAGAAGATGATGTGCAACACAATATTTCTGAGACAGCTACAGTATCAAAAATGTTCATCAAGACAGTGACAGAAGGCTCTAAACTCCAAATAGAAAGACAAGAAAGAATTTATCACTATCGTTTCTTCTGTTTAATGTCTTGATGTGCATTAAGACCTCTAGAAAAGTAAAATGAAATCTTTCTGATTTGATTGGGTTTCCAAAGAGACAATTACTGGTCTTGACAGATACTAAACTCAAATACAGACAAAAAGAACTAATGCATCTGGCAAGTTTTTTCCACTTGCTTTTTGTCTTTTAGACATTATTAAGCATGTCTTAGGAACTGTCTTGCTATCACAGAAACTGCTTTTCTGGCCTGACCTGAATATCAAGTCTCCCAGCATTTTCCTAGAAGTCAGAAGAGGACACTGAATTTTGTCTTTCCTTAAGGAATGAAACTGGAGTGAGGTTATAGACCATCCCTTGGCACTTTTCAGAACAGCAAGGGTGTACTAATGATAGCTCACTGGCTAAATTCCAAGCTAGATAATTATATTCTCTATCCCAAATGTTTTCTGTGGTTTCAATTTAAGAAGTTATTAATTACTTCCTACCCTGAAAAATGTGAGCAGTGTTGCTGGCCCAGCATATCTTCTATGCTTTCTCAGTAGTATGTTTATGCATCAAAGTACCTTGGAATTCTGTGCTGAAAGTCACTGGAGAAATGTGCACTATTGCTGGCTTTTATTGTTTTGTCAGCCACAGTACTCTTAGATTGCTTTTGCTGTTAGTAATAAGTATATTTTATTTTTATAATGCTCAAGGCATCTAAAAATCAAATATGCAGTCATAATTTTAATTAAAAATATATCTTCTTTAAAATAGAAAATATTGAATAATTTTAAGATGTAGTGTGGATGTAGCATCAGTGCACAGACTGCTTGTGATGATGGCATTCAACTTACTGCATGTGAAGGGACTCTTTGGACTACAAAAACTCCAAACAGATGTTTCTGACACCATCCAAATGATTGTAGCATGTTCCACTTGCTATAATTCTGCAGTAAGTTTTGAGTAGGCATAACATCAAGTGTTCCTTTCAAAATCATGAGAATTTTAACTTTTCCCTGGTCTATTTAAGTAGCTTGCTTTAATTCTCCTCCCTATGCCTTTATGACACATGTAATAATTCCTGTTACTCCTGGATCTTCCATTTTTTGGATGTCACAAATGTTATCCATCTTGGCTCAGGCATACGTTAGCCTAAGCATAATCTTTCCTCATAAAGAGATTTTGAGGACCACTAACTCTTTCTTATATTCTTCTCTCCATCTCCATTTAGACATGATGGTATCCTCTGACCTGTGAGATCTCAGTAGCAAAAATATAAGGAAACCAGTGGAATATGCAGGGTTATTGATTTTTGAAACCAGTTTTGAAAATAATTCAAGAAACGCATTATAAGGCGAAGGTCTGGAATGCAAGAGCTGACATGCAACACTCAGTGTCATGGTAAGGCAGAAAGCAGAGGCATCTGAAACTGTACTGAGACAGCAAAACCTGCAGTGGATCATCTGGGACAGCTATGAGATATTGGTTCTGTAAAATTTTAAGTTTCCTGTAGCAAAGCCATTCTTGGATGGCCTGACATCTTTGCTTCTGTCAAGTTTAATGAGTAATCTGCTAAGACCTGATGTCCTTCCCTCCCTTCTTTCAAAGGACACAGTAAGTATCATTTGTCTGGCTTGCCACTCTTTACCATAGTAAATCTCGGGGGTTTGGACAGACACTCACACATACACAACCCCCAACTTTAACTTACATGCTGCATTCAGATCTAAGATAAGGCTTCAGATTCCAGTTATGAGAAAATTCAAAATGAAGACATGTCATCATAAATATTTTACAAAACTAAAGTAACATCTAGTGGAAAATCAGCTGTGCAATATATTTCCCTCAGGACATTTCTTCTGTGAGCTGTACATACAGGGCCTTCTATTTCAATTCTTCTAAATAGAATGCATACAATCAGTTTCTATAGAAAGAATAAATGCAGTGACATTTTAAATTAATTACATCACAAAAAGATTCAGTGTAGATGTGATAGGCTTTGTGTTGTGTGAAACACAATTAAGTGCTTTCTGAATTACACCTGCGTAAAACTAGCATTAATTATGTGCCTGATAAATGACAATAGAACTGTTTTACAAAATTAGTTCTTATTTAGCTTAGATGCAATAACTGAAGAAAATATTTAACACTTTTCCTTTGAGGAGTTTGGGAGCTAAAAGGTTCACTGATATGGAAGGCTGTGAGTCCAGTCTTGTTCCAAATTCATTTTAGTCTTTTCTCTGGGAATATAATCAAACATTAGTGTAGTATAAAAGTGATAATATTGAATAGGTTTTCTCCATATAAACATTAAATAATTAATGTGCAGGTTATACATTCTTATTACTGCTGTCTACAACATTTTCAAATCTTTGTGATGCTGCTGTTTAATAATGCAAAGGCATGCTAATAGCATGATTCTACAGTAGGCATTATGAGTACATAAGATATATGATGACACAAGCATCTATGTCACATGAATACCTGTCATAACTGTGGAATAACTTTCTCCAATTGTCCTTGTGGATAACAAAACTTTTTTTGAAGACAGGTATGGCTTTTTGATAAACTGAATGTATGCTTTTAAGTTGCTGTCATAATAAACCAGCGCATGTCAAAAATTCATGGCTTTCAGATACATACAGCTTCTGTCAGAAAAGAAAAGGAAATTCATTTTCCTGCAAGGCTATCAGTGGAATCAGACTCAAACAGGTAAATATATTTCTCGGTACACCCGTGACGTTGTACTTTCTCTTACCATCCCACCTCCCATAACCACTAGACAAGGTTGTGATTGTTGCTCCCAGCTTACTCTGGATTTTGGGGGATGGATGGCGACATGGTAGCCAAGGGTTGTCTGGGATGCTGACCTGAATGCCTTGCTAGTATGTAAAAATGAGTATGATCTTTCTTTGTAAGTAGGAGAGAGCCCAGAGCCTGTTGAGCTCTCCTGCACAGCAGCAGGGTGCATGCCAGGATCTCCCTTGAGTGGGGCACCTCCCAAGGCCACTGCTTGAGGCTGAGAGATTCCTTGCCATAACAAATTGTCAGACTGATAGCATGTTAAACTTTTCAATCATACCTAGGTGATTTAAAGGATTTTCTGTACACATTTATTGTCCTAAAGATAAAACTGTTGACCAAGTTTGGGACCAGGACTGGATCCAGCTGTACCTAGACTCCTGTCTGAGAAGTTTAGAAAGCAAAGGGAAATCTTTCTGAACCTTGTGACTCAGTGGGAGGGTCTTCTTGACAGTGTTATCTGACTTTGACCTCTATACAGTAAATACTCAAGTGTACCTTGCCTTCAAATCCTTGCTGTCAAATCTTGCTAAACCATTGTTTGATATGAAAAAGGAACATTTTTGCTTCTCTTGTACGAAGGGAGTATCACTCCATTCAACAAGATCATTAGAGGCAGCATAAGCATTTTACTTTGGTACATGCAAAAGAAATTCTATCTGTGCCTGATGAAGGGAAGTTTGCAAAGCAACAGTCCCCTATTTTTCAATAGCAGGAAGTTATGAAGCAACCAGAGAGAAGAAAAGGAGTATTAGCTTCTTAGAGCACTGCATTGAGCCTATGTGGGTTTGTCAGGTATCGTTAAAATGTCACAGTAGCCTTAGTGGAAATCCTACTGTACTTCATCCTGTGCAAAATAAGCTGCAAGAGAACAACTTTTCAAGTACTACCCTACAACCTAATACATGCTGTTGAGTAATTTTCACACCTCACAATTCATCTTTAGGCATCTTTTGGTGGAGTTTTGTGTTAACTAAGCATTTTTAATTAATCAAACACATGGTCTGTGTCTGACCTGAGATGTTGTAGATTGCCTCATTCCCAAAAGTGTTCAAGGCCAGGTTGGACAAAGCTCTGAGCAACCTGGCCCAGTGGAAGGTGTCCCTGCCTATGGCAGGGCTGATTGGAACTGGATGATTGTAAAGGTTCCTTTCAAACCAGATTCTATCTTTTATGTCACTTACCATGTGTGTCTGTGTGCATTTCCCTGTGCAAGTGCAGGAAGAGTATTGGATCTATTTTAGGACCTTTGAAATATTTCAGTTAATAACTTTGACATAACTTCAATGTTGCTGTAATTTTTGCTGTTATTACCTATGGATTCTTTGGAAATATTTCCAGATGGATGGATTACTCTTCTGTCAATGACAGACTAGCAAATGGGAAGTATAATTTCTCCATGAAGTCTCCCAATTTTGTGACACAAAGAAGCTCTAAGAAAAAAATGGGTTTTGAGACAAGCAAGAAGTCATGGAGAATCAAGCTGCAAAATTCTTCACACTTCTCCATTGTGAAAACCAGTAATTTTTGCAAGAACACACCTGACTTTTCTCATGCAGAAGGCAAAAGGCTCAGGTTTTTTTCACATGCTGAGTATTCAGGAGATAACATGGTTTCTTAAAAAAACAGCTTTAAATATTAGTAAACAGGCCCTAAACTGTTAGAAAATGATGCTTAATTTCTGGAGTGCTGAGACATTCTCAACATGTGGCATGGAGAATTTCAACCAAGATCCTTTCTACACTTGATCAAGGTATTAAATTTTGAGTTGTCCAGTTACTATGACTTTGAAGGTAATGATTTATAATGTGAAGTATCAGAACTGCCAGCCTACCCATCACACACCAATATTTGCAGAGCAGAAAATAGTCTCTTTACAGTCTAGAGGAATCCACCAACTTTATGTGCTGTATATAAATTGTATCTTCTTTTCTCTGGCATATGAATAAGAAAAGATACATAGAGCAGTTTAGGAAACCAGTTGAGAGCTGAAGAAGCCAATTATGTTGAGATGTTCTGAACATATCCTAAGGAAATCTTAGATGCCAAGAGGGAGGGTGGTCAGCACATTTCTGTTTCCTGTGAGTCATGCAAACATCAGTGTGGGTAATTTAGATCACAAGAAAAATATTAAGAACATTCCCTGCTTTGTGACCTGGAGAATTGCATGTGACAGTTCCCATTACTGTGCTCTGCTGACAGAAATGATGCATGGAATTTGAGGATGAAGCCTCCCATAACTTAACCCTCACTCTTTTAACACACAAGATTTGGAGTGAAAATTATCTTCTTTTTCTGCAACAACCTTACCTTGACCATGACACCCCAGTCTTCTTTTCTTCCACATGCTTTGACTTTTTGCTGTGGTTCATATGTACAAAGCCTTAAAGACTATCCTGGGTGTGGGATTGTTATATTGTGTTCCAAATCACTGAAGAAATGTGGACTATTGCCAAAGCAATAACCCAAAAACAATGCTGGACCATATTGAAACTGCTTCAGTCTGCAAAGCTTGATTAAAGGAGACAGGGCAAAGGTCCTTAAGTGTGCTGTTTCAAATAGTTTTTACCATGATTTGTTGAACTTAGGCTGTCCCTGAAAAGAAAATTCTCATCAGATTCAAAACAAGCCTCATTAACCATGAGGTTATAATGTCTGAGGCAGATTAGCTTTTGGGTTGTTTTAAATAGTGCTGATCAAGATTAACTGGGAGTCTGCAATTTAAATCTCTTAGTTCAACCTCTGGAAAATAATTCTCAATGCACACGCTGCTCTATATTTGAGAAACCAGGTTTGCAGAGACGAGGTGCCCATGAAAATCCATGATAATCTTGTGAAAATCTCTGTACCAATCTAGTGCATTTTGCCCTCAGCATTTATTCTGGAGAACACCATGGCAGCACCAATGTAGCTGTGCTTTTTGTTAGAGAAGCACAAGTTACATATTTTACTTGTATATAGCATTAAATTGACTGTATCACTTCTGTGAGTAATCCAAAGTGCATATGTTTGAAAATTCAAAAATTATATTTTTAATAATATTTCTCTGAAGCTAAGCACTTGCAGGAATATTACAATTTAGTCTGGAGGTTTCAGTGTAACTGGAGTCCTATTCCCTTAAGAACTAGGGTAAAAATATAGGAAGTGATAGCCCAGGTAAATTATATGAGTAATTGAAAATTAGAAGAGGAAACTCTTTAACAATTATACAAATGAGCAACTTCAGCAGAATAATGCTTTCAAAGTTTTAGAAATGGGTCAGCTCAACCTGACCAATTATCCTACTCTGTCTAAGGCCTCCGGAGCCTCTATTGAGGCCAAGACAAACCTGTAAGACATATCCTGCCTATTCTCTTTTAGTCAGTCATTTCACTAATTGGACTGACAATTGAACTTGACAATATTCTCTGCTTCCACAAGCTTCTGTGCTGGAAAATTCCATCAGCCCATTAGCCACCATGAAAAAGGCAGTAATTAGAGATGGAAGGATGGATGGATGGATGGATGGATGGATGGATGGATGGATGGATGGATGGATGGATGGATGGATGGAAGACAAAAGATAGAAATGCACTTTATACCTGTTACTACATTTTATCTATTTGAAATAAATCTTCATCAGGTGTCTTTTAGTTGTAGGATGGTGGCACTTGGTCTATCCACTCTGTATTCAACACAGCAACCTTTCGTGACTGTGAACTCAGTCATATCCTTCCTTGCCCTTCTGGCCTCCAGACTTTTGAAGGATCCCAGGATTTTAGGCTCTCTTTGTAAGGCAGCTGCTTTGTTCTCTTGGTTATTTTCATTTCCTTTATCTATAGTCTCTGAACCCACTAGAATTTAATGCAGCACTAATAGCATAGCCACGTTAAGAATTTATATGGAGGTAAAATTACATTTTCCTCCTTGATTCCTCCTATTTTTTAACCATTACTGCCCACAGAGCCAATAGTTTTTATAACATGTCAGGGATAGTTAAAAAAGCTTCTAACCTGTAACTCTCAATTTGAAGACTAGCAACAGGGAGTTGAATTTATCAGTGATATAAATATTCATTGGCTTCTGTATCTATGTCATTTTTCATAAGATGTACTAAACCAGTTTATAGTAATGATACAATTTGTATGATGAACAAAATAATCTAAGTATCCTTCAAGAAGTTTTCCTTCATAGGAAAACTTTTTAAATTATGGCTCAGTCTTCCTAGTTGTGTCCATTTAGGAATAGCAACACCTGCCATTATGTGAGAATCAAGCTGAAGAACAGATATTTCAGTATTTGTTTGACAACTCAGCCACAGAAAATGCTGGAGCACAGGAATGCCAAAAAGGAGTTAACAACAATGTAAAACTTCCCTGTTTCTAATATCAGAATTTATTCTGAACTTCTGGGCCTATTGACAGAGCATTGGGACCAAGAAGGCGACATAAAAGACATTTGGAAGCAACTGGAATCAGAAAATTACAAAACTAATTTTGTCACTGAGTTTTGCAGCACCAAAGATGGACTTGACTTTTACTCCTGTAAAGAGTGTATCTTCAAAAACTTTTTCACATCTCAATATCCATCTTTTTGTTTACAATGTAAAGGACTTCACCACCAACAAAAGCTTCTGTTGCTATCCAGAAAGCACATCTAATAAGTTTAATGAACTTCTGTTAGATCTGAGAAAATACCCTTTATAAATAATTTAGCCCTTAGATATAAACTCATTCTATTCTCTGCAGTGAACTGCCTGGTCTAGTAACCATCATCATCTTCAAAAATCCCATATAATGTGAAAAATTTTGAATTAGATTCACTGCCTGAAGCCATTATAATAATAAAATCCTATTTCTCTGTTTTGAAGCCAAGCATCTATATTTCTCTTAGGTAAAGGCATTGAAATTCAGTGAAGAGACAGGTAATAAATGAGAGAATTTTCTAAGGTAATAACTACAATTCTCTTTAAAGGTCATCAATAGATGAGAAATTATTATACTCCATTAATGTTACTTGCAATGTTCTGATTGGGTTCCATTGCAGGTGAAAAGGAAACCTCAGTTGCCACTCATTCTTTTATTAAAGAGAAAACAAATTACCACAAGACTAAGTATTAACTGTGAAAAATGCTCTCTGTTGTGCTGGAGTCTTTTAAAATAAAAGGCAACTACAGAGCCAGTAACTATTTTGTTTTCAGATTTCAGAACCAGGCTCTAATTTGATTGATTATTCATTCATGTGAAGCAGTAAAAAAGAAATCAACTCAGAAAAGAACCCTGATTCTGAAATTGTGCTCATACAAACTGTACTCCTAAACTCTTTGTTGTCTCACAAGGAGGTTGTAAGATCAAGCAATAAGGAGCAGCAGGAAGAAAGTTATGTCTCTGCATAGAAGAGGATATATTTATGTTAAAAGGTACACAAAAATGTGACAACAACATTAATAACATTGCTTTATTTTGCTGTGGCAGGCTTTTTTTATTTATTAATTTATAAGTATCTGCATATATTACTAATGAAACTAGATAAAATAACAAGTTGTCATATGGCCAAAACTATTACGTGCTCGATTAGGTCTTTAACTACAACAGAAAATTAATCTGTTTCAGGTCCTGTTTTCATCATTGAGAGAACACTTTTTGTTCAAAAGCTGAAAGACACCTAAAGGTTGTTGAAGGCATATGGGAATTTTCAAGATTAAGTTTAAGATATTAAGTGAGAAAGAATTAGATGTCTCTGGAGAGCATTTTGCATCGCCCATGTGTTACCAGCCCAATGGTATGATATGGTATCACTTAGAATGGCATTCTGGACCTAGACTCAAAGACTGCCCAAAACAGGTGTTTCCTTTTTGTTTAACAGAGGTTGATGACTCTTTTTTCATTAATTTAGACAGATTTTGAAATCATTATATTTCAGGGGAAAAGGAATATCAAGTGACTTAGAAATAAGAGCTACTTAAACTTTGTGGCACTTTTTAAGTCCCATGAAGATTTCAGGTAATGAGTTATGATCAGGTACTATTTGTACTACTACTGGTAGCAAATACCTTAGACCAAAATAAAGGCATTCTTGGAGTCCCAAAGAGAAAGAGGATGGAATATATTTCCAATGAATTACTAAGATTATATGAAAGAAAAAGAAAACCGAGACTGGCTTCAGGATCTTTTCCATATCTAAACATGTATACATACAATACATTTCATAGTATTAATATGAATGTCTACTGCACAGCTTCATTTCTTAATCTAATATCTTTTGCCCACTGTAATGCTCTTTGCTTTTTTCCCCATCAAATATACATTTATTGAATGATTTACACACAAACTGAGTGATATTCATATGCATACATGATGTGGGGAGAAATTCAGGCCTCAGCAGTTGGAATGTATGTTTGAAATAAGAAAACAGTGTTGCAAAAGGCAAAAACATCAACCCTGTGGTGAACATAAATCCATAACACAGTCCCATACCAGCCACCGTGAGGAAAGCTAACTCTACCCCAGCCCAAACCAGCACACTGTTTTTCTGCAATAAAGTTTCTCTGATTGTATCACCATTTTTTACACCTTAGATTAAGTGATTGTCAAGTTTAAGCAAAAATATAAAACTGCTTATTGTGACATTTGGCTAATTAGTGCCTTCAGGGGTTCACTGCACTTAATACAGCAAGGGAAGGACTGATGCCATTTTCATTTTATGTTCCAAGTTCTGACAGACCTCAAGAACATTTGGTACTTCATAATCTAGCAGGCTCTACAGCCTCAGTGATAAACTGCCACTTACTTAGGGAAGAGTTTTGTGCAGGTATTTAAATGTGAGGAGTAAAGGTTCTTTTCCTTATATATGGCATTTGTAGGTCAACAGTCATCACTTCCCAAAACGAGTGATAATTCCTTGCCATTACTCTATCTAGATGACCTTTGTGTATACATCCCACTCACACATATTTTGTTTTCACTTTTACAGGATGCATATGTTAATGCAGAAGGATCATTGCCTTTTCTCACACCATTTTCAGCATCACATTGGTGCTGAGTAACCTTTAGATCATGAGAATTACTAAGACTTGGTCCAGTTGGAAAAGACAATGTGTCCCAGCAAGACAGTGATGACAGAAAACATTTCTTCTATTTTTCCCTGTCTTGGAACACTTGATGAAACTAAGATGACCTTGTGATTGCAACCTGGCACCTGAAGTTTCACAGAATATTTGAAATTTTTTTTTTTTCATTTAAGAAAAGGTATTTCAGTTTCCTGTATGAGTGGAAAGACATGGTGTTTTGTTTTTATGTATTTATCTTTTTTTTTTTTTTAACCAATTTGACATCTGCATGATGGAAAATCTCTTCTTACTTCTAGATACGTGAAGCTCGGTGTTATCTGCACCTGACTTCTGCACATAGCAGGAGATCCAATTATCTGAAATGGTATCTCAGCAGGAAAGATGGACTAGGATAGGTTTAAGATGTTTCAGGCTTTGAAAAGGCCTTGAATGCCTTATGTAATTTAAATATCCCTGCAGCATTTATATTACAGACTTTTAGAGTCCCTTTCACTAAATCCATTTAACCTACTGGAAAGCTGTCAGGCAAAAGGAAACTATTCTGCCCAGGAACTAGGAATGCAAATCATACCCCTGAAGAAGTTTAAGGAACCACAGTTCCTTGCACATTGTTCTCAGTTCTGGGTTTGCCAGCCTTGACAGAGTCCCATTTAAAGTTATGCTGCTGCTGCTTCCATATAATCTCTCTGAAACAAAAGAGTCTTTTGCATCCTTAAATTAAACTTTAAACAAAAATAATCAACTCTGCTGATCCTTTTCAGAAATATATAAACTCCTTGGATGCCAGCTCTGAGTTGAAAATAAGTACAACATACTTACAGCATATTTAAGCTACTGCTTGAAATATTTAATACCTAGGAGGATTGTTTTTTCTTCTGCATAGAATATTGCAGACTAAAATCTGTCAATATGTCAAAATTTGTACCCTGCAGCAGATGTTCAGCTGTGAAAAAGAAATTTTTCTTTTCCCTGTTATATAAGAATAAAATTGTATGTATAGAAATGATATGGTCAGAATTGAAACAGTCACAATGACATTATATGCTTGTCAAATTATTTTAAGTCTAACATGTTTATGTACCATCTGTATGAGCTAGTTTATAAAGCATACTCTGTGTATGCCCACTCTGCAAGGGACATGAAAAACATCTTTATTTTCCTCCAACTTTAGTAATGTGACTTTAGTAACACTGCATTTAGTTGTTTGCATGCATTTTCATCCCTCATTCTTTTTCTTTATTTATGGGGTTTTTTGTTTTGTTTTGTTTCTTCATTGGAAGGAGAGAAAAGAAGCATATCATACATGAGCTGTTCTATGAGATTAGTCCTAATGCAGAGCATGACCTAAATATGCTTTGTAAATAAGACAATGCATTTCTTATCATTCAGCATGTTAAACACTTTAGCCAAGATTGGAAACATTTGCTATAATCTCCAAATAAACCCTCCTGTTATGCTGGAAGGGTGGTAAAGGTGAACCTAATTCTTTCTCAATTCAGAGAACTTTTAATACATAACTTCAGATATTATTACCATCAGTAAGGAAGTTTGCTTGTATTTTCAGGCCCCCTTGCATAGATATAATGTACACAATGGTGAAAGTGAGAAACTTTCCATCCCAGCATTTTTTTCCTGTGTTTGTATGACGTGGCTGCAGGAATACTTCCTTTTCTGAGTCTTGCTGTGCCAGCTGGAGATGTTATACACTTTCCTCCACCCCAAGTTCTTCATCACTCTCTATAAATGGGCTCTGTCCTTCAGGCACAGTCACTCAAGTTAGCCCAAAGCACTTTCATAGGTGTTTATTCTAACCTGTCTGACTGCCTGAAGTGCTCATTTTATTTATTTTTTCTTTAGTAGAGCTGGGAGCAATCACTGTAGGTGATGCAACTGTTTGCAGAGGGAATCTCTATCTAACAGAGATAGCAGTAAAATACCCACTTCAGTATTTGTAAATATGTCCACTAATAAATAAAAATAAATAAATAAAAATTATTATTATTATTATTATTATTACACATATTAGAGTTGTGCTAGAGAATTTTTCTTTTAATTACACCTTTTACTTTCTGTTTCTAATAGAAGATCTGCTAATGTATCATGAATACTTTTATTTTGGAAATAGGAAAGAAAGACAGAACTCATATCTCTTGGTTATTAAAATTATCATACTTTCATTCACTTGGTGAAAATATTAATGTTTTCAAAATATTGTATATGGTATTGTATAGCTGATTAGGGAAAAATAATGCTTTCTATATTGGTTTTCTGCAGAATCTGGTAAGTCTCATTACATTGGCACACTCCATTTTTGTAGCTGGAATCTCAAGATCCTGTACACTGAGGACATGGAGGGGAAAATCAGCTTTTGAAGTGTAAACTGATGTGAGATGGAGAACAATGGCAAACATGAGGAGCAACATAATGCCATTTTGCATAGCCACTTATCTTAGAATCAAAGATGCTAATGAGAGGTTTTCACATAACTGAAATCTAAGGGAAGGGCTGCCAGCAGTTTTTGTACTTATTCTGACTGAATTGGAAGATTCCCTTTGGGCCAGAGCTGATGTCATTAACGTTGTACTTCCTAAAGAAGGGCACAGAATTTCAGTATTAATTAGTGTGTCATTGATCCAAATGTTTAACTTCTAGCTGCAGTTAAAAGCTAATATAGTTACAAAGTTGGGGGGTTTTGCTTTCAATATGCAATTTATCTGGCATTGGCAAATACATTGATTAGATCAAACTAAAGGCTTAAAAACGTCCCTTCCCACGAGGATAATTGAAAAGTCTAGTGACTTGCTCTGCAGATGGTACAGACAGACACAATAAGCCATTTAAAATACTCCAGCATGCATGGTAAATTACTCATAAACATTTTTAGCATCCAAATTCATAAACATTTTATACATGAAAATTAAAACTCTGAGAAAGCAGGCCCATGTTGGGCAATATGGCAGACGTGGCTAAGAAGTGAAATGGATGGTTATGTATAAGAGAAACACAACAAGTTGAGAATAGTGCAAACACTGAACTGAATATTATTGGACAAATGCATTATTCAGCAACGATTTCAAAGCCATCACCCTGACCATCTGGATGTTAGAACACAGAGGTGACAGCAGAGTAAGTATATTACTATCCAAGGGCTTTTCTGAACACAAATTCCAGAATGTCTTTTCATATTTTTTAACTGAAATCCCTCCATTAAAAAGAAAAAACAAACAAGCAATCTTTTTCTGGGAAGAATACATCAACATAGAGTTCATTGATTCACTGTAAAATAAAAATTCCCATTGAATTATCTTCCATATTGTCAAGTTCTCTGAACTTATTCCTTATCCACAACACGCATTATAAGAAATTTTTAGGTTTTCTTCTTCTGAATTGTCAAAAATAATGGAAGCTCTCGAATAAGCTAAGTTCTCTTTGATTTTAATTTTGCTTGCTAGGGTACCATCTGCACTGAGTGAATAACACAGTTTTCTGTCAAGGTTGCATTGCATGCAATTGCCAATGTATGTTAGAGCTCTGCAGGGTGAGTTTCACTATCAAACAGGATCTTATTGCTCTGTACTGGTGCAGAAATAATTTTCTTTTTTCTGCAGTCACATTCTTTCTGTGTACTTTACCTCTACAAACCTACACCAATGCCAAAAAAGAGAAGATAATTTGGTTCACCATTCCACCATTCCAAGACCATTCTTGACCCCATCAGTCACAAAGTCTGTGAGACACAGATGACAACACTACATCAACTTGCCGAATGATCATTTGCTTAACATGGGTTAAAATACCAGCCAGGGAGTTTATTCTGACCTTGGCTGTAGCCATGCCAAAGACTATGACTGCAATATTTTTTTCACATCATGTGATTGTGGCTTTTTTTGCAAAGCCATAAGTTTGGATTTCCATCTTAAACAGTAGAGAGCTCTAAGTTTCTTCTTTACCAAATAATTTCACTAACAATCCACCTTTCACTGACGAGTGTGTGTCAATACAAGTCAAATTTTTCTGCCACTAGAGTCAGATGATTATAAAACCAGGTGTTTTCCAAAACCTAGACCTCCGAGCTCCAGGGTACAAAAAATATTTAAAATTTTCTTCTACTTACTGTTTTAAAACTATGTGCCTTGCAATTTAAATTACATTAATTATGTACTTCAACACTGAAAAGTTAAAGAAAAACCCAACTATCTGTTGCCTATAGAGAAAAGAAAAGAAACCATAATGACAGAGTTTACTAGAGTCTGAGTAATGATTTCCAGGTTGTGGACTGACAGATCAACAGAAAAAAAAAAAAAGGACTGTTAAATGTCAGACAGATGAAATCACCTTATTCTCAGGATTTGTTGAAATCATGTTAACAACAGGTATTTGTTTAAATAGCTTGAAAAAAGTTATAATATTGATTTTTCTTTATGGGTACATGGTCCATATTTTGAGATTAACTCTTATCTAGATTTCTTTGAATCGTCCTCATTTAAAAATGGACCACAATGGGAAGAGAAATGTGGCAGCTAATTAAATGGTATTTTTTCCAAATACAAGTTGCTCCAGAATACACACCCTGAAATCAGAGGGTGTTTAATAACTGCACCTGTTTTCATCCCAGGGAAATGAGACACTGTCTGAACAGTACCAACACCCAGTGAAAAAGTTAGGTCATCTTCTTGTCTGTATTGCTTAAAATTCAGCTGCAACATTTGTGCATTATAAGGCTTTCCTGAGACATATAAAATCAATCTAATGAAAATACTGATTTAAAATCCATGCTTTATACACAGATTCAGAAAAAAAAAATAGTGTATACTACTAGAGCAAAGCTGTTTATTCCCCCTTCATTCAGAAAGATAGATTGGAAGAGATCAAAGCTGGACCGTTTGTGATAGTGCCATCATCCTTTAGTTTAAATTCTTTCTTCCTCCCTCATTTTTCCTGAAAAAAAAGGTAGCTACAATTATATACACAAAGCCTTACCAGAGTCTTGTAAAAAATTCATAGTACACTGTTCTGTGCAAGACATATTGTTTCTGATACTCCCAAGTATGAAATTAATCTTTTCCTACAGCCACATCATGCTGGTTGCTCAGGGACATTTTATGACTGATTCATAAACCCACATCTTTCTTTTACTCTGTCACTTTTGGCTGACCAGTTCCCAGGTTAAAGCAGAAATTCCTTTCCTCCTCAGTATATGATCTTTCATACTATTATATTTGATTCCATTTGCACTACTGCACCTCTTAAGGTCATACAGTTCTTTCTTCTTTTTCATCTCACATTTTACCATTAGCTGATCTTCATCCTCACTGCAACACAGTCCTTGTATTTGGCAGCAGATTTCTCTTCTCACAAGACAGCTCCTCTGTGACAGGAAAGAAAAAGGAGAGGGGACAAGGAGCAATTCAACGGGATGGTTCCACTTTCTTTCTTTCTTTCATCCCTGTGAAACTCCTACCAGTCCCGTGCTGCTGAGATCCTTCAAGACTATGCCCAGATGGCCTGCTGCACCTAACACTTGATTGCTCTTGGGAAGAGCTGGCCTAAGCCAAGGGCTTTGCTGCATACTGTCCCTGTCACTCAGAGACAGCACTGAGCGAGGTTTATCAGCCCCAGCAAAACTTCTCATGTTTCTTTTAGGAAAAACCTTACCCTGTCCTGTTTGGCTACACAGAAATGAAAGGGAGGGCTGAGGGCAAGGAAATCCCATGATATTTGACTGAATACAGAGTCATTTCCTTCACTTTAACTTCTGTCAATCACAAACTCAATAACTGGGTTTATAAAGACAGAGCAATATTTCTTCCTGGGACTGGAAGGATATGTTAATGTACAGAGAAGCTTCTGGTTTAAGCCATCTAGAAGTACGGTTTTGAGGAATACGGAGACCTGTCAAGGATTGAATATCTGATTCCTTACAACTGAAGGACAGCAAATTCTTTTTTTTTTTTTTTTTTT
>VZRH01000335.1:359366-408652 GCA_013397555.1 Urocynchramus pylzowi | reverse complement strand
TTTTCAGGGAGGGCTTGGGGTTTTTTTGGTTGGTTGGTTGGTTTGGTTTGATTTTTTTGTTTTAGACCTTTCACTGTTCATAAAATATCTTGGTAACTATTAAAAGATGTAAAGTCTGTTTTGTGAAAATGGGTGTCAGAAGTTCTGCTTCTGAGAGTATGCAGCTGTTCATGATTTTAAAAAATCTCATTTTTCACTGTGAGGTACAAATATTTAGCCATGTTTTCTAAGCTTTGACAAATCACTTGAGCACTGGCTAAGCAATTGTTCACATCCAAAATATAAACTCTTAAGGATAATTTCAGATTTCTTTTTCACATCAACACTGCAATATTTATGGGCTGTCTATTGACACAAAGAATGTCCCACAATCTTGTACCCCAAGAAAATTATTTGTCACCTTTAGGAAAATCTAATGTATTCCCAGTGCACCTTCTATTTCACCCTGCCATATACAGAAGGTATATATGTTCATTGTATGTATGTCATATTTCTATAACTGTGTATGTCATGCAGATGTTGTGAATAAGCTATATATGTATATTTATATGTATGTGTATGCCATATATCTACACACCATATATGCCTAGTGCTGCCTCTCATACACTCACTGTCTGTGCTTGCATGCTCTTGGGAACAGGCAAAGAAAAAAAAATGAGGAAAATCGTGGTCATTGTAGGAAGTTCCATATTACATTCCGTATGTTACTGTGGTAGTTTGTTACCATAATTGTCCCTGTGGACATTTAAAAAAAAATTTGTGCCCATTTTAAGAGTTTATCTTTGCCAGCAGCCCAGTGATCTATTACATTCACCTCTATCTCTCCAATTTATTAACTGTTTCAAACCACTCTGCATGATATCTGAGTCACACTTTTCCTTAGAGGACCAGGATTGGCATGATTATGTCAGGTTACACTTACTTACCTTACTCTTTAATTAGGCTTTTCAGGGCATTCCCCTGAGCAAAATTACAATTTGCCAAGGTGTAATTTGCAGGATTTTCCCTGGGTCCTGTTTCAATCGGAGGAAGAAAATAAGTGACTTTCCTGTTTCAAGCACAGTTACCATTTTAAGGATAAATTTCTTTTATTAACTCTGCTACTTCATACTTACTTCAGGTCTCCTAAATGAATATTCTGCTGTCCTAGTTGCTGAGTTGCTCCAAAACTTCCTCCTCTGAGACTTCAATCTCTGTCAAGACCATGCTGTTATTTCCATTTAAAAAGTGTCCTTGGAATAGGAATTTCCCCAATGGCTTCTACAACAGGGACTGAAAGAAATTTTTCCATCGGCTGCTGAGATACTTCACTCACTTTTTTTTAATTGCTCACCATGTCACGATTCCTCTTGGTGATCTAGGGTGTCTTCAGCCACGCATACAGAATCCTTGCTCCTAATGTGTTTTAAGTGGATGCTGCTTTTTCATTCCCATCCTTAACTCTGCATCTCTGACTTAATCATAGAATCATAGAATCATTTAGGTTGGAAAATACCTCTAAGATCATAAAGTGCAACCCTTAACCCAGGACTGCCATGCTCACCACTAAACGATATCCCCAAGGGCCATGTACACATGTTTGTTCAAAGCTTCCAGGGATGGTGATTCCACCACTTTCCTAAGTTGCCTGGTCCAAGACCTGAACATCCTTTCAGTGAAGATTTTCCAATATCTAATCTAAACCTCCCATAGTGCAACTTGAGGCCATTTCCTCTTCCCTTATCTCTTATTACCTGAGAGAAGAAAACAGTCCCTTCCTCAGCACAACCTCCTTTCAGGCTAAACCAAATGAGCCCTGGGGAACACCACCTGTGACCAGCCACAGCCTAACTGGATTGGACTCCAGTCACCACCATTCTCTGGGCCCAGCCATCCAGCCAGATTTTTAGCCCAGGGAACAGTTCACCTGTTCAAGCCATGAGCAGCCAGCTTCTCCAGGAGGGCTTTACTAAAGTGCTTGTAGATGGCATTCCCAGACTTTCCTTCTCCCAGCTAAACAGGTCAACTTGTAATAGAAGTTCAGGCTGGTCAAGCAGGACTTGCTCTTCCCAAACCCATGCTGGCTGGGCCTGATCCCCTGGCTGCCCTGCACGTGCTGTGGGATCACACTCAGGACAATCTGCTCCAGGACCTTCCCTGGCACTGAGGCCAGGCTGGCAGACCTGTTGTTCCCCAAATCCTCCTTCCAGCACAAATAATCACTCAATCATTGCAGATGTAGCAGACAGCCAGTCAGTGTGGCCCTAAAGTCAGTGTGGCCCTAAAGGAACGGTTGTCTATGCAGACCTGCTGAGCCAGACTATCCACAGGGGTCTTAAAACTTCCTTCAAAATAAGGATTTGTGCTAAGGCAGATGTTGTGTACTTGTTAACCAAAAGGCTCAGAAAGGGGCTCCAGTGTGAACATAATGCATGCTAAATTTATGTTTTTAGAACATTTTTGTTACTTCAATGTCTTAGCATAAACATTCAGACACTTTATTTAATAGCATATTTTCAATTAAGGTCTCAGAATAAAATTGAGTAGAGAGCACAGAATTTGACTCAATGACTGAAATTTATCTAAAACTCTGTTGCTGGCAACCGAAACCTGGAGGGATAACATAATACGGAGCAATGAAGCCATTACTCTGAATTTATCTATGCATTCCAGGAGACCATGTCATGAAAATAGTTTCACTTCCATAAAACCAAATGAAATTTTCTCTGGGATGTTTTCCTTATCTTTTTTTTTTTTTTTTTTTTTTTTTTTTTTTTTTTTTTTTTTTTTTTTTTTTTTTTTTTTTTTTTTTTAAGCTTTGAGTTTTACACAGTAGTTCTGGAAAAAAAATTATGATTATTACCCTAAATATTGGGGAAATTCTACCTCCCTATTAAACCAGAGTTAAACCTCCTGGCTAACAGGCACTCACAGTCTCCAAACTAGTCAAATCTTCACATAAGATGAAAATATTAATATTTAAAACATAACTAAGGCCAGGGTTTTCCTGCATGCATATAGATAGTAATAAGTATCAAGTTCCTTTTGTTCCATTTTTAGACACAAAAAAATTGGATTATTGCAACATATAGTACATGGAATTAAATAATTAACTAGTTTGGAGGAATTAATTGTCTTTCTTAGGGGTGTTTTCAAAGGAGACACAAGGACCCTTCAAGGTTGTTCAGGAGATATGAGAAAGATTTTTCTAAGAGCTTGAGCATTCCTTTATATGCCAAATAAAATGGGCATATCTTTCTTTTTCACTATTCAAAGTCATCAGTAAATCATGTCACAATTAATTGTTCACAATTTCCCTTACGTTAGGAATGCCTCTTGTGAATTATTGCTCAATTGCATTGGACAATGCAAAATCATGATGAAGGTATGGCATAGCTTCCATAATTTATTTTGGGGAAAAAAGAACTTCTCAGAAAGGTTGAATAGACATACTACTGATGGTTCCTTTAGCCTTCCAAAACCCAGTTGTTGCTACCCTTAGGTAACCATACATTAATGGATTTCCACAATTTGCCATCATCCATTAATATGTGGTTTTATGCAGAAGTTGGGCTCTAACACTGTGAGTTCAAGTGTTTTACTCCTGAAGTGATGCCCTTATACACTGTCACCTAAAAACATGACAAAAGTAAAAAGTCATGAAGTGTCAAATGTGACTTAGGAAGGTACAGTTACAAGTGCCATTTAGTAGAGTTACAGTACTGCAGGCAAAAATCCAAGAAATACAATTTGCAGACTGATAGCCTGTATGTCTGTGCCTTTGCATGAGCACAAAGTACACTAAAGCATCCACTCCTGTATGCAGTCCATCCTTAACCAAGTCTCCACTGTACTAAAAACTCTGCAGACTCAATCCAGGTAATTTTAAATTTCTCCTTGTTTCTTTGTCAAATGCAGGTATGCAAGGATCAAAATTAAATCTGTTGCAATAGTGAAACATAGTTCAAATTTCAATCATATGAAGGGGAAGAAAATGTTTGTCTTGGAGTATGGCGTGAAAGAGAACAATAATTTCAGAAGAGAAATAAATATGGCTAATTCAGTGAGTTATTAAGGCAAGTGTTAGTAACTTCACATGAAGTGTGGCACAGCCACTGCTTTCAGGACTGCTCTGGCATGTCTGTGAAGGTTTTTTTGCATGGTGTAGTTATTAGTACTATTTCTCTAAGCAACTCGCTTTTAATAAACACTCATGATTTGCCTCTTCATTGTCATTAGAGTCAGAAAAAGCACATTCTCCTATAATTTAGAATTGTATTGATTATAATGCACCTACACAGCTGTGTCAAACTTAGGTCAATCATAAAAACTTTTATCCAGCAATTTTTAACACAGGGAAACTTTGAGTACAAATTACTATATGACAGACAATAATTATAAACCCATGTCAGATAGCAGGGTGAGGAAAATTCCCAGAATGATTATAGGTGAAAATAAAATGTGGGTAGATTTAAGGAGAGGTCTTTTGTATGCTTTTGTGAAGGAAATCTGTGAACTTTATTTTTGTAAAGGAATTTTCACAAAAAAACCCCCTATTTCTGGTTTTGTTCAAATGAAATCCTAATGAGTAACCTATGTAAAGCCATTAACTGAGAAAGGCACAGATGCTATGGGAAGTTCTCCTGGTGTACTGCCACGAGCTGTGATGGCTGCTTCTTTTGAAGCTTCTGGAAGTCTTTATCCCTGAATATTTTTAGTCCTGGATTGGTCCAGTCTCTGGCTGCTGCTATTGTTCATCCCACAATAACAATAATAGCACTTGGCAGTGACATGTGATGCTAAGGTGTTTTAGTGCTGCTATACGTACTTCAATTAATTTTCAAAACAGCCTTTTAAGTATTATTAGCTACTTTTTTTCTCTTTTTTTTTTCAAAATAAGAAGATGAGATACAACACACTGAAGTCAGACATCCAAAGTTTATTGTCAGCTAAGTACTAAAACTCTCCAGTTGCTGGCTGTCTCTTGGGCTTTGCTTAGGCTACGGGACCTGGTTTGTTACACTTGCAAAAACTTTTGTGCAGTGATTTGCTTTTTCTTAGAAGTCTCAGCTGGAAATTTGCTGTGGAAGGTACTTTACAGAATTCAACTCTGGAATAATTTTCAGGGTTTAAAAGTACTTCTTCCAAAAGTCAAACTAGTCTACACGAATTAAGATATGCAAGTTTGCATCTTATTAGTTGTCCTGGTTTAGGGCAAATTTGGGAGACAAATTTGGGATACAAGCATCATAAAGTCACCCCAGGACACTGATAAAGACTGCATTCCAGCAAAAGCCAAAATTCCCCTCTCACTCCACATTTTGAACTTGCATTTAGAGCTACACCCAGGTAAAAAGCCTTGCAACTCAAAACATTAAGAGGGCTGCCAACACATTTAACTGTTGTGTGTTTGCAGTACCCTGACAGAGGGCCTTTGCAGGAATTGTGAAACCACCAGGTTTACAAAGCCAAACTCAGGTCTCAGAAACTGCTGATAAGTTGGTTGTTTGAACCTAATTACCCCTTACCTCACCTTCCCTATCCTGCACTGATTTTTGTTTTCTTTTGGGTTTCTTCTCTCTAAAAACAGACAGAAAATGTTAAAGATGAATGCTTTCATTTCACATTAAATTCCATAACTCAAGAACAGTAAGATACTTATGTTTTATTTACATATTTATTTACACTTACCAGCAAATAAAATGCTGTCAGGAAATATTTTGCATTCAACAATGTACAGACATGCAACAGCAATGAAAGTCAACTCTAGGAGTAGATTCAGGACCTAAATGGGAAAGCATCACCATACTCATTTAAAAAAACCAAAAAAAGTCCTGGATTTTCAACAAATAAAAAATGTTGTGATCTCTTAAAAATATCTTTTAAGAAATTAAAATTCTTAAAATCTTTTAAGAAATTACTATTCTTTTAAGAAATTAAATTTCTGAAATTAAAATCATATCACATACTGGCAACAATTACTGTCTGGAATCAATTTTGCTATTCCTTGGGAGCAACATATTATTCTTCATTTCCCACACAGCTGGAGCTAGGAGGAACACCAGCAGAACATAAGGATCTCTGCCATTATTTGCAAGTCTATAAAACAAATATTCAGTAATTTTTAAGGTAAGCATATTGCAGTTTTGACCTTATTCCCACCTGCTGTTCAATGACATCTCTTGATTGATCATCTAATGTACATAGGAATAGAATCTCAAATGAGGGATTAAAATAAAATTACTCCCACAGGAAACATAATCCCAGTCAATATTTTATAAAACCTCGACTTAGGTGATCATTTCATTTGCGTTCCTTTTCATAAAAGAAGATTTACACAGCCTATGATGGCACTAACCTTTTCCTTGGATAGGTAGCACATCTCATATATTTACACAATTATCTGATAGATCTCTTGAATTATCACCAGGGAAAAAAACATGAAAACATGCCAAAAATATTTAAAGGGACCATTACATGCACTTATTTGTCCCTACCCTATTTTTCATTTCTCTATTGATAGAATGCCACAGCCATATCAAAAGCTTTGCTCATTGCTTGGGACAAAAAAAGCTTCTCATGATTTTTTACATTATAAAAGCCGAGGAAACTCATTCCCATGGCAAATTAAAGATTTCTTTTCCTGCACAAAAGCTATTAAGATCACTTTGAAACTACTTAGTCAGATTTTGGTCATTCTTATTCAAAATCTTACTTTGTCCTTTCTCTTCCTCCTAGTAATGAGGTTAGCTATTCTCTCTTGAGCTAGATTAACTCTTGCACAAAAGGCTATAGGAAAGGACAGAGGTGGCCAGAGCTTAAATGACATCTAAGTAGAACATTGGTCAAGTGCTGGCCCTCTGCACACAGTTAATTTATTGCATTAAAATGTATATTATATAACTGGAAATAGAGAGTACAAAAGAAATCTTATGGCCATGTGACTTCATACACTGTGGTTTTGCTTGCAAATGTAGCTACTTGTAAAGATCATAGCATGTTCATTTGGTTTTTGTCTTCCTTTCATCTTCTGCTACTGCTTCCTGTTAAGAGTAATCTATGTCACACTAGAGAGCAGATGTGGTGGAAAACAATTAATAGAATTTAAAACATAGAGAAAAGTAATTAGGTGAATTGTCTCCACTTAGATTATAAAAAGGAGCTTTGAAAATCCAGCTCTTTGATTTCCTGCACTGTGTTTCATGCCTTTGTAATACAGTTTCAGATGTGCTGTGAGGTCAAGGTTTTTAGTAGTTTCAGGAAAAACTTTGGAAGCAAAAGGTTGTGTGTTCACATAACATGTATGAACATCAAAAAAACTGCTGTTATTAAGTGTATAGGTTGAAGGAAAAACAGTTAATAGAAGTGAATTAAGTTTTTCAGAAAAAATTAGCATCACATCATCATCAAGAAAATCAGAAGCTCAATTTATTGTGTGATTTAACTATGAGAGCTGCTTTATTACTTTGAAATGTCAGTGATTCATAAAAAGATCTATCTGGACATGAAAAGACAGTTGATGTAACTATTCTTTTCAGTGAATTAGAAGAGAAAAACATTTTCCATGTATAGTGGTAATGTAATAATAGTAAATTTATTTCATAATTTTATTTTGAAAGCCCAGACCAAAATCATGTGGCTGGTTCCTAACCCTTTGGGTTCATTTAAATTTATCAAATACATTTCAGTGCACTGGGCAATTTGACACATGCACTTTTGTCAACAAGGGAAAGATTAGTGTATATGCAATATTGCATTTTTCACCATATTAAAGAGTCCATTTTTCCAGTAGCTGCTTAATGTTCTCCACATAAACAGCCACAGTTTTCTCCACACAGCTTATTCTGCAGTAACTGTAATGACAGTGAATTTGGTTTTTGCCAACTGTTCCTACATACTTTCTTCAGCTGCAACTTCCTTCTGCTGCATCCCACACCAAACAGCACCTGCCATACAAAGATGCTGCTGTAGGGCTACATTAGCAAACCTCACTGGAAACATAGCCTGAGCACAACTTGCTCAGAAACTCTGAGTGGCTTTTATTAGCTGGAAGTTTCATGTTTTCTGCTTTGGTTCACGCTATACAGTTCTGCTTATCTCAATGCCTTAGCAGATTACTCTTCTTTAGTGAAATGCAAATTTTACTCTTCCTATTTTCCAACAGCTTGAAGATTATTTGACTTCATTCCTTAAGTTATGTTGTTCTTTAAACTAGGTTGTGCTTTCTCTTTCACTTTTTCAGGGAAGCTCTTAAGAGAAAGGGAGCTTCCCAGCACCTGCCCCCTGGACCTGGAAAGTGGCCAGACCAGCCACTGGCCTAAGGCAAGCCTTTTTTTGTCTTCTCTATGGTCTCAAGGACTTGCACGAACTGAAAATACAGGGGCAAAGCAGTGATTTCATGAACTCCCAGGGACATAATCTGAGAGAGAGACACATGGGTTAGTGACAACGCTGCCCAGAACTGAATTTGGGGTATTTAAACCAGAGGAGAAGGGGAACTTGTGGCCCTTCTTATTGCATCGCTTGTCTTCCAGAGCAACCACTCCCTACTTCCCAGAGGGTGGCTGCACATACCTGAAATACAGAATAAATCTTTTTTTTTCCTCTTATTCCATGACAGGCCTTTGCTTTTGCTTCATTTAACTGCCTTTATCTTGACACATGAGGGGTTATTTTCTCTCTCTCTCTGTCCTGCTGAGGAAGGAGAGTGATAGAGCAGCTTGGTGGACACCTGGCACTCAGCCAGGACCAACCCACCTCACAGCCTTGCATAACACAGACTTTGTGACAGTGATTCATGGCTTGAAACTGAGCACCATCTGCGCTCTCAGAAACTTCCCCAGCCGAGGGGAAAGGTGAGGCTTAACAGCTGTATCCTCTTTGCTTTCTAAAGTCCATCCAAAGCTGTCCAAAGGACAGCAAAATCCTCGCACTGATAAGATTGTGATGGACAGAGTCTTCCGTGTGCTCCGGTAGCAATGAACTCATCGAGCGACTGTCCTTAGTCTTGTCATGTCGGTGCTGAGCTAATGAAATGAAGCACAGTCCTGTTGCTCTCCCTAAAATACTCTAATCTCAGCCTTCACCCTCTGGCACACTGCAGCTCTCTGTTTGACAGAGGCTGTGGCCGCATTCTGCAGCTCCTCTAAGAGGCAGAGAAGTCTTGTTTATGGTTCATAAAATAGGCACATACTTCTGTGCACATACTTCAATGACAGCCATTAGTGATTTAGTTATTGGAATTGGCTCTCTGACCTACAGAGGTCATAGAGAATATATTAAATAAATCAAATTTACATTTGATCTTCTATTGCTCTTTTTATACAGGAAAAAAAAATCAAAGCAGAAAATAAATTTTAAAAAAATCACAAAGCCCAAAGCTTTCATTTTTATTACAGGTATTGGTGATTTAAACTTTTTTTCCATAATTGCATAATAAAAAGAAGACTATAGTAGTTCCATATAACAAAAGAGTAATACCTCTTTCAGGACTTTAGAATCCATTTGCAGACATGCATTGAAAATGAAGCAAATGAATATTTTTTTCAGGGTATGCAGGTAGCCACAAGAATTTGCCATTAATAATTCTAAGGGCAGTAAGAATGCAGTCCCACGCAGATAGTTGAAAATGTCAGTAAAGCTCGGCTGGTTTTTAAGTTTAATTTATAGTAAAATCATTAGCAGTGCTGGAGAGCTTGGGAGAAGCAGGTATTTCACATTCTTTATTCTAGCATATAGCAAGAAGGGTTGCTTGTTTGTTTTTTTTTTTTTTTCAAAGCAGCAGCACATAGTGCACTGGTTATTACAGCCAGTGGAGCTGATATATGTTTTGTAACACTCTTTAGGAGTCACTGGTTCAGATCAAATTCCTCTTAGGGGACATGGACCTGTGGTCAAGCCTGAGAGCTGCTCCATCCAACTAGTAAACTAGGGACTATTAAGAAGAAAAAATCAGAACACTGACCTTTCTCTGGACAGAATCCGCCTTATAATTTCTCCTGCTTTTCTAAAATACTGTTTCAAACACATGGCTGAAAGTGCCCATTGCACAAAAAGCTTGTCAGTGTGTTGTTGCACCCTTGAAATGTGTATATAAGGAAATAAACTGGAGTGAAATGGTCTGCAGGTGAATAGTGAATGATGTATCAAACAGGCTCCTGGAGGCTATTGTAAAGAAAGTATAGATGGTGCATAGAGGATTTGTTCTGTGTTCAGGACAGTTGTAAAGAAATGCTGATAGACCAAACAGTCAATCTGAAATCTAACCTCTTTTACCTTTTGTTTTACATAGCATAATAAAGCTAGGGTGGAATATGTGCTGCAGGAGAAGGCAGAGTGTTAGAGAGCCAAAGGATTAGTTTAGAAAAATCTCATGGAAATGGGCTTTTCCTGACAGTTTTTCATCTTTTCTTTTTTTTCTTTTCAAAACTGGTCTGAATTGCACTCTGCTTATCCCTTCACCTTTTAGAGGTTTGCATCCATTATCAAAATTATGACTGTGGGGTTTGCATTAGTACAAACCACTCTGCTAGGGGGTTAAGAAGTGAAAGAAACAGCATGTGGAAGTGACCTATTTTCTTGTTATTGTTTCAGAACTCTGCCAGCTGGCATGGCCCCAGGTCAGCCACACCACAGAAAACCTTTTCATTCAATGTCCCTGGCTGTGATATTTCAGAGGAGAGAGAGAGAGATTTCAACACCTTTGTGCTGCTTTGAAGTTTCTCTAATCACAGAATCATAGAATGATTTAGGTGGGAAAAGATCTTTCAGGTCAAGTCCAACTATAAACCCAGAACTGCTAAGTCCACCAATAAATCATGTCAATAAGTGTCATCTTAGAGTACTTTGAATAGGAAAACAAGTAAGAGCAAAAAAGTCTCCAGAAATCTGTGTATCAGTACCTTTTGAGGAAAAAGCTACATTTTGACCACACAGAAAAAGTAACTTAGAGAAAGATCTTATCCCAATTCCTTAACCACTTTTTAAACAAAGAAGATTTTATATCCATAAAGCTTTTTAATTTTATTCATTTTTTCCCCTGCCTTGGATTTTTAATTGATCTGGAAAATTATGAACATAATCTGAAAATTGATGTCACTCACAAAAGCAGCATCCTTCCTTGTGAAAGGAAGATTCTTCACCTACCATGAGCTACCCTGTGTCATGGAATCCTGCACTGCAAATATACCATTACCATCTGACAAGAAGATTATTCATTCTCTTTCAAAGAATGCCCTCATACTGACTAGAACCAGAGTGAGAAAAGCATTGGCATCTAAAAGGGGCAACATCTGATAGTCTAATGGTTTCCATGTAACCCACAGATTTCCACCTATTTGGCAACTGATTAGTTTTCTGACAGATTATAAGATTGATAAGTGAGACTTATTTGTCAGACTTGATATTCTCCATAGACCTGTCTGTCCTCAAGATGTAGGGGACAAAAAATCAATCCTATGGGCTTTGCCAGGTCCCAGGCAACTGCATGGGGGAGTAGAAAATTGCCTTTTCTATCACTCAAGTGAGATTGAGAACCCTTTTTCCCACAGAGGCCATACTGTATTTAGTCTCCTGTAGCATCTACTTCCAGTCCCTGAGCTTTCATGTAAAGGTTTGCTGTGTAGGGGAGGAATCACTGTACAATAACAGAGGATGTCCTTGGTGACCTGAAAGAGAATGATTGTGTTCAGGACAGCTTCTTATTTCATTAGACCTCCTTGATACTCTGCTTCCTGGTACAAGTGGTGATAGTACAAGTGGTGATAGAGCTCTGTGCATGAAAGTCAGGGGTACAAAACAAATCCTTTCCAAGAAAGTGTAAATTAAAATTAATTCAGAATGGCACCAGAATTAGAGGAGATACACATGTGAGCATCCATCACATAAGACTGTTGTTTGTACTCAGAGGGTTGTTAATTGCTTTGTTGAATACCTGAAGGAAAGCCCTGTCTCTACATGATATAAATTGTACAGATGAACAAAGCATACCCAGTGGTCTAAATCTATAAGGAACTTAGTGAACAATGATCTGAGAGAAGGAAAAGACATGAAAAATGAGATTTTAAATATACAGCCCTATAATTGTAATTTATTTTCTTTGGTAAATGTTAGCACCGAAATGAATGCTGAAAACTCTGGAGGTAATTGGTAAACCTTTTCATATTTAAGTGGTGTTATTAATTCAGATTGATGAGTGAAAGGGAGCTTTACACAAAGCTGCAGGTGAACAAGAAGATTCTCTTGCCTAGCAGCAGAGCCCTGATAGCAGCAGAACCCCTCCCACAAGGAGAGGAAGCCCTATTCCTCTGTACCAGTCTCACTGCACACACCTGGCAGTGTGGGGGTGTGACCCTCAGATGTGACCCTCAGACACCACTCAGCTGGTGGTGACAGCACAGCCCCAGTGTGGGCCAGGACATGGGCATTTGCTGTAGGGACATGCCCCTCTCCCACTGCTGCCAAAGGGGTGTGGAAGACAGCATCCTGCTCAGCTGTTGGAAGCCCAGTATGAGAGATTGGCCCACTGGTTTTGGAGCTTTAGCCCAGGTGCCCAGACATAACCTGGGATGCAGGGCAGCCTTGTTCCCCCCTGTGTTAATTTCCATCTGGCAAATCATGCAAAGCAGAACAGATCCAATGCAGGGAGAAAAGTGAAAGCCCATCATGAATACTGTCCACAAGCAATTGAGGAATTCAGCAGCAATATGGGAGAGTTGTGACAATTGTCCCTCAATCTCAGTCTTGTCTCTTGGTAAAAAAATATCTTCAGAGGTTTTCTCTCAGTCTGCTTGATGAGTCTATCATCAAAATTAGCACTCTGCCACAAGTGTTTCCAGGTGCTGTCTACTCAAGGTTTCCCAAACAAACACACTGAAATAGAAAATCCCTCTGCAGTCTCATTCTTAGTTGCAGATTTCCATCTGCTCTTTCCTTGCCATCTCTACCCTTCCACACACAAAAAAAAAGTCAGAACACAGAAGACGAGCAGTTGGGAAACTGGACTTGAATCACATTCAGGAGTCTGAGTGTGTGAAGGAGATTCCAGAGAATTTTACCTAAGGCAGACTCCTGTATTGAAAATATGCTGATACATAAGCACACAGTTCCGCTGACAAAAACAGATCTTATATCTTTCTTCAAGGAAGTACTGAAATAATTTCACCTGTGTTAGGTCAATATCAGGCATTGGAGGGGAAGTCTAACTGAAAACCTCATAACGCCTGGGCATGTACATGACTTTAGCTACAAATGCTCTTTAGCAATCACTTTTCTGGAGAAAGCATCAACAAGAGTGTTCCCTAGTCACAAAAACCGAGCTAAATACCAAAATCGTTCACCGTAGGAACACCCTTGCTGCACAGCAGCTTTGGCACGAGTACATCCCCGGACATGTCCCAGGCAGTGGAAAAGCACAGAAAGCCTGGCAGCGGAGCAGGGCGGAGGGTGGCGGAGGGTGGCGGCGGCCGGGCCCGGGGGTGCGGCTGTCCCGGCGGGCGCTGCCGCTGCCGGCAGCAGTTGCCTGGCAACTCCCGGCTCCAGCCGCATCCCGAGCTGCCTGAGCGCCTGCCTCGCCACCCACACGCTGCGTCTGAAGCAGAAAACAATTCTTGCCTTATCGACAGCAGAGCCCGTTAAAGATTCCCAGCGAACGAAAACTCAGACAAATTAAATCAAGTGCGGGGAAAAGTCAGGCTAAGACACATTGCTCTTCTCCAACACCCATGCCTTCCCTTTGGAGACGCTGCCATTTGAAGCAGGGCTTACTGCTGGAACAGGGGCTTAGTGCTCTGTGCTGGCATTTTCTCTTGGAACCAGAGGTTTGCAGGCCAGCTGACTAATTAGAGCCGCAGCACAAGCAAGGAGCTGTCCTGAAATAACAGGCAGGGTGGATAAGCATGAACTTGGGATTTAGAGTTAATATCCACTGGAAGAAATTAAATCTTGTTTGAGTGAGTGGGTAGCCAGATCATGATGGGAAGGGGGGGATTTGGCATATGAGAACAGTCTGGTGAATCATGCTGAGAAATTAATAGATTTTTTAAAAGTACTCTGCTACAAAAAAGGGCTAAACACCTTCCTCTGATGAAATAGGGAGAAAACTGCTGTTAAAAATCTGACACAGAGAAAAAGAATGCTTAACAGCTAGGAGGAAGGCTGTGAAACTGTGATATAATAGCTCCACTGAATGTTATATAAAGATTTACTATCTGCTAGGCATGAAGCTGGGTGATTTAATACAAACTTCAGTTCCATGTGATAGCTAGCAGATAATGACATATCCTGAGGTACAAGCATTTGAAACCTTTTTCAAATCACTCATGGACCATCTGCATGCTTGTCTCTCTGATGCATGCCCTGAGTTTGCCGTATTGCAGTTAGCCAATTTTTTGCCTTTCATTCCTTTTTCCTCATTCTGCTTTACTAAAAGGAGAGACCAGAATACTTTCATCAATTTAGACTGATTTAAAAAGTTTTAGAAGGACCGACTTTCTCACATTTTTTTTTCAAAAATATCTTCCTTGGTAGGTGCACACAGAAAAACTTCCCCTCCCCCCCAGATCAAAAACCCCTAAGAAAAACAACAAACCAACTTCTTAGTGCTCTGCATAAATTTTCATTAAATACTTTTTTATTGGGTAGAAGGTTATGTTCTGCTGAGGTTCAGAAGCAGAAGTATTGGGCAAACCCTATCAGATGGAGCTTTCTGCCAAAATCTAGCACTGTTTACAGCGTTAGCAAACAGTGGGCCCCTGGAAGCTGCTTTCATTAAATCCATATGACATTGGGACAGACCTTTCATTCTATTTTCCTCACTTTTTAAAACAAGGATGATTATGCTTGTCTTCACCATGGGGCAGTAATTACAGCTAGTTTCTGAAGAGCTTTGGCATTTCTGAACAAATGGTAGAATAAGTTCTCCTCCATGGGATTTATTGGTGGGAGTCTTAAGTTATCAAACAGTGAATGACCACATAATGTCAGAGATCCTGACTCAGCAAGCTCCTTCAGCATTGCAAGGTCCTTAGGATCACAAGAGGTTTTATAGATATGAATGGTCCCACCAACAGACACAAACACGACTGAGCTGTGACAGGTCAAAATGATATAGCTTCCAATTAGAGCCCAGAAACAATTCCCAGAATCTGATTCTATATAATGCCTTTACAAGTGACCTTTGGGGACAGTTTGCTGCATGACTGCTGAGAGAATGCTACTCAGGGAAGCTGTGAAACGAATGGCAGTACACAGGACAGAAATTATAATTAGTTCACTGTACATTTCTCTTATGTGAATGCCAAAGTTCAGCAACATCCATTAGTTTTACAGGGCTTCAGTTAGTCCTTCAGATGGTCCAGTTGCATATAATCCACATGATTGCATTGCTGCTGAGACTTCTTTGTTGATGCAAAATCCGGTGGCTTTTACAGACTGACCTCAGAAGGAAAGCCATTATGTATTTGAAGGATATAGACAGTTGTATCCTGCTTAAAAACATTTGGACATTTTGACAATGCTTTTAAAGCAGGTTCTGTGAAGAATTGTAATGGAGCAGAGGATGTGGGAAATAACATAGTCTTACATATCATTGACTGTGAAGTACAGATTAAATTGTGAATTAGTTGAGGATTTGCGTGGTTTTTGTGAACTACTTCAAAGCGGTTTATGATAACTAATGCGTTTCCATTGTGAAATACTGGTAGTTATATCATGCAAATCCCACTGAAAAGAACATATGTTGTAGCCCCATCATATTTTTAAGATTTTCCTTGCTGCAGTTTTTGCACCTTGCTTTGTGGAAGGATGGTATTCTCTGTGCTGCAGGTTGTCTTCAGCAGGTATTCAGTTCACACCAATAGCAGAAGTCACTTGAGACCTTTACAGTGGCCTTTATAGAATCTCTGTATTTCTTTAGGGCTTTTCTAAACCACAGTGAACACTGAATATTTTGAAATTCACCTTTACTTGATCAATGCAGTACTTTCAATTCTCAAGATACTTTTTCTGTGATGTTTACATGAATTCAACCAATTAAGGAAATTTCTAAGGAGCAGGCATTTATATGAATATATTTGTACATGTAGAGGAGTTCCATTTTCATTTTCTCCTTTCTTTTCTAAATTCCTTACAATCTCAGACTCAAAAATTTCTGAGGTAGATGGGAGATCTTCTTTTACATATCTGCAGTACAAACCTGATCAGGGCATCTGGACTCAAGCTCAGTGTAATTATTGAGTGGTATAATGTTTCCTTCAGAGATGGTATTGACTGCTAGGTTGGTGTGGGTTTTGAAGCCAGCAGCAGACTCTATTCTATTGTGGAACCTGCAGAAGAAGAAGCATGCACATTCTTTTGAGTAGAAAATATAGGCAGAAGTGAGGTGGTTATTGCCCAAGTCTTGACTGATCAAATGTAACTCCTATGCACTGCCAGATTTGCTGTGCTGTACTTGAAGGGCTAAAGAGACTGTGTGAATTACAGGCTTAAAAAGCTGTGAATGTGACCATGAGAAAGCCAAAAATTTCTTGACACAGAAACCAACTCAATAACAAAGGGGAGTGGGGTGTATCTGAATTAACACGAGCTGTTTAAGATTATTTGGCTTTCTGTGAATATTTTTTTAAATGCTAGAAGACTAAGCCTAAATCATCTTGTTGTTCCTGAGAAACCACACAACAAGATTGCATATCAGACTATATGGCCAAAATGGATAACATAACAATTAGTAATGATTATTGTTGCTGTGATAAATAGGCAGATTTCAATATTCTTCCATGTATTAGTCTTCTTTTAAGAACCTCTGTGGTCAGTAGCATTCTCAGGCACACCTTTTGTACTTCTCTCTCTCGAGCAAAGTGTTCTTTTAAACAAAATGTATTTTATACAACTGCATTAGTTCAGAAATGAGGCTGCACTATATTAAATTCAGATTTTAATTTTTCCAGGGAATACAGAGATTCAGACCTTTTACTGTCATTAGTCAGAGGCAATTTGTTGAACAGAGATTCTGTGCTAGATGTGCACCTGTATTTCAATAATAGCTTTAGTATATGAAATATATCCCAGGGAATTCTTTCCCTGTCCCTTTGGCTTTGCCCACTATTAGCTTTTTTCCTATTGGATAAGTGCACAAGAAAACTATAAACCTCATTATTTAGCCCTGGAAATAAACATTATACCTTGGCACTTGAGTTACTCCAGGGATCTCCCAGACATCTTGGGGGAATTGCATTGTAAAAGATCTCTAAACAGGAAGTCAGGCTCATAATTTGCAACAGGAATATCAGAAGTCGACCCTTTTCTTTCCAAAACTGGAATCTGGAGTGACAACTAGCATAATTTAAAGCAGGTTAAGGAAGAGACTCAGTCATTTTCCCAAGGAAAACCTGGCACTCTACCCTGATAACTCCATCACAATTCTTAGTCAAATGGCTTTCCATATTACTGTGTCTGGGGACTGAAAAAACAGGTACTACCCACTAATTTCTTTGTGTCACAGAATACCTTACTCTTTTTATCTCTCCCAGTATGTCTGAAGCTTATCAGTTTTGCTAGCTCTTTAAAAAGATGCACTATTTGTGCTGCCCTTTCTAGTGACAGGACAGTGCATCATTTTCACATTTTCACTACAAAGTTGCTGGTGTTGGTGTGATATGTCCAGTGTCTAGGGCAAGACAGGCTGTTTTCCCATTTTCATGCTGTATATTTGTACACAATTGTGACCACCATCTGTCCCAGAAAGGATTCCAGAATTTTGATCAATATTTTAGGAGAAAAAAGTAATTTAATGTTGCTGCTCTTTCCAGGAAATATTCAAGTTCAGAATGTTATACTCAAATGAAAGACAGGAAAGGAGAGGAAAAAAAGTATTGGCTATTTTGGGCTGTGCAGATTCAAAGGAATAAACTGTTTCTGTTGGTCTAAAATGTTGTTGACAGACCAATATGCTCACTAAATCTGCCATAGGAAGTTCATAATTTGCATTTGAGTCTGTTTTCTGATTTTGGGAATTCTTAATTTCTGAAGTTAAGCAAATTTTGTCACTATTCAATCTTTGTGGGAAGATGACATGTGAAGGACTTCCTCTATAAAGAAAAAGAGTCCAGTTGTGACCTTCTGATCAGAGCGAACTGATCTGTGAGTTAACTGTGTCAGTTATTTCAAGCAGATCCCTCAAATGACCAGCTGATCAAAATGGTAGAATTTAAGGACAAAAGAAATTCCACATAACATAAATACTGCATCACTTTCCAGGAGGCATTACACTCCCTTGAGGGAATTTCAGCTACCTGACTCTTGACGGTTAGCAATCCGCTGCCATTTAATTACATCTTTACAGATTAATCTGCTCATAATTTTTTGTTGTACTTCAGTAAAGCAAAAGAGTCATTACAAGTTAGGGGACTGGGAGAAGATGCTAAAGAGTAAAAATGAGCAGTCACAAACAAGCGACTGAAGCGGAACAGAGAGAACGAGTCCCTTGCCTGGCCCGGAATCAGCCAGTGCTCCCACAGGATTTAGGATAGAATCTATTGTAATTCCCTATACCATAAAAAATGAACAGTGAGCATAAGGACCATTGAGCTCTAAACTTTCCCAATGGGATACAATTGTAGAAATATATGGAATTTGCACAATCCCTCAGAATGGGAATTGTTGACTCAATGGTGAGAGGGCCCGGTGGCTTACAGGCTGAGCCATAAATTCAGGGAAAATATAGGAAACTGGGTAAAAAAAAAAAAAGCTAAGTATTGTCTGTCTAAACTGAATAAAGATTAGGTGAACTGGTGGTCTATGTCTAAAAATGAATAGTATCAAAAGACTTTGGGGAAGACAGACAACTTTCATACATCATAACCATGTAGCACTGTAGCAGACAGGAGATGATACCAGTAAAATCCAGGGCTCTTCCAACTTGGTCTTGGTTAATAGTCCTCTTTCCAGCTGGAGATTAGACCAGATGACCTCCAAGGATGTTGTTCAACCAGATATTCAATGATTCTATCAATTGATCACAAAGATTGGCTGAGAATGTCTTTGTGATTAAGTAGATCTATTAACTTATTGCTGAATGTGTGAAGTACAACAGTGTCTTTGCTACCTTTGTCCTTTCTCCATTGTGCACTTTAGAATGAAAAGAAAAACTGGTGGCAGTAACAGTAGCTTTAAGGAAAACACAATCCCAGATTTTGCATAACCCTCATTTAAAACCTGCCCAAAGAGGACACTGCTGTTTCTAACTCCCTTTAAAGTCTTTTCTGGTCACCTTATTTGACAATGAGGGAAATAGAAGACATGAGAGGGAGACTTATTAACCACTTCAGACAGAAGAAATCCCAGGTTTAACAGGCATAATAGAGAAGTCAGTGACTGAGTAATCACCAAGACAACTACAAATTAGCTTTCAAAGCAGGAAAGAGGATTGCATTTCAGTGCCCTGTATTATATTGGAGCCTATCTTTCAACAGGCCGCCTTTGCACCTCCTTTTCCATTCCCACCTCTCTGTTTATGTACCATACATTTGTATGCTCTGGCTAGTGCAGTCATCTGGGTTTAAAGATGTCCAAGTGCATTTGCATAATGTCCAGTTACTCTTTTCTAAAACTTTTATAATCAGCTTAGGTCTGCTCAATGATACTGATTAGACAACCTTAATGTCCGCTGTTATCTTAATTCTCTGTAGAGCAGGCAACTGCCTTGAGGGAAGATATAATATTGTGTCTCTACCTATTTATGCCAATTTGGCTTGCAGCCTAAAACTTCTTTAGTTAACAATTCAGAGTCAGATTTTCAAAATTAAGCCAATAGATTTTTAAGCACCTCTACTTATGCTTGTCTCCAATTAAAAAAATTTACCGAACAGGACAGTTTTACAAGTTCTTCAGAAGTAAAAATGAGTGATATGTACCCAGCTTTTTGTGAAAGACTTGATTAGAGCTGCTTGATATTAGCTTCAGTTTAAGCCTTTGAAAATCTCTTACTTAACAGGCTAATTCCAACTGCCAGTTGTTATTTACACTTGTGCCTGTTCCCCTCTGAGTGCTGGAGAAAAAGTTCTGTGCTGAGATTGAATAAATCAGAAGTGATAATCAGTTTTCAGGCAGGGCAGTATGACTTATGCAGACTGAATTCACATGCCTGAAGGGAGATTTACAATAGTGCCATCACAGTTTTCTTTCATCAAGAAACCAAGAGCTTGCAAAGAGCTTGCAAAGAGAATGGCAAAAAGGCTGTGTACAGATGTGGCTGTTCATTGGCACTGTCAGCATTCCTGGTTCTGTAGCCTGTGCCAAACAGGCTTGGGAAGGGCAGGCAACTCTGCACCAGACTGCCGCTCACAAAAAACTTACAACTATTAGGAGCTTATTCCCAGCATTCTGCCAAGCAGAAAAAGTAATCCATGCCCATTTTAGCATTCTCTGAAGACATTATAAATTACCAGCTAAACCCTTTCACTATATCTAACACTACACAATCAAACTGCAGGAGCAATGGTATCTGAAATGCACAGTGAGTAAGAGTCAGTCAGATAGTAGCTGCCTGAGTTCCTACTGCTCTTTATAAAATGCAGTGAAAAGAAAATAATCAGTAAAGCTCTGATATTTTTTCCTCTACTGGTGAATACACAGCTGCCAATATCCCTATTCTAGACTTCCTTCTTTTGTATTTTACTGTTGTTCTGTTTTGGGGCATCCTTGAGAGCTTCAGAGTTGAAGTCAAATACAAGTCACTTGATGGTCATTGGATAAGTTATATCTAAATTAACACATGCTCTAGACAAAATCAAACAGCCTGTGGCAAGATTTTTGTGTAAATAGGTGCATAAATACATTGTGTTTTAAGACTATTCATCAAGCAAGAAAGATGAATGAACACAACCATCTTCATGCTCATAACACAATAAGTAACCTATTTAGGACAAGACGATGTGTACCATAAAGAGATTTATTGCGTGACTAAAACTAAAATTAAATTCCTGTTAAAATATTTATGTAGAAGTAGCTGAAACGTTCTGCTTAGATATAAATCAGAGGCCTTCAGAGTTTCACAGTCATATCATTCCAATATTCTTCTGCTGCAAATTTAGTGCTTATAAGATGTTAATGGCAGTTCAGCTTTCAGGACAGTCTCTGCAGACTATTTTTGCTCAGCAGGTAGTAGGGATTTGCTTCCATATTTCAAATACTCTTCTATCTCATTACCGGCTTCTTATTTCTTTGTGACTTATACCTCTATAAAATCTGGCTTGCACAAGGGAAATGTAATTTGAAAAAAGAAATTCTGTGTAATGAACATTTATCATATTCTTTCTTAATTTTCTCTTTTTAGGCTTTTTTTCTAGATAGACTGGATGAAAGAATGACATGGCATGCTTAATCAAAAATTTAAGAAGAGAGAGGTAAAAGGAGTCTTTTCTAAAAATCAAGCACTTTAAAAGAGTTTTAAGATATCGGGGTACTTCTCTCAATATGACACTCCATGTTAAGTGATAGCATTATTTGTTCTGTTGCCTTCCTTTGATTAAACTGAGATCTTTAAATAATATATGTACACTGGGAAGCACGTTTGCTTGAGTAAGTTAATTTGTAAGAGTCGTAATCAGTACAAATTCAGTAAGTGCTTTTTGTAATATGGCTGAATGCAATGAAGTGATTTGGTATTCATGCAGATGTCACATGTAATTTCAGAGCTGTTACACTGTAATTTTGTAGCACTTAATAGAAATTATGGTGGTGGCAATTTTGTCTCTGTAGGTAAGGGGCTCTTAGGGCTTCTCTCATAAATTTCCAGCTCCCTCTTTTCAGGTGTTTATGATATAGTGTAAAGTTAAAACCATCAGCCTAATAAAATCTGGTTATAATTGATCAAACCCTGAAGAAAAGATGGATCAAAACAGCAAAATTTTAAACCTCTAGTTCAAGTAAAAATGCTGACACTTTTGGTTCAATCTGTGATAGATGCAGAAATTCAGATGTGCATTAGGTTTTTGGAACCTTTCTGCCTCATCTTATGTCCCCCTGCACTCAGCACACAGTATTCCAGTACAATGGAATGCTAGCCAAAGTTTGCTGCCAGAGCTGGTCACAGTTTGGATTTCTAGTCCTTCAGCATCTCTATTGAAAACCTTTTTCTTTTTGATCATTATAATATTCCTCACTAGCATGTTTGCACATTGGCATTTTTTTTTTCTTGAAGCAAAGGTATTTAGGGAAAAAAAAAACCCTTTTCAGATAGAAAAGAGATCAGCTGTATAGCAAAAAAAAAAAAAAAAGGTGATACAATATTTATATTTGGCATTTCTAACCTTTAGCTTTTGGACCTGGTGTTGCAGGTGAGCTAGAAAAGCAGCAGAAGGGAGAGGAGCATTTCACCATGTTTTGTTTCACTTGTTTCCATGCCTCTGGGCTGTTTGCAGCACTTTCAGATCTTATGTGAAGGCTAAGCTCTGCAGTACATAAAAGCCCTTAACACATGGTCTGCTCCTTGTGCCCTGTGCAAGCAAGTTTCTGCAGAATAAAAAAGATAATTTTATAGCTTGTGACACACCAGAAGATCTTTTATATCCACAGCAAAGCAGAGGAAATGTGAGATGTTCTACACTGCTCATGCCATGCATTTATATTCTCAGTTGAAGAACCAAGTAAATAATTTAGTTCTGCCATCTCTTTTGAGATTAGTAACCAATAAGCACTGAACAGATGAGGCTAGAAAGATATTTCTGATGCATTTTGCCTACTCAATCACTAAATAACAGTTTTTTATTTATTATCAGCTTAATTGAAAGCTTTGCTAAAGCTGTGAAGGCTTTTCCACTCTATTGCCACTCAATAGAAAATTAAATGTTGCAGGAATTTGCTGGAAGTCATACATTTGTGCCCATATAAGTTTCTCTAGTACATAATAAAAGAGTTAAGGGCCTCCTGAAGTGCTGTGCTGGTTTAAAGTGGATTGTATGCAAACTATAGTTTCAGACAGAAGCATGAGTTGTAATTATTATTCGGTTTTGACAGCACTGGTTTGTTGCACCATATTCACCTGAGATTTTAAAAGTGCCCAAACTAAACATCAAGAGTAAATTCAGTTTGAAGTTTAATGTGACTCAGAATCAAACCTCTTTTCTTATCATATTCAAGTCTGATGAAATATAGAGTCATTTCCAGACTTAGAATATTAATCAAATAGCACTCTGCTTATGTGCTATCAGTACCTGGCCCTGGATGGAAATAAGCTATTCAGTTGTGTGACATTTTTCCTGAACAGGTTCATAGAGAACCTGTTCCACCAGGAAAGATTTTGTCAGGCTGTGACTGGGGACTTTGAGCCAGGTGAGCAAAATACAAATTTTTAATTAATATTTACCACTGCATAATAAGACAAGAATACACTAATCTTCAGTAATGTTTTAATTCAAGCAGGTCTTATTGTTATTCAGCATAATTGGTAGATAAGATGTAAGAAACCTCTGCAAGAAGAAATGCTGTACTGTGCTCTTCACTAATCTCCATTTATGCCACTCAGACTTAAATTCTTTGCTGTATAATAAACTGCATTTATATTTTACATTATTTCCAGAGTCAAGTTAAATTCTATCATGGATTCCAATTTTACAACATGTTTTGAAGAGAAAAACTATATATATAAATATATTCCTTCTGGTGAAAGGTCTGTTACCTTCTCCTAAGCAATTTTTGAATTCTTTGTCTCTCCATGGAAAAAGAATTCAAAAATTGCTTAAGAGAAGGTAAAGGAATTTCTTCCTCTTTCTCCTTCGCTGTCCTCTCACATCTCCTTCCAGAATAAATACCATGGAAAAAGTTTGAAAGCATTGGGAATTGAAACTTGACTTCAGTGACACAATGGGACACATTTCCTTCAGGAAATCTTTTGCATCAATCTTCCACAGGATATTTAATGAGACAAGTAATTGAGTGGGGTCTTATTCAGGTTACAACATATGGGATGGCCCAGAAGATTAGCAAACTGCCATTGCATTGGCTGATCCATTCAGGGACATATTGGCCCAAGCTCAGACAGAAATAAACCCAGAATCACCTGGGTTTTTCTGGTTGAGATATGGCAGCAAAAAACAAGGATGCAAGAAGCATTTCTCACTTTATCATTCATATTGCTTCTAAACCTCTGCTGCTTCCTCTCCACTTTTCTAGAGGTAAGGAACTTTAAGAATGCTTTATCCACCTGCACTGACCCATATCCTTCAGGACTGTGAATTCCACCAGTGCATGATCACTGCAGCCCAGGCTGCCTCCAATCTTATGTCACCAACTACCTTGCACTGCTTACCATCAGGTCCAGTTTTGCAACCCCTTTGGTAGGGCTGTCTATTACCTGGCTGAGGAAGATATCCACAGTAAATTCCAGGAGTTCTCTGGGTTGCCTACAGCTTTCTGTGCTGCTTTTCCATCAGATGTCAGCGTGGTTGAAGTCCCCCAGCAGGATGAGAGCCTGTGAGTGTGATGCCTCCTGTACCTGGAATAAGAAGGTTTCTTCAATAATCTCTCCTTTTATACATAGTGAATCCAGGAGGCTCAGAAATTAGAGTTCAGAGCTGTTTGATGGACATCAGAAGAAAAAGGGGAAGAACAGTGTTTTAAAAAATAAGAACTACCATCATCAAGCAAAGCATGACACACAGTTTCAGGCACTGAGTATTCCTGGCTCACTAACACAGAGACCTTCTCTTCCCTGAACCAAACAAAACCAAGGTTGGAAAGCAGTAGTCACTTAACCAGAATGGTTAAATATCTGGAGCAAAAATAGTGCATTTATGTTTAGAAAACAGTATACAGCAGAATTTCTGTCCCATTACTGACTTGACACAACCCCCTGAGAATAAGGAGGAGCTTTGATTAAAGTGCTTAGGATCCAAGTGGCTGACACAAACTCACCTAAAGGCTGGTATATTCATCAACCAGTGCTATTCTATGGGATTAAACTGAGCAGGTTCCTGGCTGTTCATATGCCTAAATCAAAATTTATCTCCCTCCAAAGAGGGAGAGAAAAAAAGACCAAACACATTATTTTCAAAAGTATTAACATATTTTGCTCTAAAAGAAAAAAAAATTTAAAATATATTCAAGCTTGCAAAAGACACCATAGAAACAGAAAAGCTTTTTAAAACCTCTGGTTATGAGAAATTAGGAACTGAATACTTATTCCACAGTTAAAAGTAAATATTTTTGAGACTGTTTTCAAGTTGATCAAGTAGCATTTTATAGCACATTGCTCATAATATTTGCATTGTATTTTCATGTATCTAACTCAAATATAATGATATGAATCATTTAAAATAAGAATCCTTTTCAGTATAGAGCCAAAACTGACACTCAGTCAGCTTTACAGGGGATTTCAGAACAGATCACAGGATTTAAATGATAGGTGAACACAGTTTATTTAGAACAATCTGGGAAACAAAAAGAATTGTATCAAGAAAAACTGTGCTAAAATTTACAGAAAGTTCTGAGAGATAGGCATCCTGAATGTCCCTGTGGGGTCATTTTCCTGAGTGCATCATAACATAGAAATGAGAAAATGTTGAATTTAGGAATGTGCTGGCTTGGTGAATTGATGTTATGAGAGTATATGTATGGAGAGACTTGGACCACAAAGAGGTTGATTAGCAGACAAGAGAGAGTGGCAAATCAAAACAAAATCAGAGTCTAAACAAGAAGACAAATTAGACAGCCCATTAGAATCTAAAAGTTTCTTTGAAAACTATTTCCTTACAGTCAGAAAAACTGATTAAATGAAATTTATCTAGAAAATACTTTGTTTCCACAGGCAGAAGCTGTAGCTGACATTTATCCTGTTCAAGATTAGTAACCAAAAATATAATCCTTTGGCACAGTTTCTTTATCATTTCATTCATTAGCTGTTGAAGGTAATTGGTCGATTAGTAGTGCCAGATGGGATTCCAGTGGGGAATAGGAAGATAATTCTTCTTTTATTTATTTCTGCAAAGACATGTGTGTGTGTTAGAATCATGATCCCTATTAAAAAACACAGATGTCTTCCTATAGACTTGTCTCCTTGGCAGAGTCTATCAGAATTTATATGTAGTTAGGAACAGTGATTCAGGTTGTTGTCTTCTACCTTTTCAATGTCAACACTCTAGCTACTTGTCACCATCATTTTGAACCCAAATACAGAAACTCTGAGGAAGATTTATTGGCTATAAATAAATATAGCTCCTTCCCTATTGGAGCTTTTATATCTTCTTTGGATTATTCATGTTAAATAAAATTTGGTGTTGAAAAAGAATAGTATTTCGGGAAAAAAAGATACCACATCTAGATGAAGGAAGAATAATTTTGAAATTTGCATGCATGCAGAAACAAATGGATGGCCTTTTCTAGACTGAGCTATTGGATAATATCAGGGGGGAAAAAATCTCTCTTCAGAAAGTAATGTAAAATTTTCCAAACTATTGTCAATCAACTGCCATCAGGATACAGAGCAGTATATGTGATAGAACAGTAAATGATCTGCAGCTGTTTACTATGAAACATTAGGACTTCCATTAGCTTCTAAAGGTTTCTAACATTTAAGGTGTGTCCTTTCATGTTCAGTGCAAGCAGGGATGTCAGTAAGGCTTTGGAGATACCGGGATATACCTGAGATGCTCACAGTGTTCTGGGAGTAGAAGCCATACATCCGTCTGGAAAGAGATTTCAGGACACCCCAAGGCACTTCAGGTAGCACAAGAAACCCTTCTTTAGACAACAGATAAAACCCCCTGCAGTCCTTGGGCAATAATGTATGAATCACCCTTGAGCTGCTACTGGATGCTCACCAATACAGCAATGAATTCTTTATGGTCGTTTGAATTCCTGGCTGCTCATGCTCTGTTTGTGAAAATTACAATTTCTTTTGTAGTAATTCACTGAAAGTCACTGCCTGACAAGTAATTCACATATTTCTTTATGCAGGTATGAAAGCTGTCTGTTGAAACAGGCTTTGAATTTCTCCATCTAATCCAAATAATTTTAATAATTGCCTCTCACTCAACTTTTTGTATTTAATTTATATTTTAGCTTCATCTTCATGTCACTCAAGTGTTTCCTTCAAAGACCAAATATCTTGCTAGCAAAAGACTATTTTTTCCTCTTCCTCAAGCTGTAATGGTCTTTAGGTATTTCCATAATCTGATATTCTGTAGCTAATGTTCATTTACATATCTGCAGAGATCATGGTAGGGAATTCAACAGAGCTTGCAGCTAAGGCATCCATTTCCTTCAATCAAGATGGAAAGGAAATTGCTTGTGGGATAAGGTCTATTGCTGATCCTCAGAACTATGCCAAATACATGCTGAAAGTAAATGGTCACCTAATTTTGATGCATTCCCTCATTTGTGATATCCAATACCCTGCTCAAAGCAGCCTGGAAAGGTTAGAGGCCACCTGTCAAGTGAAGAGGCTGATAATTGCTGCTGCATTCCACTAAAGGAGCCACTGGGGCTGAGTTCTGTACGTGCATGGCAAGTCATGTGCCTCCCTGGTGCAGCCCCACTGGCATGCTCATTGGCTGAGGGGGATTTCTCATCTGCCATCCATGGTGATAATCACAGATGGGGAAATTTGTGTTACTAATAAAGAAATTATAAGAGGAATATATGCCATTTATTAAAAGTGTCAGTTTAAAAGGCAGCAGATATTACAGTAATACATCATTTCTTGACCCCAAAGTCTATTACTGTGCATGCTAAGAAAAGACATTTCTATTCCTTCAGGCTTTCATAGCACTGTGCCATTGATTTAACACTAAATGTGATTAGTTAGCATTTTGCTTCTTTTATATGGCTTGCTGCCAAAAAAAATTTAATTTTTTGTGCTTAAAGTGAAGCAAATCAAACTCCGGCCACGCATTCTGAAAGATCAGCTGTATATAAGATAACTTGTATATAAGAATACCATCATTCTTCATTTTTATGCTAGATTATTCTAGCTTTAAATTAATGTTGTATTGTAAGGGAACAATTGCATCCTCTCTCTTGGTTCTCAGAAAGGGGATGTATCATGGGATCTAGAGAGAAAGCCCCCCCCAGATCTCAGTCAGGCAAATACTTCTGCAAACACTGCTGCTCCCAGGTTTGGCTTCCCCTGCCCAGGCCACAGGAGGGGAAACAAGCAATCTGCATGTTCTTCACAGCAAAAGCACCCATTAACTTCAGCCTCTTTGACACAGGGTTATTTGAATTCATGGGATGATTTTGCAGCATAGTGAATCAGGAAGGGTTCTTGTGATTTAGCCCCAAAAAAGACATGATGCCTACAGTAACAACAGGCAACATGATCAATTTTTAGCTGACAAAGCAAGTTATTTTTTCCAAAGTGATTCATGACCCTGCATATGTCTCAGGTAGTGGATTTAGCTGTTTGTGATCCCAGACACAAGTTTTACATCACCAGTGCATAGATAACCTCCTCCACCTTACCTGCTGGACAGCCTTTGAACCAGCTCATAGTTGGCTAGAGTGATGCAGTGGCTATTTGGCTTATTTGTGGATGCCTGTTCTGTGGAAGACAAAGCCAAAATTTCTTATCCCTGAGAAATCATATAAATGGATAGGCCCATTCCCTCACTTGCTTTATCAACATCCTGAGAACAAATGAGATTATGGATCTTAAAATTAATTTTGGGGAAAGAAGCACTGAACTAAAAAAAAAAGTCTTCACTGATAGATTTTGCTATCACTAAATTACTGTTTTGAGCAAACCCTGCATCAACTAGAGCTTTTATTTTAAGGTGATAGTCATGATTTGATGTGAATCTGTCAAGCCCAGAAATATGATATACACCTAATTTTCAGGATGAGATAATATTATCTTTGGGAAGGGGAATGTGATCTTAGGTATAATATTTTTTGACTTTGGGTGAGTTTTCCACAGCCAGGGTCAGAGGAAGCAAAAAGGAACAATAAAAAAAGTGTTGGTGCACTTGTGCACATGTTGACATATGTACAAGATGAGTTTATTTATCTGTTTGACTTTAAAGTTAACCTCTATGTCTTGCTACAAGTTCTGCACCAGATTTCTCTCTTTAATTTGGTGCTTTTTGGTGCTTAAAATGGTCTTGGACACTGCAAAACAGTTATAAAAACCTCCTAGCTAGATTTAATTTAATACTCTGGCAACAGCCCTATCTTCATCCCAAGTGTTCTATGCTTGCTTCCACCTCATTTGTCAGGAGCTCCTTGTTCAGCTGGGCAGGCTTCCTGTCCCTTTGGGTCACTTGCTTGCCCATGGGGGATGCACCATTCTGAACTTCTGTATAACACCTGTTTCTAGTTTTCCACAACATGAAGGTGGGCTAAGAGTAGCAGAAACTAAGAAAGAAGCCAAGAGAATATATTGTGTATTTCATTAGCAGATTTTAAAACTTCACTGATATTATTGCTGCATTTTTTTCATACTCTGGTAATCACCGTTTTTCTTGCAGACACATATAGAAATATGAAACTAACCAGAGTATCTGGTATTTTGTTTTAAAGTTTTTATGCACAGTGTGCAGTGGAATGTGCTGACATGAGTGTGGCTCTGACATTCACACTGTGCAAGAACAGACAAGCTATTACACCCCTCACAGTCACAGCCTGCTTTGTCTTTAAAATGATGATGATAATCCTCCTTTCCCATTCTGAGCCTTTCTGATTTAGGCAATAAAATTTTTTTGGACATAGACTACCCATGAATTTGGGCTTGTTCAACACTGCCATCTCTACTGAGACCTACAGAGACTGCCACATTTCCAATAAACAACAATAATGAGACAACATATACTAGGTTTGTGCTGACAAATACACACCTTCATTCTTATTCCTTACAAGTAATGCATATCATTACATGTTTATCATGCCAGTAGCACATTTAAAATATGCTTCATGCCAGAATAATACAGATAAAACCTTTACATCAGCTTTCACAAGGTCACCTGTTTTATGGAGATAGAAGGAAAAAATGTTGCCTTTCTTTTCAAATTTGTCATGACAGTTTATGAGTTAATTCCTGTATTGTATGAAATCTTTTCCTGGGAAGTGGGCATTAAAGAACCAGGCAGGTGGCATTTTACAGACCTATAGGATTCAGCAGTTGAGCCTACAGTCAAATGAGAAATGAGAGCAGCAAAAAGGCTGTTCTTCTTTCACAGTATTATAAATGGATAGAGTTTCTCTCTACATGTGAAATTTCTTTCAATCCAGGGAGCAAATCAGATTAGAAGCTAGAATAATTCTCTCTGGATGAAATCACATTCTGTCCATAGAAATTCTATGTGATGGATTTTTATTGCTGAATGCTGCTGTACTGACATTCAGCACTGATACCATTTTAGGGGAGGCATTTGAAGGCTAAAGCATTAGAAGATGGTGTCGGACTGATAGAGCCCACCTGTTTTTTTCAAAGCTGCTTCTCAAATACAAGATGAAAGCCAGGAGAAAAAGACAATGAAGCTTCAAGAATAGCTCCACTTAATAACAAATCAAGAAAAACAATCATCTTAAAGGATTTGTTTGTTTGGCTGTTTTTTTATCCCATGAAAGGAAGTGAAAAAAATATGCTGAGTTTTCAGGGCAGTAAGTTGGAGAGCTTAGACAGACTTTGGAAAAGCAAGGCATGGACAAATTTTTCCCTCTCTTTAGAGGATTTTCTTTTTAATATTTCTCATTATTCTCTTTCGAGTAGGAGGAAAACGGCCTCAAATTTTGCTAAATTAATAGTCCTAGGCACATGAACTGCACAGATAACAAATTTCTAATTAAATTGTTAGAAAATTACAATAATTTAAAAAATATATTAAAAACCCTTACTTAATCTAATCCAAAAATCTTCACCTCATGNNATATATATATATATATATATATATATGGATCTCTTCTGTCCTCTTTCAATTTGTATTTCTAGCTAAAATATGATTTTGTTTTGGAAAAATGGCAGGAGATAAGAACAGACAATGGACTAAAACTCTTCTCGCCAATCTTGCATTTCTATCTTATTTCCCCCCAGAGAACAGTAAGGATGATTCACCAAGGACAAGTCAGTATAATCAGAGAAAGTACCAGCTGTAAATAGCTATATATATAAACACACACAAGANGAAAAAGACAATGAAGCTTCAAGAATAGCTCCACTTAATAACAAATCAAGAAAAACAATCATCTTAAAGGATTTGTTTGTTTGGCTGTTTTTTTATCCCATGAAAGGAAGTGAAAAAAATATGCTGAGTTTTCAGGGCAGTAAGTTGGAGAGCTTAGACAGACTTTGGAAAAGCAAGGCATGGACAAATTTTTCCCTCTCTTTAGAGGATTTTCTTTTTAATATTTCTCATTATTCTCTTTCGAGTAGGAGGAAAACGGCCTCAAATTTTGCTAAATTAATAGTCCTAGGCACATGAACTGCACAGATAACAAATTTCTAATTAAATTGTTAGAAAATTACAATAATTTAAAAAATATATTAAAAACCCTTACTTAATCTAATCCAAAAATCTTCACCTCATGTAAATATTACATATGATGTCAGTAACTTTTTTTTAATAGTATCTTTAACCAAGATGTTAAAATTATTTAGAGCAGGGTTTGTCTTGCTATTACTAGCTTATATAATACAAAGTACTACAGATGTATAATAATGTCAATAGGTCTAAAGAATATGAATGTCCNAGCTGTAAATAGCTATATATATAAACACACACATATATCTGCCTTTATTTGTGAGTTTTTCTCCTCCAAATTTGCAGAGTTAAGGAAAACAGTCAGAAATGTTTCAGAATAGCACTCACATGTTTTCCATTACTAAAGCTGTGAAAATATGTTGACAAAAATATTTTAGGAAATGAAGAACATTCTTCTTAAAACACATCTCCTGTGGAAATTTCTATACCGACTGGAAATAAGTGTTTTCTGATGAAAAATGCAAACTTACATTTCACTAAAAGGTTTTTAAAATAGGGGAGATTAAATTTTATGCAATAAATTTTAAGCATTTCAAATGGAAAATGCTTTTTTCAAATTTTAGCATGGTATCTTTGGTGCTTTTATAGAAAATTTTGGCTCCAAACTGGTCTTGTACTTTATCATAGATATTTGTCCTAAAAGGAGCTGTGTGATTAAGTTAAATAAACAGCAGCTATTTTATCAACGATGTTCAGTGATGACCTGTATCCTACTTTCATTTGTGAAAAATGTCTGTGCATTTTTATATAACATGAAAAAAATGAAAAATATCTTCTTTCAGTCACATCTCAGAGCTTGTACCTGAATCAGAAATCATTACACACCTGATTTTGCAGCTCATATATTCACAAGAGTGATCCCATGAGTGTAAATAAAAAATACAGGCTTAACACCCATCTGAGGAAAAAGAATGTTTCTGATGAGCTGCACTGTGGCCACTTGGAGTGATAAGTAAATCTCTGCTGGATATGGTGGTGCTTTCCACCATCTTCCTTTGCATTGCCCAGAACCCTATTCCCACTGTTCTTATATTTCAGTCATCATTTGTTAGTTATATGGCTACATTTTCATCTCTCCTCTTCTTTCATCTGCTGAAATCAGCAATGGAAGTGATCTCTCAAGATGTTTTAAAATACAACCCTCTTAGCAGCCATCTTGTTATATTTTAGACATTTGAAGGATGGTTTTGTTTATTAGTAGATGCAGGCAGCTAAAATGGAAAAAGAAGGAGAAGATGGATGTGCCAGTCCACCGTAGCCAGCTGCACGAGGTAGACTTAAGCAACTTCGTGTTTCTGCTTAGCAAAAGCCACTGTGGAACCCAGGAAGCACAAAGGGCTTTTCCTTGGGAAAAATGTGTGTGATAAGTGCCAAAGAAGGCAAGAATCATTCTTAGGAACTGCATCTTTCCTTCCAAGGAGATGGCAGGTAGGCTTCTGAGACTGCTTCCTGGATTTCTCTCCCTCACCACAAATGAAAAAACAAAAAAAGGAAGAAAACACAAGAAAACAAGAGAGTCACTTCCCTACTGTTTTGTTCAGTTTCTCCTTCCATAAACTAATAATGACAAGGCTGACCCAACATGTATCATATGGCATGTGTAACAGAGCCCACTATAAACACCTCTGATGCTTTGCTACTGAAAGACACATTTAAGCCTTAAAAGGTAAGTGAATATGGAAAGTCATGGTTTATGTCAGTAGAAGTAAATATATAAATATATACATGAGCTAAATACATAAATTAAGTCCTCTACTGAGGGAAAATAAATGTCAGCTTTGACTTGGTAGGCACTTCCTGCAATTACAAGGTTGTAATTAAGATTTCATGGTATTTGGTCCATAGCAGTTTTCTCTATTATTGGAGAAGTCAGCGCTTGCAGCACTGAGTGAAGGCCACCCTACCTGAGCTATGTACTGTCCCATTCTTCTTTGAAAGCCTCACAGTTTCACATGACATGGATGATTTTCTGATTTCAACTTCTCTTAATTTATTCAATATCTGTGCCTCACTAGCTCTGAAGTCAAGCGTGATAGTGGATGCAACAACCAGCCTCAGCTGGCACATCTCCCAACATTCTTGCCTGTAAAGTATTCATTTAATGCCTCAGCTCTTTCATCACCTCCGTGACTTCAGTTCCCACTTGATCTTGCAAGGCTGCAACTTCTTTGGCTCCTCACTCATTCTCACAAGAACACCAAAAACCTTTTCAACCTGCTGCCTTTTCTGCCCATCTATTAAAATTACTTTCTTGCTGGAGCAGCTGTACATTTTCAAAGTTTATGTCAGTGCAGATGACAGCCTTTTATTGAATCTGTTGTAGGAATAATGGACCAGTACATTGTGTGGAGTTGGGAAAAAACACTTCAAATCAACACCAGAGTTTTTCAGTGATTTAAGAGACTTAAGTATTTCCTAGTAGCTTACAAGGTATTATGAAAGACAAAAATATTAAAATATTAAAAAGCTATTAAACTCCTCCAAAACCTCAATAAAATATCTCTGTGCTACTAATCTGAAAACACAATAATCTATGCTATATTTTAAAACTCCTTTTCTGTGTAGTACTAAATAAGTGCAAAAACACAAGACTGCATGAGTATGAAGCTGATATGAGCAACTGGCAGTGGTTCACTCACTCTGCTCAAAGGCAGTTGCTATAACAGATATTATTTACCAGACCAAGGACTACACCAGAAAACAACCTTTCTCAGAAGAATCACTGAACTTTTCATGCTTTTCTTCTATCATTCAGCAGACTTATGGTTTTGGGCAGGTGATAAAAATTAATCTCTGTCCAACTGAAATAGAGATTTTATGCAGAATATAAGCATAAAGAAGAATATGGTACAGAAGATTTTGCTCAGAATGAACATGTCACAATGATGTACAAGGTAGAATTTCTATTGCAATAGGACAAGGAATTAATATCCATGAGGAGAATAATTACTACCCATGCAACTCTGGAGATAAATTAGTAACAGTGATTGCCTCAAGGGAATGTGACTTGCACATGCCTTTAAACTCAGTGTAGCCAAGGATTCCCAGACTTTTGACATCGCAGTAGTCACACTTTTAAAAGCACATTAAAACTTCTGCTGCTGTTGCTGGTGCCTCTCTCGGTTCCATCAATCTCATCAAAAATTAGCCCAGTGTTTAAAGATCTTGTTTATGCCCCATATGGATCCTGCCCACCAGGTATCACTCACAGCATCTGAGGATGTTAATAACACACTTGTGGTCTTTTTCATAACTTTGTGTATATGTCTTCTCTCCTCTTGGAGAGAAAAATTACATGGATGTACTTACACCTATTTAACTCCCCCATGTGCATGAGAATGGTCATAAATGATGGAAAAGCAAACAGGAATAAATAATATTTATAAACCACATGAAGAATCACAGAATGCCAAAAATGATAGAGGCACCCCATTCCTAAAATACCTAACTAGGTACATCAGCAGAAGCAGAAAGTGGAGAAGCATTTAAATTTATAAGAGATATGACAAGCAAATGAGAGGTCAGTAGCAGAGCCATTTCCTGAGATATTAACCTGACATGACTAAATTGACACTCACTTTTCAGATTAAGGGCTCAATGGAAACAGCAAATGGCACAACTCTAATCTTGACTTGAGACAAAGATAGTAATGAAAACAGAAACTGCCTGAGACTTAACCCATTCTTCGAGTTGTCTTAAAACTGTAATCTCAAAATCCTCTTTAGATGATGGAGTTTGTAAGGCTGGATACAGTAATTTGTAATGGAATTTTGCAAGCCATTAGGAATGCATATACCTCAAGAGAATGCCACATGTCACAGCCTTTTTACAGGCTGAAAAGTACTTGGGATTATTGTTATTTTGGCCATCTTTCTCATTTTATCCCCTTGTCCTAAAATGTAATCTGTTTCTGATCTTTGCTATGTGGGTTTTTTATTCCACTTGGTACCAAAATGCCACATTATAGGAAAGAATGCTCAGTTCAGATCTGGTCTGTTCCACTTCTCTGAGCACTCAGACCTTGATTAAGTTGCTACAAAAGCAATGAGACTTTCCCCAATGACTGTGATGGGAGCTGAGCTGGGCCCTCACTCATTACAGAGCCACACCACCAAATTCACTGAGACAAAGGTAAATGTTCCTGATCCTTTCCCACCCCGAAGCTCTTGATGGAGAAAGATAAGCATAAAAATAATACCAATATTCTGAGAATCTTTGAAGACTTTTTTCAGAAAGGTTTGTGGCTTGTCCTTTGCCCTGAAGACAACAAACACTGCCACATAGTCTCCCATCCAGAGACTTTTCAAGCTCTGGATATCTTGCTTCCTGTTCTTAAAGAGTTTACTTCTTCTTTAGTTTAAGCAAATTCATGCTGGAGCTATATTTTACTCTCACATGCCACTCTGCCCTGGCTTTGGGGCTCTTTCAGCCTTCAGTGTTTCCCAGGGCTGAGCACCTGCATGCAAGAAAGCTGAAGTAATTAGCTTCAAAGTATATTTTCATGATGTCTGCATAAATCTGGCATTTGCCACACCAATTTGCTTTTCTATCTGAAGTCCTTATTTAAATTTTCATCAGACAAAAACTTTGTCAAGCTTAATTTATGGGTAAAGAAATGACAGGTAAAGAAAAGCTTTGAAATAATAATAAAAATATTAATATTAGTACTTAAAAAATAACACTACAACTTCAAGTGCAGAACACCAGCTGCTGGTTGATAATACAAGTAGAAAGTTTCAGTAACTCTGAAAAAGAAAAAAAAAATAAATGCTTTCACTATGAAGATATTGGAAGATAATTAAATTTTATTTTAGATGTACATGTCTGTTAAGGTGAATTAGCAGTGGGAGTAGTGTAATTCCTGAATTAAGAGCTTTAATGAAGAATAAAAAATGGATATACTTCATTCACAAGAGCACTTACACAAAATCTCATGCAGACTTTTAAGTTCTTATAAATGCTTTCTGTTTTTAGATTTGCCTAAATTTCAGGAGCATGCATAAAAGAATAGCTATGTTGTCTCTCTTTTTTTGTAGGGGATTAAAAACATCCTTAAGCTAAACTCTGTGGCTGGAAAATGAGGATGGTTTTCTCTCTTTTGGTTTAGCTTGTGGGAAGTTTTCTTCATAAAAATATCTAAAAAATGTCGGTTTCACAAATCTTGTTTCCAAGCTCTTTGACATCCTATGGAAAGATTCATCTTGTTTTTAACATACTAGCATAATACATTCAAAATCTGTATTCTAGCAAAATAGCATGGTGTCATATAAAAAAAGAAGAAAAGATATCTTCAGTTATTTTCTTTTTGGCCTTTTTACCTGTAATTTCAAACAATGTCTCTAAAATACTGAGTTATTTTCTTACTAGAAAATATATTTCTAATAGCGTTCTTTGGGAACACATTTTTCAGATCTTCCTTTTCTAAAGCTTAAGAACATCCTTCCATACCCTAAGGACAATGAAAAAAACATTCTTCATTATTGACATATGAAATAATGATTGTTTTCATACTGTAATACAGATAAGAGAGCACACTTGGCTGAAATATAAAATCTGTGAAATAAAGGACTCTCCCCCAAATCATCTGTATTTTCCTTACTGTCCTCATTTATTCCTTGATGCTTTGTCTTTTGCTTAATATTGAACTTGCCAAACTATTCAAAATATACTTGCCTAGAGAGAAACAAAGCAGAATCTTATGCAAATCACTGAAATAAGACTATAATCACTATTTACTTCAGAATTGAGCTTCTGATGGATTAGATGGAACTCTTTGCCTTTCTTTGTCCTGTGTGCATCTGCAACGAAATTTTTGCAAATGCTTGGCCATTGTGTTTTAGTTTGTTTTGTCAATATGTGTATGTAAACTGGAAATGTATTGTCAGATATTTCCCAGTTGCTCCAGAAGACACCTCTGCTGGAAAGATGTTTGTTGACTACAATGGTATTAAGTAAAGAGAAAGAAATAGAGCAATCAGATTTCTGATTGAGGTACCATGCAAAGCCAAAGTGCTACCTTCTGCTAAATCTGGATTACAATGATTGCTTTTCTTTATTGTTTCCCTTAGGAAAAACAGAAATGCAGTTTTGGAAAATTTCTAAATACACTTGACAAACAATTGCTGAACTGCACACAAAATTTTTAGGGATTTAATGATCTACATTATAATCAGCTAACTGAGGACATAATTCCATACCTCCTTTTGCACTCTCAAAAAAGAAGGAATTTTGGCTTTAGGCAAAATGAATCTACGAAGTTCTTCATTTCATGGCAATATTAAAAAATATATTATTAAATAAAATCGTATTTGTAGGAATTTGAACATGCTGCTTCCTTAATACAAAAAATACAGTTGTAGCAAAGTCTTACCTAGTGACCCCACAGTCCTGAGAGCCTGCACATGGGTCTGAGACACCTATCAGGTACCTTATCTTTGCCAGAAACTATCCTCATGGTCCCTTATAGCCAGATTCATTCTCAGATTCCTATTCCAGGCTATTTTCATGTTGTTCCTTCAAAACATGATTAAACTCAGCTCTCTGGTGCTAAAGGTGTGCTATGGTACCAAAAAAGCATTTCCCAAACTCTGACTGGCTGTGTGCCTCTCCAGCAGGGCACTGAGGTGTCACACTGATATCTCAGGGCATAGAGCACGCCTCCCTTTTGCTCCAGAAGTTTTGCATTCCTGCAAAATGCAACATTTTTTTACAGTGTTTACATAGGAAGGACTGAGATTTACCAAGGGAAAGTCACATCTGAAAAACCTGACTCCTTCATCAAAGGGAATTCCACCAGAACACAAAATGTTCAACAACCAAATCTCCACAGGAGCCCAAAATAATGTAGATTGCATACTTTTCTGTGCCTATTAGCACTAATTAAATTTAGGAATGACTACTTGCAACCAGAAATTATTCTCTTGGGATTCTTTAAGATAATATAAAAAAAAAAAATTGAAAGACTGGTTTTTCTTATGGCATTATTCTGTCTTCTTTCAAAGCCAGAAATATTGCTTTCTAAGAGATATAGTACTGCATTGGTTTGATGAGCCAGTTATTGAATAGAGCATGGAAAATCTTGCAAAAGAAAGTACAGGCATGAAATATCTCAAAGTGGAAGGTAGCTGCCTGCAGACAACTCAGAAATGGTAGATATACAGCTCATGCTTCAGCAATTAAGTGATATTATAAACCATGGTCCAACTGCTCCAAACCAGAAATCTTTCTGAAAACATTAGAGTAAAAGAACAAGTACTTTGCAAAGGAAAAATGCAACAAATAAGCACTTTTTCAGTGAAAGTGTCACACTAAATAATTATTTAATTGAGACATTACACAAAGCCATCAATTAGTATTTCATAAGGCATTATGCATAATGTGAACAGTCCTTCAGTTGCAAATTTGAGGGGCATTTATTTAATATTGTTCAAAAGGAAATTTTGCAATTTATTAAGCAATAATGAAATTCAAGGAAGAGTGGTTTCAGCCTTGATACACCGGAAATAATTGTACTAGATTAATTGGTGCTTGCCAGTGATACTGAATATCCTCAGAATCTAAGTAATTTAAGCCAATTGGAATCTGACTAAGCCCCATTTAAAGGACTCCCATCAAACTTTGTTCCACTGTAGTAAAGCCATAAGCAATGCACAATCTACAGCAGTTAAACTTTCTTTACATCTTTTTTGCCACCTCTTTATATTTTCCCTCTAAATGCTTGTGCAATGCTTGCAGTCTTTTTCCATCACAAACCTGAAATTTTCTTTTTGAGTATTTGTCCATTATCCCTGCCTCTTGTCTCAATTAATGCAATTGGACCAGACCATTTTTCAACTAGTAAGTAAAGACTGACAAGAGGACCTGTCTTATTTATAAAAATACGGAAATTAAATCTTTTATAGACAGACACATTCAAAATATAGATGAGGAAAAGTTAATCAAAAGATTCACTCAAAATTATGTTCACTTATTGTGAACATAATATAATATTGTGAACATAGTTTAAACCCAAGATTTTCTTTAGATCAGCTATCAGTGTAGAAGCCCATAACAAAATTTATATCCTGGATTTTCTGCTCCATTCAGGGAGGCTGAGGTCATGTTTTTCTTCTAATTTCTTTTTTAAAGGGTGAAAACAAGAGGGGAGTGGCATTGAAGTCTTCTGAAAACACCTTACTAGATATTCCAACAAACAAAAAATATTTCCAAATCAAAATCATGATTCAGTATAGCAAAGCAAACTGCTCATTTGGTCCCTAATTTATAATTGCTTTTGTTGGACTTGCTCCATACACTTTGCACTTTACAACAGAGTCTGTTTTCAGGATCTAAGTGGGGCAAATATTTACATCTGTTCTCATGGTTCTCTGGTAGTAGAATGAATAAATATAAGAAACAAAATCAAAGACAGACTGGCCACTACACAGTCAAAAAGATTAATCAACCACTAGCCAATGTGCAGAATTAAAAGCACACCAAGTGTGTTTTTGAAGGAAAAAAAAATAAAAACAAGGCTGAAAAGGTATATTGTAAAAACCTGCATGAGATTCTTCAGTGTATTTGAGACCTAAAGTGAGGTAATAATCTCTGCAGCCAGGAAAAAGTTTGCGATTTTGCAAGCCAAGATTAAAAAATCCGCAATGAAGAAAGATATCCAGCAGTGTTCCAGCTAAGCTCATAAAAGAAGTTCAGGATTGCACAGCAACATGAGCTCTGACTCTCTAAGAACAAGCAACGAGTGCAAAGCGTGAAAATGAACATACTTCACTCCAGCTTGGAGGGTGAAATGGGTTGGAACATTGTAATTTATGTACCTGCTGAGCTCATACCAGCACAGCAATACAAAAAAAAAATTATCCATTGGCAGTGCACCAACAGCTCAGACTTTCAGGTCACTCCTTTCACTACTCCTGGCAGGGGTTAGATGATTTCAAAAGAGGTGAAGAAATGGATTTGCAAGAAAAAGAGTAACCATCAATGTGTTTTGAGGACCTTACTTACTCCTTTTTCTTTCAGTGAAGTCTATGGTTTTGATTATGATAAGCTGTCTAAGTATGCTCCTCTTTGGAGATGAGAACAAAAGGATTTTCATAAATAATCTCTAAAATCTAGTCATCCAAATATGTACATACAACAAGCAGGGGTCTTTATTGCCTGATACACTGCACAGTCACCTCTATATGTAAAACAGGTGTAAAATGCAGTCACAGTCACATGACCAAGTCCTCAATCACTGTCACATCCCTTCAAGGTCCTCACAGCTAGGAGTGACTTAAGGAGGAGCATGTCCTGTTCTGGAGTGCTGGTTGACTTTCCAGTGCAGATCTCACTGGTCTGACTGTTACTGAAGCCTTTGAAAATATTCCAAAAGCCCCAGGATCATTGTGAATAAACCCAAAGACCTCGAAGATTTGAGAGGAGAAGCTGGCTCCTAAGACTGCAGGACAGGAAGGGATACCTCTGGTGCCTAATTGCCATTCCCACTAACCTTGTCAGACAAAGTCTGGAAAGGAGAGGAGTTACCAAAGTGATTCCACTTAGTTTCCAGAGAAAACACAGGGCCTTTTCCCAACCTCCTCCAGCCCTGCTTACATCACAGGAACTGTGGTTCTGCAGGTATTCTCATGTAGCCTCCTGTTGCTGTTGTGCAAGGGTGTTCCCCCTGTGGCTACTGAACAGCTGATGTCTTTCAGCAACTGGAATTGTCTTTGCTGTTTTGATTAAATGTTCAAATGCTACTAAAAACATATGTGCAACATTTGATGCCTTTCTCTATTAGTGAATTGAAGTAGGAATGTCCAATAAAACTTGAGTATTGATAAAGTTAGGGAGATGCTGTGATTTTAGAAGCTCATTGATAGTTTAAATGGCAGATCAAAACAGAAAGGACAGGTGAAATGTGATAATTCATGTTCATAAAGTCAGTGGGATACCATGCTGAAGTTTTTTATGTCAGTGAATTTCCATTTTTGAAGAATTGAGCCAATGAAGTGGATAATTAGCCCGGAAAATCCAGAAGAAACTACAGAGGAAATGTAACCCAACACCAAAACACAAGTATCCAAATGATAATTTAACAATGCAACTAATGCTGGCAACATTTTTATACCTCACAAACCCCATGGAAAGGTGACTTACACAACCTGGTGGTAGCAAGGACCAGGATAGCAAGCACAGGGTTTGGATCAGCTATGAGGAAAGAAAGCAGGGATTGGGAAGCAGCAATGTGTGTGTCTGTCAGAGAGATCTCCCTCCCACCTCTGGAATAGACTTTGCTTAGGCTGCAGCCTTCCATGAAGCTAAAGTCTCTTTGGGCTGAGATCCTTCTTCCCAGCATATATGGGAAATTACATATATATATATATATTTTTATATATTGCTCATTCCTGTGCTTATTCCTGGCCCTGCAGCATCACTGAGAGCCTTTGCTGGGCTACATATACAGCACAGCCATGAGCTGAGGAGCCAAAGGAAACTGCAGAGCACTTGGCTCTGAGCTCCTCCAAACAGCACATGCTTCTCAGGCAAGGGGAGTTTTTTCTCTGCTTACTTACATTTTAACCTGATGTCAAGATTTTTTTCTATGTAGAAATATGCTTAACAGCTACATATCAATCAGCAGCAAGTAAGTGTGGCACATTTAGTGGTTATGACTTTTGTTACAGTGAAGAAAATCCAAGAGGTCATTCAACAGCACAGGAGTGATGGCAATGCAGAATTCCAGCTCTGCTTCTCAAAATTAGGCTGTAAAATGGAAAATTGATTAAAAATGTAAGATATACTGCTCTGGTTATTGAAAGCAATATAAAAAAGCTGCAGCATATCTGTTTATAACAGTTTCTGTATCACAGGGGTTCCCCCTAATGGCTTATATTTGTGGTGTTGGTCAATTAGTTTAAAATACATTTTTTTTTACTCTGTAAGAGGGGAACATTTTCATCTTGTGCTATTTTTATTGCACTAACTGACCATTAAGTGTTTAAAATCCCTTGTACCAAGACATGATAGAGCACATCAGTGGTCACTGAGCCATCCAGCTGGAGTAAGAACAAAGAGAATTTAGACATTGCACTTCTTTCCCTGGTAGTGATGCAAGCACTGACCCCTCTGGCATTCAGTCCTTGCAAGGCCTGGGTGCCCCCTCATCTTCTCAAGAAGAAAGATTCACGTGGTTTCACTTAAGGGAAGCATCCTACAAGGATTCACTAAAATGGTGGTACAAAGTCAGACTGGGATGTGTTGTGAGTACAGCCACTTCCACAAAATAACACTCAACAGCCACTGAATCTTCTCCTCTTACATCTGTCAGGGGGTTCTCATACCCTTGGTTAAAAGAGGATAAAATATTCACTTGGTTCATCATCTGACATTCCCAGAGGGACAGAAACCTACCTGGATGTGAGAGTGTGGGAGAAGCATTGTTGTGGGTCTTTCTTTTGCTGGATGCAGACCCTGCACTCCCAGCCACTACTGAAGCCTTGGGTGGGGTCATGTGGGCAGAAATATGGGTCTCAGCTGTACATAACAAAACCAGCAAATTTTGGGAGACTTGAATTTTGGGAGGAAGGAACAGGAAGTAAAATGGAAGGCCAGGAATCTCTGAGATGATAATAGAAGTGTAAACCAATTATTTTGTGATAAAAAGGTAAGTAATAATCTTGCATCTCTTGAACAGTGTTATTGCTTTTTATAGGAAGCATGCCAAATTTTGTGGGATACCTGTTTGTGAGGGATATGTAGTAGGAAAGGGGAGGATTACATATATGCAGCTGAAATTCCTAGGAAAAATCATGCCAAATTTCATACTTGATTTGCTTTCCCAAGTCTATTTCTGGTTTATTTTTTTATCATCAGGGTTAGTCTTAGTAAATCCACATATCATGTTAGTGTGTAGGCCGGACATTGTTTTGTCTCTTATCTCTACTTCATTTTCTACTTTCTTTTTCATCTGATGTACTTTTAGATACCTTTGATTTAGAAACATTCAAGAAACTGTTGTCTTCTTCCCTCAGGTGAGACAGATCAGCCAAGTATTTTAGTGTAGTTATAATAAATACGTCGATACTGCCAGAGGAAAACACTAACAATTAGGGGGAAAGTAACTTATATTCCAAGAGCAGTAAAAGTTTCAACCTTTTAATTCTCCACTGTTTTATTACTCTTTAAATGTCACAGACTGAAATCACCAGAGCTGTATCAATTTATCAGATGAAGATACGAGTCCCTGAATTCAATTACTAATAGGCCTTCTCTGTGCAATCTTGAACCTACAGGTGTACATTTGTTTATGTAGTCATGTAGCAGAGAAATAGTTACATAATGGAGTTCTTGAAGAAAATGGTCACCCTTGCCCAAATGCAAATAAATTTTGTTTTAAGCCCTGCTTTTGAAATAATTTGAATCCCTTGGGGTTCCAAGGCATGGGTTTTCCTTTTGGCTTTGTTACAGTGTAAGCACACACGCTGCCAAGCTAAAATTCTTTAAAACTACCCTGATCCTTTAAATTTATTACTGGTTACTAACAGCTTCCCATGCTTCATTTATATATTTCAAGTTAGAACCAAGTATGCAATATGGAATAAGCCATATTTTTTACCTTCTTTCTTTGCTAGATTTATAGTGTGAACTCCTGCATTAAAATAATTCATAATGGATATTAGAAGCTTAAAGCATATGCCAAAATTGTCTCAAGAATGGCAACATGAGTAGTTCCATAATAAAAAGATGAGGCTGCTTCCATTAGGCTTAGGGTTAGGGTTAGGCTTATGCTTAGGCTTAGGCTTAATGTCAGGGTCAGGGTTAGGGTCAGGGTCAGGGTTAGGGTCAGGGTCAGGGTTAGGGTCAGGGTCAGGGTTAGGGTCAGGGTCAGGGTTAGGGTCAGGGTCAGGGTTAGGGTCAGGGTCAGGGTTAGGGTCAGGGTCAGGGTTAGGGTCAGGGTCAGGGTTAGGGTCAGGGTCAGGGTTAGGGTCAGGGTCAGGGTTAGGGTCAGGGTCAGGGTTAGGGTCAGGGTCAGGGTTAGGGTCAGGGTTAGGATTGGGGTTAGGGTTAGGTTACTGATTTTTTTGAACATGCTCTNAGGATTAGGTTTAGGGTTAGGGTCAGGGTCAGGGTTAGGTTTAGGGTTAGGGTCAGGGTTAGGGTCAGGGTTAGGATTGGGGTTAGGGTTAGGTTACTGATTTTTTTGAACATGCTCTTTCAGCTCACTTATTTATACCAGACAGTAAATTTCATCTTTTCACATGCTTTCTTTTCCCATCTTTTTATTATAGTTATTTTAAATCTTAAATATTGACTTGCATTGCTGCTTTGTTAAATATATTTTCTGACACCCAAAAAAGCTATGGATTAAGTATTGCTATACACACAGCATAATAAAGAATTTTTAGTATACTTGAATAAAATCACCTAATAAATGCAGAAAAAAACTTTACATCATCAACACTATTATTATTGTTAGAGAAAAACTGAGCTTGCAAGGTTTCAGAAGACTGCTCTTATTGAGTAACCTTCTCCCACAGTGTTCTTTTTCAGTACACTCGAGTTTTTTGATCATATACCTTCCTTAAGGTGGTGTGAAGAAAATCAGCTCATCAGAGATATCATTATTTCAACAGCAGTAATATTGTGAATCATGTGTTGGAAGGCTATTTTGCCACCACTTGTGATGATGGACACTGTAAACAGCCATGATAGCTACTGAGACTCCAGAAAAACTCAAGGATAACCAGGGGGAAAACAGGCCCTTAGATGACAATGAATTATATATAACTCATTGCAATCCCATGGGGCACCCAAGCTGGAGAAGTCTGTTCTTGAAGGACTGCACCTCACAGAAGAGTGGCCCACTTCATAGAAGTTTGTGGAGAGCTGTTACCTGTGGGATGGACTGACACTAGAGAAGTTTGTGGGGAACTGTCTCCAATGGGATGAACCCACACTGGAGCCAGGGAATGACGTCTCCCCTGAGCAGCAGCAGAAACAATCTGTGATGAACTGCCTTTAACCTGCATTTCCTGCCTCCCTGTGCTGCTGGGGGGAAAGGTAGAGCTGGAAAGGAGGGAAGGGTAGGGGGAAGGTTTTATTTAAGGTCTTATTTCACTTCTCAATATCCTGCTCTGATTTTGTTAGCAATAAATTCAATTACTATGTCTAATTTAACTTTGGTTTGCCTGTGATGGTATTTGGTGAGTGATATCTCTCTGTCCTTATATCAACCCAGAACCTTTCACTATAATTTCTGTCTTGTCCAGCTGCAGAAGGGAGTGACAGAGAGGCTTTGGTGGGTGCCTGGCATCCAGCCAGGTTCAACCCACTACAACCTCTTAGGAAAAGAAGTGGTCAGAGACATGGAATTAAAAGCTAAAATATTATGCCTCTTTCTAAAAATCTATGGATTTTTCTTTAAAAATTAATGCTCTAATGTAGTACAAAAGCCAAGGATTTGAAAATAGCAGAGAAAATTACATTTAGAAAGTGATGGTGCAAATGTTAGATCTCTTGAAATAGAAAAGGAATGAGTTTTCCATGTGACACAAATCGAGCATGTCTCATTACTTTCTCCACATACCTCTCTTTAAGGCATATTTTAAAACCAATACTCCCTGCAACATATAAGGTATAGTGTATTGGCATAAGAAGGAGGAAAGAGTCTGAAGACATGAACAAAGAGGATTGATATGTTTCTGCCCTCTTTCAGAAGTATATCAGTATATTTTAAAATCAGAGGAAGATTCAGTATAAAAATGTGCCCTTCCAACTTCCCTTAACATCACAGAATTACATTTCGGCATCTGATGGGAATCCATGGAACTATCAAGTGAATAAGGTGTTATTCAACAGGTGTCAGGGTGGCAGACTGTGCTCCTCTTCAATTAGGCTAAACAAAGTTCCTTTCTGATCCTGAAGCATAGATTTACCCTCAGAAAGTTAAATTAATCATCCTTTATTCATACATCTCTATAAAGATACTTTTAATTAGCACGATTCCCCTTGGCTCTTCTCTTCTTTTTAACTTCTCAACATGGTCTTGATGGAACAATTGGTCTTTATTAATGTGTGACAGCTCAGAGCTGCAGCGAGCTGTTTGCCAGATGTTTGAACTCTGTTGAACTGCTGTTCACTTGTCAGACTAGTAATGAGGAGTGAACAAATATCACACTATTCAGCCTCCCTCCTGAGCTGCTGGAGAATTTCAAACAACTTCAAGGGCCTGAGCCAAAGGATCTGCTGAGAAAGAATGAGGTATGTTCCTAAAGAGATCAGTGACTTTTCTAGAAAAGCAACTTTGTTTTTTATTATCTGCTGTGCATGTGAGTCAAGGGCTGAAACATCAGAGGAACCCATGCTACAGGGAGCAAGAGGCTTCAGAATGACACAGCTTCCACAGATCCTAAGGTTCCTCATGGACTATTAAGTAGAGGAGGGAATAGAAGGAAGGAGGCTACTGCAAAGCTTCTCCAAACAGGTACATTTGACTCTGGAGATTATCCTATCTGTGAGCAGAGAAGGAAGCAAGGTCTTTTGTGAAGTGTTTTCATTTTAATCACTTGTTCACGAAGAACAGAAAGAACACAAGTTTTGTTTCTCCTTTTTGTTGGAACTCCTTCTTCAGATTTACATACAAAGTGCACAGAGGCAAATTAAGCATGAAAGTAGGCCCCCCATTTGCTAAAATGTGTCCCAGCAGTTCTGCTAGTAAAACAGACACATGTACCTTGTATGTGACCACCTTATCAAAGAGCTGCACTCACTGCCCGAGCAGAGCCGTGTCCCATCAGGACGTGCTCCTAATCCCAGCCCAGGACAGCCTCTCTGACATCAGCTGGCTGCCACCTCCTGGCTAAAAGCACATCTGCTTGTCCCCACTAGGACACTTAAAATCACCTCTTTGAGAGCACTATCTGTAAAACCTGGATGGATTCTTTATGTATAGAAGTGTAGAGCGTGGTTTGGGTAGTCCCAGTACCCACTTCTTATTGCAAAAAGATAAAATGTTGTTTGTTCTGTGACCTTAAAAAGCCTCAAGATTGTTAAGTAGACTGAAATTACAACAGTTCAGTGTCATTATTTTGTAACAAATGTACTGCATTACATTGTTTACCCTGCACTGAAGGACTCTTTAGCAGGATTATATGATGGTTGTTGTACAGGATGCTTTTGGAAACAAAATGAACCTCTCATGAAGCTATAATTTTCTTTAGTATTCAAATTTTCTTTAGTATTGAGCAGCAATATAAACCCAAAGCCAATAAAATGTATTAATTATCTTTGTTAGATTTTTTTCTCATTTTAATTATGATTTCATTATAGGTTCCAGATAAAAGAAAGAGGATGGACTAGGAAGCAAGAAGTACCTTTGATGCATAAATAATAAAAGAAAAAAAAAAGAGTATTAAAAACACAAAAAAAACAAACAAACAAACAAAAAAAAAAAACTAAAAAAATCTCTAGCCAACTTGTCCTTATTCAAGGCTCTTCCCCCTTCAAACCTAGTTAAAACCCCCTCAATCAGCCCTGCCAACTCATGGGCTAGAATATTTTCCCCCTCTTAGACAAGCAAGCCTCATCTGTGTCCAGAAGGCCTGGTGCCATATAAAATGTACCATATTTGAAAAAGCCAAGATTTCACAGACAGCACCAGTCTTTAGGGCACCTGTTGCTAATGTGGGTTCTCTGTTCCTTTTGGCATTCTTACCTTGCTGCTACCTAAGGGATTGAGGAAAACACCACCTCTGCTCCCATCCCTTCAACCAGTCATCCCAGTGCAATTTTTGATTGCCCTGGGACCCCTCAACTTCATCACTGTGGAGCTGGACAGCCAGAAGTGGGTATTAATCAGAGGGCCAAATTTGTCCAGGGAGCCTTCTAGTAAAATCTCATACCTGGGTCCTGGAGAGGCAGCAGAAAATCCAAGAAGGAAAAATGCAAATAGCCAGGAAATACTTCCATCTTGCAATAAATGAAAAAAAACCCCACACATTTTCTGAGTCCAGCAGATTGTACAGTGTCAGTCCCTAAGCCAAAGTTTTTGAGCTCTCATTCTTCAGGTTTTATAAGCAGACTGCTAAAGTTGTCCACAGTTGTTTTTATGTGTCACTAATGATGATAAATTGTTTTCACATTTTTCTAAAGAGCTTCTACCCTGTTTAACAGTGCATAAAATTCCATCCAGTTATACCAGATATGATTGAAGGATTTTGACAGTTTCCTCATAAAATGGACTACTACTATGGGTTCACTAATTCTATAAACCCTTGATTTTCATAATTTCCCATGTGATAACAAGAAAAATTGCAAATGAATCTGCAGTTTCTCCCATCTTTTGTCATTATACCCAGCTCAATAAATTTGAGTTATCTTTTCCCTTGTTCTCTCTGAGCTGAAATATTATTTTCTTATTTTATCTACAGGCCTTCTTGAAATCATCACTAACATCTAGAGGGATGTGTAATAGTCTCTCTGTGCTGATTGATTTGCTTCAGGTTCTTTCAGGATATTATTCTGGAAAACAGTCTTTTACCTTTCTTAAATTTGAGAAGATTTGTTCCCTAAAACCTTGTTTTCTTACATATTTAATTAGTCGAAGCCTGGTTAACAACCATATATAGCAGGGACAAGATGCATCAAGGCAAATAAATCATCAGACAGTATTTTCTTGTAAGTTTTCATCCATTTTTATTTTGTTTCTTTTGGCACTTAGATTGGGCTACAATACATACAACCTTGTTATCTGGTCTGCAATTGAGGGTCCCCTTACAGATGCCCAGAGCTAATCAGAAGAAACTGTGTGCAGTAAATGAAGTAATTGTGGTCTGCTTAGCTCAGTCCCTTTTTTTTTTTTTT
>VZRH01000335.1:260511-359128 GCA_013397555.1 Urocynchramus pylzowi | reverse complement strand
TTGATAGAGCTTAAAGGAGTTCAAAAACACCCTATCCAGGGCTTCATTAGATAGGGAAGAAGAAGTAACAATACTCTTACACTATAGCAGTTCTGCAACAATAGTGCAGCCAAATCCCACCCTGTTGTGTCTTTCAAAACTATACCTGCTGTTTCTGATAGCATTATGGGTACAATTGTGTGGTTGGGGCTTTTTCTCTTATGTGCTGGGATAACCAGGATCTAATATTTCATCTGTATTTCGAAAATTCAGATATCTGAGAGATTAAAGCCTCTCGCCTGTGCTGAAATATAATGACAATAAATCAATCCTTTGCTGACAATTCCTGCAAAATTAACCTTAACACATGCTGCTGACTGCCATTTTGAGTACTATTTTCCTTGCTTTTCCTGTGTTAATACAACTTCCCCTGAAACTGTCCTTTACATGCTTTTAAGCTTTAGTGATAAAGTCAAGTAACCTTTCCCACCATGTGGAATAGCAAGTGGCATTTGCCCCTAAATTTCAACCTTTGGACAATATAAAAAAAAAAAAATAATTAATAAGCATGTAAATATACATGTTCTTCCTATTCTCTCCTGCACTTGTGAGAGTATTTCATGGCTACTCTTATGTGTACAAATCTTAAGTTTATGTTATATGTTATTTGTTACCCTTCTCATTTTTCTTTCTCTCACTTGTCTTGTGTCATGGCACAATCTATACTACCCCTGTATTTTAAAACTCCATAAAACACATCTGCCACAACTTGAACTGACTTATGGTGCCAAGGAAAGAAAGATGATTGCCTGTCAGCAATTACAGTGTGATTCTGATCCTTGCTCTTCACTGTGCTGCTATAACCCAAGGTAAGGTGAAGCTGTTTTTACAATTAAGCAATCAAGTACAATAAGAATCTCATCTTTCAGCACGGCCACTGAAGTAAGGGAATATGCAAGGAAATTTTCTAATCAATGCACCTCTAAGTTTCACCCAAAAGAGCCCAAGGGAAATATAGCCAACCTATCAGCAGAACTAGTGCAAATAATGCCATCCTATAATTTTTTGTTCCCAAAATGGTTCTTCTTATATACAACAGCCATTAATCTTATCACGTCATGTACTACCTGTTGTGTCTCCCTGTGGTGAGAATAATGCTCTCTCCAGCTACTTCAGCCAGAGGGAAAGTCTTGCTAAAGAGCACAACCATTTTGCAAGAGGTAATTTAAGAAGCATAGACATGAAAAACAAGCATTAGGATTAGGGGAAGAAAGGAAAAGCAATAGTGTAAATGGGATTACTAGACCAAGAGGACGACTGGTACTGCTAGACGAAGTGGAGGAAAAGTTCACCTTGCCCATCACCAAAGTGAATTGCTGAAGAGAGATCAGTGAAGGTCTCTGCTGAATGTGTCAGCTGTTAAAAAAGGTCATGAAAATAAAACCCACAAAGATTATGATTAAAAATAAAGCTGCAGTGACTTCATAATGTAGATCAATGGTGTTACTGCACCTTTGTATAGCTGCCTTCAATCTGATCAGTCCATCTGCAGCGAAGAGATAGAAACAGATGCATCCTAAAAACAGTGTAATGTAGGTCACTGAGAAGGTCTTGAGTGGGGAAAGGTTGGGGTTTATAGGGGGATTCACACTAGAGTATGTGTGGAAGAGTCAGCTGTTCCCAGGTCTTTCAGGATCCAAGACACCTTGTGCCAGCCATTTGAAGCAGTGTGCCAGTTCTGAGAATAAATACATTGTTTAGCCCTTACTACAGCCTTTTTCCATCTTCCAGCTGTTTCACCCCATACTGCTTGAGATGCCTCATGTGGAATTTATCATCATGTCTTTGGCTGTTTGGAACACTACTGCCTATGCATTTGCTTTAACAACAAATAGAAAAAACAAACCCAACAGAAGTAAACCATAATTTTTTCTCAGTCACTCTTGGTCTCTGCACAGTAGTTTTCACTTTAGCCTAGACTTCCTGCCAGTCTTAATGGTCATACTCTGGCACCAAGGGAAGAGCAGATCTGGCAGAGTGAGAAGCTGCAGGAGCCAGTTTACCAGCAGGGCAGAGAATTTGCTGTGGTTCTAATTGAAAAAAGCATCCTCATTTGGGCTTTTGCCTTCCCTATCACTCTCTCTCCCTCTCTCTGCTGGCTTCCTGTTAAGTTCTATTGTGTTTTGCCAATGCAGTCATCATATTCTCTAGATACTTGATTTACATAATTGAAGCAGTCCAGCTTATTTTAGGAAAATTACAACTTTGTGGAAAAAAAATAACTTATACAGTAATTATAGCAAAAATGTTCTGCTTTGTGTCAGACACAATGAAAATAGTGGGTTTAAAAATTAAGAACAAGGTCCTTTTAGCACTCTGTGTCATTTTTAAAAGAAGAATGAATACTCTTAAGAAGCAGCTTTGCATGTTAATCTCAGTGACTGGGAACATTTCTTGTTAAGATATATGATGTTCAAAACTATTAAAAGAAATATTGAAGGAAGGAAATTAATTTTTCTGCAGTGAAATTTTCCTGTCATTCTGTAAGATAAGTTTCCAGTGTATGTGTTTCCATTAAAGAAGATGGTTGTATGAATAGTTACCTATTATGCAGGAAGAAATGTTGAGTCCATGTTGATTTCATCCAGGATTTATCCAAGATATTGTCAGTCAAGAAAGCAAGATTCTGAGTGGTTTGGTACCCACTAGTGTACAGTTCCTCTGTGCATAGGGTCCATTTCCAAGACAAAAGGTAGAATACTGACCATAAAATACATATCATAGAAATCAAAAACCCCTGTCTAAATGTAAAAGTAAGGTGGTGTTGCAATACACACTGGAGATCCTGTGTATCATAAACAGAACTAATGTGTGCTGGCAGACAGAGAGCAACAGAGAAGTAGCAATCAGGATTTGGTTAAACTAAATACATACTTGAAGGTTGTTTTAAGGCATTATGTCTTTCCTTTAAGAAAAAAAACAAAGTCTCTAATTGCAATTATCCATTGCCTCCAAGTTTCTCCCACTGCTGCACTTTTCTTCCTAAAACAACCTGGATTCTGGTCACCCCTTTTAGGAGAAATAGGTGTCACCATACACTGTTCTTCAGAAACTCCAGATCATTCTGGATTGACAATTAATTCCACATTTGTGAAACCCTCTTAAAGACTAACTTAAACACCAGCAGCACTTGAATGTCTCAGCTGAATAGGCAATTAGAAAGTTTTTGCTAATCAGCACTCCTTATAAGATCATCTCAAAGCTAAGCTAAAATGTTGAAAGGTCAGTTCATGTCAGAGAGGAATCTACTGGTTCACATTATGTTCAAATCCCTTCCCACAGCAGAACTACAATGCAGTTAGTGGCACTGAGCAGCACTGTGTATTTTACCAGCATAATGTTCAGTAGCCACCATTTCAGTGAAAAAGGTAACACTGTTCACCTCTGAATTTCTTTTTTCTCTGTGAAACCTGCTTTAAAAATCATACAGATAGTCTTTATTTGAATAAATCAGAAAACCTAAAACGAAAGCCAAATATAATTTCAAGCACATTCATTTTCATATATTGATACTTACTTCCCTTATCACCCCTTGTAGCTTTTTGAACAGTAATGTATCTTCTACTGTATTTTTTTTTCCTTTTTAACAAAGAGGAGGCTTTTGTTTAGAGGTGCAGAAATACCTCTGTGCTGAATAGCAACCTTTTCCTTCAGCAGCTTCTAGAGGTAGCTTCAAGTCCAATCCAGACCACACAAATGGGTCTCAGGGATATCAGCTATCCCTCTATCTAAAGTTATGCAACATACACAGGAACAAGTGCTTGTTCCTCTTCATCAAGTAGCCATTCTGAAACCCATAGGGGACAATCTGTGGAGGCAGGGTATTTTCCTGCAGGATGCAGGATCTAGAATAACATCCCAGTTGTTTTCTCCCTTTAATTCTAGCTATGATTTCACTTTTCTCCCATTTTATTTAATTCAATTTTTTATGATGAATAATGCAGTGTCTACATTTTAATGGTATCATTACCTAATTAGCTTATTGGTCAAAGAAAGATGCTACTTTTTAATTAATCAGGAAAATAACATGTATCTCTCTGAAATGAAGTGCCAAAGGTGTTCTACTCAGAGTGGTTAATCAGACATTTATTGACCTTCTAGGTACTACTGCATAATGCACATGCTGTAAAACACACTCTGTTTCAACAGACTAATGCAATCACAAATTTCAAATCAAATTGAAAAAAATTTGTTTCAAATGAAACCAAAGCAGCTCTGTCCACACATTTCTAGGCTTACAATATCCTGCAAGTTTTGATATACATCTAGAAAAGAAATACTGCTTACTTGGAAAACAGCAGTATAAAATAAAAAAGATGGAGAGAGAAAAACAAAAACAAAATAAAACAAACCAAAACAAGCAAAACACCCCCAAAATTCTCTGTCTTCCCCTATCTGTTTGCCTAGGCAAACACATCAAAGCAAAAGATGCTATCTTGGGCATTGATTGACTTTGTGTTACAGCTGCCCAGACTATAGACATAATTTGAGATTATTTTATCTAACACATAATTTGAGATTATTTTACATAACACACAGCTGAAATATAGTAGTTTCTTTAAATAGGTTTTAAGAAACCCTCAAACCCAAATAATGCATTTTAAAAACTCACCTGTAAAACTTCAGAAAAATAGTCTAAAATATTGCTGAAATTTCAATATCACAAAGCAAAAATAACAGGGCAGAAAACAGATCAGAGATAAAAAGTAAACACTGATTGGATGAAGACCTTAGAATATTTAAAATCAGTATGAATAGAATATATCCAGTTATTGGTCACATTTGAAATTGATCATTAGCAATTACAGACAAAACAATAAGCAGCACTCCTTAGCTAATGTTTAGCATTAGCCATCAGGAGGAAATAAATAGCAGATAGGCTGACCATAGCTGTCTCACCATCTTGTCCTAGCTTGCCCTGCTAAACACTCACTTCATAATTTAGGTAAATATTTAATCTTGGAAATTAGTTTTTTCACATTTCCTTATGCAGTCTACTGAATATACTTGAGATTAATCCACTAAACTCTTGTTCTTCCACAGCAGGGAAATGTCTGCTTTATATACAGGCATTCTTTTCCCTTCTAATTCTATCAGCAAAATACAAAGCCAGCATACATTATATATCAGCTTCTGTCATTAGGATTAGTGAGAGGTTATTCAGCCCTATTTGGCAAAAATTAATTTTATGCAAGTGTTGTGTACAGTGCATAGACATCTACAGTCAGTCTTAAAGTACTTGATGTAAGTGGGTACAACCTGGTAACATATGGTTTAAGGCCTTTTTACATAACCTCCTCCTTGCTGATGCATTTTGAAAGTAGCTCAAGGGGGACAATCTGGCTTAGCTAGGAAGTAAGTGCTGCAGTTTGGTACAAATCCACATGTTTACCCCATGAGCACTAAGCAGTTTGATTTCCTGTCTACCTAGTGTTGATTAGTGTTGCAAAGTGAATACAATGATAACTCAACATTGCAGAAAAACTTTCCGACCTAAAAGGGTTATTTATCCATATTCACTCTTTGTGCATGCTGATGTCTCTCCACCTCCTCCCCACTTGCTCAATTTTACTCATGTGACTTTATCATCAGTATCTCTGGGGACAGATGACCTTTAAAGGCATGAGAGAGGATTCCAGTGTGCAATTTGTCACCTAGCTGGCATCAGAAGACAGAGGACATGAGGAATGACTGCATGCAATTCTTCCACCTCTAGAACATACAGTGAGCTGTGTCTGTATCATTACTTACACAGATTCACTTCTATAAAGTGTAAATTACAAATGATATTCCAATAACTTTGAAGGCTTTTTAATATGCTTTCTACCATTGTCCCATTATTTAGATTAATGGGTTTTTACTCTTGCATTTTGTTTGTAGCCTTAGTGAACAACATCTGTTAAATTTGAAAATTACGAGATTTTTGTCTGAATGAAGTTGTTAGGGAGGAGGAAGCCTCTTTAGATTTGCTATTAGTGACACACAGCTTGGTGTTAGATCATAGGACTTGTCAGTGTGCAAATCCATTGCCTCATCCAGAGAAGAAACCAGAAAGGAGCGGAGCTGTGATGTGGCACCACCCTGGTCAAGGATCTTTGTCCTGTCTTGGACATCTTTCTCCATCTCCCTGTGACTGCAGACTAGTATAACATACCAGGTCTCACCTTTCTTCTCCAAGCTCAACAACTCCCTTTGAAATAGCCTGGCCTTTAAAAGGAAGGTGACTGTGCATCTTCTACACAGTTTTATTAAAATTCAAAGAAGCCTTGAATCTTTAGATGTCAGAACAAGAAAATCTGAGCAGCTTTTTTCCACTAAATTCTGTATGCTTACAAATCAGCAGCTTGGGCATAAGCCAGTAGCACCTTCCAGTGTAGCACAGCTTTTCTATTGACCTTTCATGCTACCAGTAAAAATGAAGATTGTGTTTTATTTCATAGTAGATCTTATTGAAAGCATGATGTGTTTCCTGATGTGTTTCAGGCTATAATGGTGACAGGAATGAGTGTATGTTCCCTTTACCAAATCCATAACTGCAGAGTGCATTGCAGATTTCAGATACAGCTCACACACTGCAGTAGTCTCACAAAGCCAATCATAAAGTCAGAAATGGTTGTACAGGGCCTGTACAGCAGTAACTTGGCAATGAGTTGACTTGCAGGGTGACTGCATTTTTCCATGTGTTTGCCACAAGCCTATTTCCTTTCAGTTTTGTCTGCAAGACTGGAAGGAAAATTACAGGGGTTTTCAGGATTGTAATGCGATTTTTTATTGCATTATCATTTATAATAGAATTCATTGCCAAAATGTTACTCTGTTTGGAATCTTCTTATAATTCAGGGATTTCTTCCTAGTCACAAATCCACATGGTTCTCACATCCTCTTGCAGTGTACTTCTTTAAATGTGATCTCTCTCAGTTTTGGTTTGTTTTTTTTTTTAAATAATCTTATGGGAGATCCAAATTCGCATATACATAAGACAGTTTCCATCATGATAAAAATTGAGCTTTCCTCAGTAAGATGATTCCTGGAGAAATATCTTTATTTCACCTAAGATAACTCTCAGGAGATTCAGAATGTCTAGAACTTTGTAGGCAATCAATCATTGCAGTATAGGTTTCTATCATCTATACTTTTTGGAAAACAAACTGTAATCAAGTTTCTATCTGTCCCTCAAGTTCTGCAGGGTTAATCTAAAAGTGAGTGTGCTTATCTTCTTCAAAGAGACTTGAAGAGCTAATAGCTGCTGACAGAGAGTGAGCAAGAGATTTCAGAAGTGCCATAGATCAACAAGCTGTCACTAATAATTTCTGAGCCCTAATACAAATAAAGACCCATGTATCAAGTGCCTTTGGAAACCTTTCTACAGAACAACCTGTAAATAGGCAATAAGCTGAAGTTAGTCAAGATACAAAGGCTGAAATCATCCTGTCCTTCCATGAGTCATAACTTTCCCTTGGAAAGTTTTGCTGGAATGTCATTTTGAATGGTAACAAGATTTCAACTTTCATCCACACTTAAAAAAACCTCTTAACACTAACTTAGGTTCATTTTTACAAAATAAAGGTGTGTTTCCAGCATCAAGATAATTATCTTGATTAAAAACCGATTGGAGATAAAACAGAGGTACCTTTATCAGGCTTTAGCATCAATGTAAATAAACTACAGTTCCTTCCCTCTAAGATTTTATATAGATTCACTATTTTGATGCAAAAAATATATAAAAATTTGATGCAAAGATAAGATTTACGAAGATTTATCAAAGATTACTTTTCTCCACTAGAGATAAGGCTGTAATTACTGGCAATTGATGTGATTAGGTCATCGTGAAAATCATTTCACATCTCTGATGGATGGTCTACCTCTACACAAATTACAGATGTGTAAAGACTTGTTAATGTGTGTAAATTACTAATTTTCCAAACTGTTTCTAATGTATATAAACTCACTATCTTAGGAACTGAAGAGTTCTCTAATGGCATGCTGCCACATTAGTTAAAAACTACATCACAAACAGCTTTTCCTGAGTTTTTGCCTTCTCTTTTCAAATGAAAATATCTAATGAAATAAAAGGACTGATAAAAAACTCATTAGGAGAAAAAATAGTGTACACAGTTGGCTAATAAAGTATAGAAGAGCTGCAACTTGACATTTAGATGTCATTAAGTATCAAAGATAACACACAAATTATCTGGGCTCAAATCCAGCTTATGTGTATAACAGCAATATAATCAGAGGACACACAATTCAATGAACTGTGCTGTCTAATGTAATTCAGTTCTGTTTCTTAGTCTTACCTTACAGTATCCATCACTTTTATTGTTAGTGTTAGCCACTATCATGGTTTTTCTTTAAACTATAAAACAGCACAACTGAATTATTCTATTACACCAGCTCCTGATGTTGATATATTGTTCATAATGGTAACTTCATATAAATTATTGCTTGTGTTTTCTAGACAGTGGAATTACCATTAGTGACTAGAATTTAGCTCATGGTAATTAAAAAAAAATTAATAAGGGAATTAAATACCCAAAAATCTTCCATAAATGTATAATGTTATAAAAGATACAAGTTCCAGATAAACATTTTTCAAGTTGGCAGTACATTGAAGAATCAAGTGACTCATTAACAGATAAAATGGGAATGAAAAGACATTAGATAGTTTTAGATTGGGCTCCATAAAAGCCCAAAAGAAATACAGATACATATTCTCTCACACAAGAACATCCTAAAAGGAAATGCTACAATATGTTTTGATACTCTTCACCCAATGCCAGCTCCAAGCACTCCTCCTCCACTACCTATAAAATCCACTAGTTTCTCTCATTGTTTTATTGTTGTCTTACCTAATACATTCTTTTTGTGTAAACATAAATGCATTTTCTTTTAAAATGCACCAAATGAGAGACCTATTCTTATTGGACCACACTGGTATAGTCAAACTATATAGGCTAAAGAATTTGATTCTCCAAGAATTATAAGAACTGGCTAATGAAGAAATAAGAAGTGATCATGCTGAAGAGAAGGAACAGGTATAAGTCCTAGCAGCATTTAAGAAAAAATCATTAATTATTTGGACACAATAAATGTGCTAATGAAATTCACTGCCAGCACCGGTTGGGAGAAAATGTCAATACAGAAAAAAGTTGGAATATCACAAACGAAGAGCTGAAAGTCCTCTGGGACCAAAGTAGAAGATAAAAGGACAGAGTACAAAGTCATGCATTTAGGATTAAAAAAAAAAAAAAAATATTCTGCTATATGCTAGAAACAAGTTATCCATAGATAATTGGGTGACAATGAGACAATACAATGACTCAGCTGTAATAAAGGCAAAAGCGATCAAGGATGCCTTGGGACAAATGTTTCCAGATGAAACACCAAGGTTATATGCTGTAAAGGCACACAGAAAAATCTTGTTTATTACAGGCACTTTTGGATACTGATGTTCAAGAGTGACAAGTTCAGCCCGAAGCAATTCAGGGAGGAGTATTAGGAGCAGGAGATGGCTGGAGACAGTCAGACTATGAGTGGGCTTAGGTTAAAAAGAATGACTGAGAGGATATGTGATTGCTTTATACAGATAACTCTGGGACATGGATGCCAATGGGAGCAGAGAGCTGCTTAAGCTGAAGGATGTAAACAGACCATGGAGCATGGAGCTGTTAACAGGCTATGGCTGCATATAGGCTGGCAGTGAGAAGCTTTCTAACTATTAGAAGAGTAAAACTGTGGAATAGCCTCTTTCTACATTATCATAGCAGCAGAAGCAAAATTGGTATTTTACTACAGCATGAGGCTGGAAAGTGTTCTGGACCGTGGCTGTCTGTGGTGGGAGATTCATCTGAAATTGTGCATTTGTTAGCATAAATTCAGTATGGGTAAAGCCTTATCTCCACTAGAATGCAGCACAGCTGAAAGGCTGTGGACACGCACTACAAATTCATTCTTGCCAATGAAAGAAACAACTGCTTTCAACAGCTGGTGTGAGTGTCCCTATGCTGAAGTTATCACTCAAACCAGGCAAGCAGCCGTCCTGAGCCATTGCAGGCAAAACCTGACAGGTCACTTTAAATTTTCTCCCTGACACTGGCTGATTCTGCCTGAAGCAATTTAGGGCAATGAAAAGTACTTTGCTAGCAGATCCAGGTGACTAGCAGCAAGATGTGGTAATTTCTACCACCAACATAGCTGGATCAGAAACATGATATTTTTCTGCATCTAGTTATATTGGGTCACAAAACTGTACTACTGCTTATTTTGGACCCTCTTGAACTGGTGTAAACATACCCATGCTAAAATAGGTCATTTCCAAATGTTTTATTGTAAGATATATATTGTGTTTTACTAGGATACATCGTGATATAAATATTTCAGTGAAATACAGTGTTCCTAATCTCAGTAGTTGTACTGGGTTAAAAGTTATGTGTAGATGAAGCCTAGAAGAAGCAGGCATTATCTGTCTACTCTCATTCTGATGAGACCAAGGCAATAGTAATCACATTACACTGAAGTCCTGACACAATTAGCAAGCATACTGAAATGAAAAAAATTCACTTTAGTGCCCCTGAAAGCTTTATTGTAGTTAGCAAGTGTTCATTTTCATAATAATATAATTGGAGGAATGGAAAATTGCAGGTAATTGCTGTTGTTGTGACCTTGATCTTTTAGTAATGTAATTAATGTAATTGCTACTATTTTGAATCGTATTCTTTCATGGACAGCTTCAAAGTCTTTGAGGAGAGTGATAAGGGCAAAGGTGCAACATAATTTTTTTTCCCCCTGCACCTCTGTTGGCATATGGAAAATAATTCACCTTTTACTGAAGTTCTGTTTTGGGTTTGGGAGCTTTTTCCTTCAGTTTTTCATATCTTAATTTTCTACATGACTTGTAAATGATTACACAACACGCTCTTTAAACACTGTTGACAATTTTTGAAAATCAACACTATTAAAAATCTTTTAAAAATCAAATAATTTTGTTTAATGACAAATACCTTACTCTACAGTAACTTTTGAGATTAAGGAATAGCTCACATATTGATTTTCTGAACAAGATAAAAATGCCTCAAAAGTGCATGTGACATATTTACCTTTTCACACAGAGAATAGAAGGTTCAATGTCATTCGAACAGAAAATGCTCATATCCACTGTTGGATACAGTGGATGTATCTAGTAGCATGGAAGACTCAAAAAAACTTCAGCAAATGCCTGGGGAGGGGATTAAAACAAGGACATGCAAATACTTCTGCAGACCATTCTGACAGACTTCAACAATTTCCACCTAGAACCCTCACTCTACCTGTTTTTGTGTTTAGCAGTTCTTAAAGGCTTCTTCTCCTATGAAGATTCATGGGGAGAATCATGAACTGATTCATTCAGTTATTGAACATAAGTAAAAATTAATCCACAGCAACACTGCCTCAAATACACACTTTCTTATTTTGTGACTTGAAAGTACCATGCTACGTACTTTATTGTACTTAGTTTCCCTCATTCTGAAGCCAGTGAGCAGCTCTTTCCAATGCACCTTCAGGACCCTGTGGATTTCTACAAGATCCCTTTCCCAATGAAATATTTGCCATTTGAAAAATGATAACAGAGAACTAAAACCTCTGAATCTGTGGTGACTGACTGTGACACACACCCACGTCTGGACTCAACTCAAGCATTTTTTATTTGGCTTTAAATTAATTTCTTTCCTTTTGTTTTCATTTTAGGCTTCTGTTTGTTTTATGCTCTGTCTCTTCAGGTTAAGATTTCTTTCATCTTCTTGACATTCTCATCCATTTTTCCAGCAACAAGTAACACTGAGGTTCCCCTCTGCTCGAACGCTGATTCTCACAGACAGATCTCTTGGCCTTGGCTGTCAAGATTACAGGATTATAACCCCCAAGTGAAAGAAAATTGAGATCTATCTCATACTGCCTATGTACTCATTCATCTGCTGTCAACATAGGTGCCTTGTCTCCAAACACTTCTTTTTTTCGCATTGTTTTTAAGCAAAACAGTTTTTTGTCTTCTTTTTCTTCCTTCCCCCTGCCCCCTCCCCCATTTTGGTCAGTCTTCTTTATAATCAAAATCTGTTCAGAGATAGGGCTCAGAACTCATACAACCAAATAGAGAAGTGCTTCATGGCAGACTTGTGACTCCATGAGGGACCCACACTGGAGCAGTTCCTGTGGTCCAGACCATGGTGAAGTAGCTGTGCTCCTGCAGCCTGTGGAAGACAATGGATTGGGCTTTACTAATGGTGGATGCCAGCAGGAACCCCCCACTGCAGCCAAGCTGCAGACAAGCGAAGGAGTTCACTGAAATGTTAAATCAGAAGGAGCCAGGGTGGAGTTTGTCATGGATATGCCTTTAAGTTGTTGTGGTCCATGAAGTGAGCTGTGTGTTACAGGAGTCACTGTAACAGGAACCACCAGCTAATGGAGGAGGAGCCTCACAAGAAGCAGTTTCAGTGCAGCAGTGACGCAGCCTGAGCTAGTTTGGTGCCCAGTGACTCCTCACACACACCACCTTTCCAGTCCAGAGTGAACACCATAACAGATGGAGCCCAAAGCCGTGGACTAAATTAACCCAATGAACATTTTTGAGGACATCTGTGGACATTTCATAGACATTTTGTAGAAGTGGTCCTTAAACTTAAAGCAACAATGTCTATGTATCATATCACAGGATGGGAAGGAGGGATATGGTTAATAAGATGGTTTTGAATACAATGGGACCTGGGCATGATGTAAATGGTACTGAATAGAAGGTGGAATGTTCAGGGTTTGGCTGACATAGTGTTTTTTTCCTCACAGTGGTTAGTATAAGGTTATATTTTGGATTTGTGCTGAGCACAGAGCTGATAGTACTGAGATGTTTTTGTTATTGCTGAGCAGGGCTCACACAGAGCCAAGGCCTTTTCTGCTTCTTGAACACCCACAGTGGTGAGGGAGCTGGGGGTGCAGGGGAGGTTGGGAAGAGACATGGCCAGGACAGGCCACCCAAAGTGACCAAAGGGACATTCCAGACCATATGACATCATGCTCAGTGTATATAGTGGGGGGGAGGAGGGAAGAAGGGAGAACATTTGGAGTGATGGCATTTGTCTTCCCAAATCACTTCCCAAGTCCTGCTCTCCTGGGGATGTCTGAACACCTGTCGGGATGTAGTGAAAGAATTCCTTGGTTTTCTTTGCTCCTGTGAGTGGCTTTTGCTTTACCTACTGAACTGGCTTTTTCTCAACTTGCGAGTTTTCTGGTTTTACTGTTTTGATTCCTCCCCAGTCCTGCTGGTGAGGGAAGGACCAACTTTGTGATAGTTGGTTGCTGACTGGAATTAAATCCTAGCAACTGGTAAAAGCTATTTAAAGCTAGCTACTTACCTCTTACCTCTGCAAGCTCATACTCCCATTAACAAAGAGACCAGACACATAAGTTATCACTATCTTTCTCTTTAAGAGTTTATATTGTAACTATTTCCTTAGATTGAGGACTTTCTGGGAGTATTTTAGGGTGCAAATAAGATTGTCCTGTGAATATATTTAAGTATATGTTTTTATTCATTCTGTACATGTATGTTCAATCTAATTTTGTAATCTAAGCCAAGCCTCCTTCTCTGCAATAGCTTACTCACTGCATATGGAAAGGGCACAGAGAGAACACAAATGTAATAACCTGAATGTTAATTATCTTCTACTTTTAAGTTTCAAGTGGAAACTGTTTGGTAAACAGGTTGAAAGCTCTGAAAATATCTTGAGGGCACATTGCAGCCCTGGGGAAGCATTTTGAAAAACCGACATAGAATGGTAAGACTTTTGTAGAATTCCATCAAGGAAACAGTTAAAAACTAGCTTTTCAAAGTCAAGGTTACTACAAGTGTATTATCATGACGGCAGCCACATCCTTCTCTTCTTCTGGTCTCATCTCTGTTGAAAGTCTCTAGAGCTTCCTCAGCCAAATATCACACAGCTCCTGAATATGTTCTCTGCTCTTCTTCCTCTCCTGTTAAGTCCAAACTTCTTCGCACAGCTTTCTCGGCATCCTCTTCTCCCTGTTTTCCCTTGTTATTCCTCCTTGCTGCAATCCCTCACCTCTAGTAAGGATAACGTTTTGAGCCTTTCCTCATTCTTCTTTCCATTACTGCCCTCGTGTGGCATCAAATTCTACCTTCCCCAAGTGCATCGAGCAATCCTCTTCGGCACTGTAAGATCAAAGACAGTCCTTCCAGCCATGCACACTCTTATTCTTCTGAGACAGCACAAGAGACAGAAGGGTGGGCTAAGATCTCCCATGCATATTTGTTTTTTCAGAATATGCTGCAGAGCTGGGGTTGAATAGCACATGAATAGAACATCTAAATTCCCAAAGTCTTCATTTGGTTTCTGAGTTTCCTTTGAAGAAGTTATGCTTCTATTGATAATTATGGAAAACTTCCAAAAATCGCTCTGAGTTTTAAATGGCAGCAGAATTTGGTCCCAATGAGGGCAAGAAAGTTATAATTCTTCTTGGATTTGGCACCATAAAATCATATCATTAACAGAGGGATGAGATATGACCTAAACCTTGGGATGCGTGAACAGCACAGAAAATTCTTCAGCATTAACAGACCTTGGAGATACAGCTGGATTTCTCACATATGCACAGCAGCAGCTAGGGCTCTTAAATCATGAGGCTTTACAACACCCTACTGAACAAGCAGGTAAATCTACTGATCAGAATTGATTTCCTGCTGCCTTGTCACAGAAGAAAAAGCTCAAATTTCTTTGCTGATGAAAACAGACAGAGAAAAATCTGCACCAGTTTTCAGTTCATTCTAAGCTAAATGATGACAATGAGTAATGTGAATATTTTGTTTTCTATGTAGTTTAATCCCTGTTGCACTTTTTGTTTAGTTACAGCACGCCTCAAATAGGAATGCATTGAAGCTAATATAAGTTTTAATAGCTGAACTTATTTGGAGAGAAGTATACATGTGGGGTCTATTCCCCTATACCCTACCAGCCATGGGAAATTTATTTAGATTTTTTTCTGCATCTGCTGCCTTAAAATGAGTATTTTTATGCTCATTAGGGATACATCTTGATGAAAATGAACTTTTCAACTACTCTTAATCTTCAATTGTTGGCTGGGTTTTTTTTCTGGTACAAACCTCATCCTGTCTGTGCTCACATGCCCAGCAGCATGTTCTCAGATGATGGGAGAATAACATGTCAGATTCTCCCCTGACAGTTCTATGAGCCCTGCTCGTGCTGCTTGCCCAAGGCTGTGTTCTTTATGTAGCTGGAAAACAGCAAGAAATGGCTTTCAGGAACCAGGGAGCAAGGAGGTGGATAGAGTGTGGGCATAGCTGCGTGTTTAAACATGCAAAAGTGTCAGAAAGGAGCTATTAACTTCATTAAATACTGCAAAGCTAGACAAGTGAGCAAAAGTCCATAGGAACCTCCAGATTATCTAGATCCTATTTTGCTGTTAGAGATCAGGGTCTGGGAGGACTAGGACTAGGCCCTCTGTGTACTATCAACTTTCTGGGTGACATTAGATGAACTATTTGCATATATTTTTAAGCATTTATTCAAATTAGCATACTAAAATGCCTCCACTGAATTTTAGCTTTTTTGAAGCAACATTACAACACTGCCATTCCTCAGCCTACAAAACACTGTCACCAGCTGTTACATAACCAGAGGACCAGACATTCCTCCTCTCACATGCATTTTAAATGCATATCTTCATAGTTAATTGCCAAACTATCCAAAAGATCCTGACCAGCTAAGCTAGATGCTGTACAAAAATGTGACAAAAAGCCAAACCCTCCCCAGAGAGTATGCAATGCAATCTGAAATGGAAGACACAAGCAAAAAAGAAGAATTAAATGGGATAGAAAAGAAATCAACAGGTAAGTGTGTAATCATTTCCTGTGTCATAAATGGTGCATCATATCAATAATGTGATTATTATAAAATATAAAAAGTCAAGAAACCACCTTCACTGCAGCTGTTTGTATGGGCTGTGGCTACCTATTCTTCACAGGGTAGTATTTTCTTCTCACCTTCTTGCATTTTATCTTTCATAAAGTCAGACTTCTATGAGTGTTTCAATTGCATAAATTATTATCATTCCTTATGCACCCAAACACTTCAGCAAATGAAGCAGATGCATGCCTTGATGAGTTTTGGTCTAAAACCATAACTCAAAGGCTTTTCCTGAAGAAATATTGTCTATTCTTTATTTGCTGCTTTCTTCATAATATGCAGAAATATGGAAAGCTTAAAATTTCTGATGCTTTAAGAATGTTCACCTTGATTCTAGGACAATTTATTGGATTCTTATGTATTTAGAGCTATGCCATTAATCTACATTCACAGAGAGAAAAAAAAATGAAAAAACATTAGAAAAATCAAAAAGTGACAGGAGAAGGGGAGAAAAATAAAGAAATAGAGGAGGGATTTACTTCATTTTAATTAATTCAGTAATTCTTCATCTGTATGTTTGGCTTCTACTTATGACAATGTCGGGATGTGCAGAAACATTGCTTAAGAATCTTACAGGTAATTTATACAAATCAGAACCAAATTTCACCTGAATAATAAGAATATATTTCTTTGAGGGCAAAAATACTTAATAAAACTCTATTACAAGCACATGAAAGTAAACAATCCCATTTTAAACAACAAAATTACTTGAAAAGTCAAAAAATTAAATTGACTGTTGAAAAAAGGAGGATTTTCCTGCCACAAAACCCACACTTTCAGCTTGATTATGCAACTTAAATGACATCTATCTGCATTTTAATCCCTGCTTGGAAGTCTGCTGGTAGAATTAATAATTATAATCAAAACCCATGAAAGTCCATGCTAATGATAAGATAAAGAACTTACTCCCACCACCTACAGTGAGCAGCTAATCTTCCTCAATGTCCTAATCTACTGACATACAGGGTTTGATCTGAAATAAGGGCTTAATAATGAATAATCTGCCTATGAATGATTCTGCTGAGCAGAAAATGGAAGATTAAAGAAGGAATTCTGAAGAATTACCTTTCTCTGATTTTCTCACATTTTAAGATTGTTCCTCCAGTGCCTTCCCCCTTCCCTAGAAAATAAATCAAACCAAACCAAATTAAAAAACCCAACCAAAACCCACCTTTTTTGATAGTTGCTGCCAACCTAAGGACACAAACAGCCAGAACTGCAGAAAAGTGGTCCCTGTGTGGCTGCATCTTGTGCAGGTGTGTGCTGGTTTTGCCTGGGGTACAGATGTTTCTCTTCATAGTAGCTGGTACAGGGTTATGTTTGGATTTGTGCTGGAAACAATGTTGATGATACAGTGATGTTTTCTTTACTCTTGAGTAGTGCTCACACAGAGCCAAATGCTCTTCTCCTCCTCTCCCCATCCCATCAGCAAATGGTCTGAGAAAATGTAAGTTGGAAGCTTTCTCATTTTTTCTCATTTTTAACCTTCCCATTCTCTTCCCCCCATCCCACTGGGGTAGGGAGTGAGCGAGCAGCTGTGTGGTGCCTGATTGCTGGCTGGGGTTAAATCACAAGATGATATTTGGTGTAAAGCTGCAAGCTGTCATTAACTCCAGAGAACCAAAACATCAGTGGAAAAATGTAGGGAAGCCAAGTCCCTTCTTTAATAAACGGTATGGGAGTTTGAATTTGGCACTTGCAGAAAGTCAGTTTCCTGCCTGTACTGTTTAACAAAGTTAATCTTTGTGCTTATGTACTCTACAAAGCAGAGGGAGGTGAGACAGATTACAAAAAATATCTATTTACTTGTGGTTGAAATCAGCAACCAGAGAACAGCTCCTTAGGCTTAGCAGATGTTTCACTGTTGCGACTGATTTCCTTACCCAGGTTTGAAAAAATTACCAAGGAGCTGTAAATTTCAAAAGTTTTCAATTTCAATGGCATTAGGTATCTTCATTTTTGGAATGACAAACCTGGAACATCTTTGAGGGTGTATGTACTTTTTTGGAAATACAGAGAAATAGAGAGTCAAGGCCCTTTATTCTATCCTTAAGTGAGTATCCAAATATTGATGAAGGGTGATGATCTTATTGATGTCATTTGACCTGTGACTGAGCTGCTTCATTGAGACAGCAGATACCAAAAAGACATCTGACTCTGAAATCCATACAAAGAAATGTCAATCATCAAGGATTGTACTTTGTTGACAGTCTGAAACTTTAAGTAGTTCAGCAAAGCCTGAAATACTAAATACATAAGTGAAAGCTTATTTAGTTCACCAACAAATACACTAAGCAGTTTCTATACATGTGTTGATTCGGATGTGCAAGTGAAAAAATAATAATGAGCACACAGCATTTTTAAAATGAGTATACTACACAAGACATTCATGATCAAATCCTACAAGTACCTTTCCAACTGAAAGGGAATATTCATCTACCATTGTTTTTACTCTAGTGACCTTTATCAGAAATAAAAAGGATTAGTCATGTCTAAATTTCTGGGTGAATTCCCTGGAAGAGTCAGTGCTTCCACCAAAGCCAGCAGGAACCAAATGTAGGCAAGAGGTGACAATGAGAAGTGGATGAAACTGCAGTTTTTACTCACCATACCCCTGTAACCATCCCATCAGAGCTGGCTGGTGTTAGAAGTGTGTTTAAGGCTCCTGCTGTCCCAGACTCCAGATACCTACCAGGGCCCCAGGAAGGACAACACCTGGGGTGAGATCAGGTCACTCTACATGTGATTTACAGTCATTTCCCAGCTCATGAGAAATTAATGAGCTTTGTTGTCCCTGCTCTGTAGTGCCAGGCAGGGGCCTCAGTCTCTAGATGACTGGAAACCTCAAAGGGACATGGGTCAGAGGAAGAAAAACAGGGAAGGTGGGGAGGACCAGCAGAGGAATGAAAATGCACAGTAGCAAGCCAAAGTAGGACCATACTACATACTGCAGGGTGGGGAAAGGCCAAATTTATACAACTCCAGGCCTTTAGTTTCTGATTTCACCTTTGCCTTGTTCATCAGTCACAATCCTCACAAAGTCCCAGAGCTCAAGAAAAAGCTGCCTTTCATTTAGCATGAAGGTGTCTTACAAATCTTCAGCAGTGCCTCATGGATATGGCCATAGGGGAGATAGAGAAGAATTTTCCAACTCTGGTGTGCCCAGCCATGGAGTCTGCTGCCCAGAGGCTGGTTAGGTGCTGGCAGGGTCTGATCCTGGCTCAGGTGCCACTTTGGCTCTTCACTCCTCTGTGCAGCCGTGTTAGTGTTGTGCAGAAGTTGTAGCTGATTCTTGGTCCATGGGGTCACTGCCCACCTTCCCCAGGCTGCTGGTGGGGCAAGTGGGGCTCCTGGACCTCCAGGGAGCTTCCAGCAGCTAATTTGAGATTATTTCACTGTGAGCAGGGATGTTGATCAGTAAGGTGGGAGCCAGCAAGCCCCAGGGAGGACTTTCTGTCATGGAGAGCACAGTTTTTATACCATAAAACTGCTACTGGCAGTTTTATGGTATAAAAACCATATATGCCAGGATGGCTACTGGCAGGGAAGGAGAGAGCTCCCAGAGCATCAAACAGCAATTGCTCAAAAAAATAAAGCATCACCATATGCTGAACCCCTTTCAGAGCCCTGAGTATTCTATGAACAGATGTCTGTCTTTCAATTTAATGTTAAAAAGCAGACAGTGGCTTGGTGGTCCATTGACAGAGCCCTAACACAACTTATTTGCAGCCCTTTTACAGTGATTTTAGCATTTTTATTTACAGTTTGCCTGGATTGTGAGAACATTTCTGAAACATCTCATGAAGTCACTGAAGGTGTATTTTTTTTTAATTATCTTCCCTAAAGATTTTGGGTTTTATTAAAATCCTAAGGCACTTGCTTCCTTTCATAAAATTAGTGGCATTGGCTCTTCACCAGAACTTATGGCATAATTTGCCATAGATTACTTTGCCAAAGTGATTACTTATGGCATAATTTGCTCAGCCTGGTCAATTTGCTCAGTAACATTACTGGCTGGTGAGCTCTACTTTGTGCATCCTGTCTTAGGTAAGAGAGGTGGGCATTTAATATTTACAATCATTCACCACCCTCCATGTGCTTAAATGTGACTGTAGTTTTTTTCCTAAAACACCATATCCCAGCTATGGAATGTCATTCTAAGCAGAAGAGCAGTAAAATGATTTTGTTTGGCTCCTCAGCAATTATTTGCATTTGGAAAATTCTAGATATATTTCTACACATGGGAGGTTTTTTCTACAGAAAAATGCTTTTTAATCCTGTGTATAATTCTGCCACCTGCCCCTGACAACATGATGACAAACACAGACAACAAAGATTTACATTTAGTGTAGAAAGATAAATAATGATAATGACATATTTTTTCATCTCCTTGAACATGAGCTTAATCCTTGGTACTTTCCAGGTACTCTTTTGCCACTGAAAAAATACCCTTTGCCTGAGAATATGACACAACTAATTAAAAACCAGCTGAGGTCCCACATCCTTCAAGCTGTGGTGGATTTCTGATGGCTTCATCTCTCTACATGATGTATAAGGACAAGCAGCCTTCTCCCAGACAGACTAAGGGGGATTTTGGGTCTGTGTGTGATCTGGAACAAAGCAGCAGCCTGCCCTGCCTGTACTGGAGGAGGTGGGGAGCAGAGCTGAGAGCAAGCTGCTTTCTGCCCCTGTGACACAGGAGAGACTGAAAAATGGCAGCATCTAAGAGAAGGTTTATGGATGTATATCTATTTCAAACTGCAGCCTTGGATGTGTCTTCTTTAATCAGATTATGATGCCCAAATATTCTCTCCAATGCATGAGGCAGTGCATTAGAAAATCCTGTTTTAATGCCTCTAAGAATACATCCATTGGGGACTTGTCCTTCACTGAGGGATCACTTCTTTTCTTGCTGGCAGCATCTTGAAAAAGAGGCAGGGCTGAAAGCCCTTAGCCAAAAGTTTTCAGATAAGCTTTCTTAATTGTTCTTTAATTTTCTGAATGCATTTTACAACATTTCTCCCTAGTTGTTTGCAAATAGAGTTAATTAAAACCTGGGATAATCGATGGAATAGGTAATAGTTTAGGTATAAAATGAGGTAGAAAGGCTGAAAAATTGCTTCAGGTGACAGCAAGTACTAGGCATATATCTTAGAAGTACTAGCCCCCCCTTTTTCCTCATCATACTAACACTTCCCTTAGAGTATTTTTAGCATTTTTCAACACATGTAAGTCACTAGCTAATGTCGTTTTGGCTATACCCTATTTTCTGCACCACCCACAACTTTTTCCCCAAAATTCTAAAAGAACCCTTCCATGTGCCCAAGTATAATGTGCACCAGAGTTTATATGGAATGGTTTGGGGAAAGGAAGAAAGCTTTATTTTCATGAGCTTGAAGGAAAGCAGTCATGTGCAGAAACTCAAAAAGAAAATGGGCCAGGCAGAGAGCACTAAGAAGCAAGTGGCATCAAAGGGGAGATGGACAAAAACCAAAAAGGGAACCTCAGTCTCTCACAGAGCTGCACAAGGCATGGAGAGACAATCATTCATTCAGCATTTGCTCAGGGTAATTCAAGGGACTGTCATTGTGTCAGCAGGTGAACGGGACATCTGCAAGCCAGAAAGTGCCAAGTCTTTGGATGCTGACTTGAATCATTTGACAGATAAACTTTCACCATTGCATGGCACTTGTCCTTGGGTATTTACTCAATTCATGAATATGGAAACTGGGAGGTAAATTATTACCTGTTTCACTTAATTGTATGGATTTGGGATTGCTTAAGCCAAAAGAAATGAGCATGCAATTTGGTGACAGCCCTCATAAGCATGGAAGGGAAGATTTGAGTCTGACTAAATGTGCATTTTCAAGCACAACTAAGCACTGAGTACTGAAGATGGCAATGTTATAACTCATTTCCGACTAATCAACTAATTAGATTCCCTAATCTTGATGAATAAAGTTAATGCAAGGTGGTGCATGTGAACACAGAGAACAGCTGCTCTTGTTATTGCAGAATCACAGAATCCTTTAGGTTGGAAAGGGTCTCTGAGATCAAGACCAACACTGTGACTGATCACCACCTTGTCAGCTAGAATATGGCACTAAGTGCTATGTTCAGTCATTTCTTGAACCTCTCCAGGGACAGTGACTCCATAATCTCCCTGGGCACTCCATTCTAATGCTTAACAAACCCTTGAATTAAGAAATTCCCCCTAATGTCCAGCCTGAACTTCCCCTGGCAAAATGATAACCTGTGTGTTACCCTGCACCAAACTGCAGGCTACAAATTTCTGACCTGCAGAGCAGGGGAAGGCAGCAGTCTGGGCTTTAGTCTGCATGTCACCCAGGTACCTGTTGTGTCTGTATATAAAAATAGTTGTAGAAATAAATTTTTCCGATTGATTTCTAGAAATGGATTAATCTGAAGAGACTCATTTTGCTTGAATAAACATTTTAAATTATAAGTGTAGTGCTTGTGAGCAATGAAGACGTCATCAGGTATGGCTGGAAGTATTGCACCCTACAATTAATACTTTTTCCCTGTAAGAAACTTCAGTGTAGACATGGGCAAGAAAATAAGTAACCTCACAGAATACTTGTTAAAACTGTAACTATATCTATGGCTCTTGACATTACCTGTTCATCACACATCCTAGGTACTGTGATCCCTTGAACCAATAAATCAGTTCATGTAATTTTTGTGGAAACACTGTCTTATTGGGATAAAGGAAATCATGAAGAACAGTCAAGGTTGTCGATATTTTACCTGTCCAAAACTAATGTTTTTCCTTTGGTTAGCACCAAAAATATTCACCAAAAATCATGGGAAAGAAATTTACAATTTAGTTCATGGTAGTGGCACGCAGGAGGAAAGGATTGGTACCACTGGAGAGATATTCAGCATAAAGAAACAAAGGGATTTAACTTCAAGTTACATGGCAGTTCAAAACAAAGTTTGGAAAGTGTAGAGAGTTCTGAGAATATTACACACTGAGGCTTTAGTAGGACAAGAATGCAATGTAGGAGAAAGCAGGCTGGGCTGTGTTCTGATAGTGTGGATCCTAAATAAACTAAAGCTGTGCTTGGCCTTATAAGACAGAATATGACATAGAAGATGTATAGAAAAAAGTCAAGGCAGCTGAGGGATTTTTTCAGCAATGCCAGCTCTGACCCATTGTTCAAGCCTTAACCACATCTCTCCTTCTAAACAGACTGAGATTCACAAGAGGAAATATTTTATTCAGACCAAATATCTTAATCATTTCAAAGTTATTTAATTTTGAGGATAACTTTTACTCCAGGCAGCCTGACGTGCTCCACCTTCTTGACTCTGTGTTGCCTTTAGAGTCAAGCCTACAGCCAGCTTTGAAATTCTTCACTGATTATCAAGTGGTATAGTTGCACTGCTTCCAATTAAATGTATTCATTTATAGCAGTGCTTCTGCTGGGTGTGCTGTGAGCACTGTGATCCAATTATTTCTTCATTGCAGAATTAGATGCAGCTCCAGACAGAGTGAGAAGACTAAAATCCCTAAATGTCTGGTTCCACAATGAAGCAAATGAAGGGTAGAAAATAATTTGAATTCTAGGGTGTTTGCAAAACAAGAAAGAATAGTATGTTTATAGCATACTTCAGAAGAAAAGAAGTTTCTTCTTTAGGAGTTTTTGTCATCAAAAAATTATATAAAAAATTGAAATATATTTAATTTGGCAGTGACACCTCTAGGTAACAGGAACTTGGCTGAAGCAATAGCACTTAGTACTATCTTCAGAATTCTGGAAAACTAAATTACCTCTGTTTTGATTGAGTTCAATTTGTATTTTCCTCATAATTAAGAGGACTGGAAACACTCATCTTTCAGCAAAGAAAATTGAAATGCTGAGCATAAAGGTGTGTGATCAGAGTTTTGAAAACTGTCTTGGTTCTGTCTGCCAGCACGAGCAACAGTCAGCTATGGCAGTGACTTTACAAGGCTGTGTCACTTTATCAGTTTCCTAGGCAAGCCATCTACTCATCTGGAAAATCACCATTTTTTGGATTCACTGTGGAGATTTCTGGGTTCACTCACTCTCTCTTGGTGTCACTGCTCTCACCAGCTCTCACTGCCACCCTTGCTCTCTGCTTTCAGACTTGTTTGGCAAGATCCTGACTCTTGAATGCAGCTAGAACTACAACTATAACCACACTATCAAGCATTAACAATATTCCTGTGTTGTAGTACCATTTGCATTTCTAGGAAAAAAAAAGTCAAGGTTAGGCAGGTTTTCCTATGCCTGCATGAGGTATGAAACCCTGTTTATAGAAAAAAAATCCAGTTAATGGACTTTAACTACAATGCAGACACCACATAACTTAAGGATCTGAACTGCTAAAATATTATTCACAAATTATCAAGAGTTCACCTAGAAATCATTGCTGTCAAACAACTTATTCTCAATTACATCTTTTACAGACTTTGTAAAGCATGAGTTAAGAGTTTAACATTTTTCTTCAAATGATACCCATTTGGCATAACTAAAACAAGATTAAAAGATGAAGCTTTTCAATTTTCCTTCCTACTCTTAACACCTCTGGTAGAAAACCTGTTTGATCATTGTAGTATCTTGAGTCTTCATGAATCACATTGACTTTTCTTATTCCTTGTAAACTTGTATAAATTACAGATATGAATGGTCATAAAAGTGGTTTTGGAGAAAAACAGCTTTGGAAGGGCACATGATGTAATATACTTTCATTTTATTAGCTTCAATAAAATACTGCTAATTTAAAGGCACTAAACCTAGAAGTGTGTGTTGACAGGTTTATCAAGGGCCATCAAGGAAAGCTATTGCTGAAATAGTTAACTGGCAATCAGAGTAGCTTACAATGGGAAAAACTAGAACTTAGTGAAAATAATTAAAAACATCCAATAGTGATATGCATCATTGGGTACTCAGTTAAGCTACATTATTTTTCATGAAAGCAGAACTGTAAGAATTAAAAATGCACATTTTTGCAAAATCCTTTGCACTAAAATTGTGTAGTCAAATTTGTTCAGTTTCTTCTTATCACCAAAGCACTATAAACATTTTTTTCAGGTATTTACAGACAAAAAATATTATTTGAAAGCAATAGACACAATTCTCTTTTTCCATTAGTATCAATGAATAATTCTTCTTGTGAAAAGCAGTCTCTCAGCCATATGAGACCATGAAATGTTCTTTTCCATTTGACTAGGGTTTTCAGACCTTGGGGATTCTTATCTCTGAGTTCCAAATATATAGATTATTCTTAAGACTCATAAATTTAAGAACACCACAAATTTGCAGATGAAGAGATGATTTTTACACACTTAAGTTGACAAGGTAAGTGAGAGCAATTAATCATAAGTTACAATAGCAGAGCATAACTAGTAATAATTTATGCTTTTTCTGTATGGATCATGATTGTTCCTGTCCAAGACTATTTCAAATAGAGACAAAGATGCAGGAATTGATTTGTTCAACTGTTTCTTGGTTATGGTATCAAGGTGTCCAAACACTCTGGTCACTGCTATTTTGCCACTTAAAAAGTGGTCTCATAGAGGAATAAACTTAGAGTAGATAGCTGCAGGTTAAGCCCTGGGTGGTAGCACTGGCTGAGGGGTGGCCAGTCACTCAGAGACTCTGTACAATCCAAATAAACAAGAAGACCTCAGACCAAATGTCACCATTTGACCAAGAGGCATGTATAGGGGTCATAAAGCAGATGTGAGGAACATATCTGGCATGCAGATCAGGAGCATGTACAGTTCCAGGGATCCTTTTGGTGAGGGTCCCTCCCTGGAGGCACCAGCTTAAGCTGATTGGTGCAACACAATTAAATTACTCAAAGTAACCAGAGATTTGGGGCTTTGCTATGAGAAATCTAGAGCTGAGCCAACAAGGAAACTGTCTGACTGTGTGAGTGTGGGGTGTNTCTGGCATGCAGATCAGGAGCATGTACAGTTCCAGGGATCCTTTTGGTGAGGGTCCCTCCCTGGAGGCACCAGCTTAAGCTGATTGGTGCAACACAATTAAATTACTCAAAGTAACCAGAGATTTGGGGCTTTGCTATGAGAAATCTAGGGCTGAGCCAACAAGGAAACTCTGTCTGACTGTGTGAGTGTGGGGTGTGCAGGGAGACAAAAGGGGCACCCATGGGGTCTCTGAAGCCACTCAATGTGAAGGGACCTCAGTCCCAGCAGTGAAAGTCTGGGATGGGGGGAGTGTGACTGTCAGAGTGGCTCCTGGGTGGCCAGACAGGAAAGTTCCCTTAAAAGTCTTATTCAATGCCCTCAATGTTATTAATTGCCTAATGTTTAGGATTCTGAATGCATGTGATATACATTGCCATTCATAGTAACTCTAGTCATGTAAATTTACCCAGTGGAAAGCAGGACCTTTATTGTCCAGTACCTTAAGCTAGGAATAAGTAAAGGTTTGGAGCTGAATTGACTTTGTCATTCAACGATTAATGTGGCAGCACAAGTTTAAAGCCACTGTGAATTTCAGGCCAAAAACTGACAGTTTCCTTAACAATTAGTTTAAAAATCTATTACTTAATTATTAGCTTGAAGGACACTGCAAATGAACACCATAGGTATCCCATTTACATGTTTAATTGGATTAGTCTCCTGACTTTCAGAATCAAGCAATTAATTTGTCTGGGCATTTTTTTCCAATTGCCAAATTATTAATCTTTTGTATTTCAGTGCATGGATTCACATCACACACTTTTATATTGAAAAATGAATTGTTCCTCCTCACTACTGTTCTGCCGTTTCTGTATGACCTGCTGTAGAACAAACTTTGTTTCTTGAAATAAGTGTTACAACTTATCATAGATATGTTTTACATTTTGAAATAATTGATTTTATATTACCTGCAAATGTTTTGCTTTCAGTTATGAAATTAAAAAGAGAAAATCTAATACCTAATATCATGTGCATGTAGTCAATAAATACACACTTCTTGCTATGTTGAATTTCACTTACATGTTTAATAATTAACAGCTGTTGGGGCAAAATAAAATGCAGTGACATGGCTGCTATGATTATGTGTTAAGAATACCAAATCTAGGTTTTCCAAAAGGACTAGCAACCCATGGTTCCCATTATAACCTGTGGGGCACACATGTTTTTAATATATCTATATAGTAAACACTTGTCTATTCTCCTTCTAGGGATGACAAAGCATAAATCTTAATAATAAAATTGTCAGACTGAGATGAGTTCAGAAATCTCCATCACTTCAAGGTCTCTTCTCAACCATGTTACTTCTCATCTTGGTTGTATGCTTGGAAACAGGCAGATTTTCACCTAAGGTGGGCCATTCTTGGTAGTTCACACAGGCCTTCAGGACCATAAAGTGTGACACTGGAATTCCTTGGTGTCAATCTACACAGGGCCTCTCAGCCAGCATCATTCAGCTCTAAATGCAGATGTATCGTTGGCCAGAGAGCTGAACAGGGCTCAGACCTCAACCAATCCCATGTGCCATTGGAGCTCCTTTAAAAGGAGCTGGAAGAATAGCCTTGAGGTGGTTTGTCACACAGAACTTTGGTGTGTGAGTGTCATCCCTGTCTCTGACCACCAACCCCACGGAACACATGCTTTTTTAAATGCAATAATAAAGGGCAAGGAATTACAGCTGACCTTTCTGTCCTTCTATCCAGTTCTCCAGGTTCACCAGAGAAATTTTCTAATATTATGCCAATTGTTTATTTTGTTAGTATTTATTTTCTTTCTTTTTTTTTTTTTCTACATCAAAACACTGATACTAGATTTGACATGGAATCCGAGTCAAGTCTGAGGTACTTTTCCATTGAAGGTGTATTGGGTTTGTATGGCCAGGTTTTGGTAGCAGGGGGGCTACAGGGGTGGCTTCTGTGAGAAGCTGCCAGAAACTCCCTCATGTCCAGCAGAGCCAACAGAAGCCAACTCCAAAGATGGTCATGCTGCTGGCTAAGGCTGGGACAATCAGGAATGGTGGTAGTGCCTCTGTGAAAAAAGATTTAAGATGAAGAAAAAAAAGTCTTTGCACAGGTGTAACTGCAGCCAGAGAAGACCAGGGTGAGAACATGTGAGAGCAACCATGCAGACACCAAGCCCATGGTCCAGACAGTGCTGAAACAGCCGTGGAAGTGGAGGGTGGAGAGAGGGTGTTTTAAGGTTTGGTTTTGTTTGTCATTATCCTGCTCTGATTCTGTTAGTAATAAAGTCAGTTAATGTCCCCAGTTCAAGTCTGTTTTGCTTATGACAGTATTTGATGAGTGATTTCTCTCTGTCCTTATCTCAGCCCATGAACTCTTCATTATATTTTTTCTCCTTTGTCCAGATGTGGAGGGCAGTGACAGAGAGACTTTGGTGGGTTCCTGGCATCCAGCCAGGATCAACCCACTGCAGAAATTACCAGTAATGGTTTTCCAGAGATGTAATAAATAACTCTGCTCATACTGAGCAAAAATGTGTCTGGTGTGTTGGCAGGTGTAAAATGTAAAGTTACCTCAGGCTTCACTCAACAAAGTATTCACATATGTGAACTCTGTTAATTATAACAATTACACATGCATTTTTGATTGAGAAGCCTCATTCCACAAAATAATGAGCAACCTCAGTCTCTGTAAAAGTCAATGAATGATACAAGTGTTGAGTGTGTCTCATTTTAAGATGCTTAAGACTTTGGAGAATTAGGCCATAATCAGTGAAATAGCCTTCTTGTAAATCAGTGTCCTGAGAGCATATCTCTTCAAGGGAAGTAATTGTACTGAGGTGGGGGTCACCTCTTCTGCCAGGCAAGTAGAAATCAGCCCAGGGGAAAATGGTCTCAAGTCGCACCAGGTGAGGTTCAGGTTGGATATAAGGAAAAATTTCATCACTGAAAGAGTGGTTAAGGATTGGAACAGGCTGACTAGGGAAGTGGTGGAGTCACCATCCTGGGAAGTGTTCAAGAGTAGATGTGGCACTTCATGACATGGTTTACTGGGCATGATAGTGTTAGGTCAAAGGTTGAAGATCTTGGAGGTCTTTTCCAATCTTAATGATTCTATAATTCTACAGTTACTTCCATAGAATGTGTACTACCTAAAAAAAAAACCCTGCTTTATCAGGACCTAAGGTATAACTAGCAGATCATATCACAGGTAGCCACAGGTAACACCCATTCCCTGAGTTCAGTGTTGTCTCATGGGTAATGTGATAGCTGCTTGACAGATTTGGAAGCAGTGCAGTTATACAATTATTTCCAAAACTGATTTCAAGTAATTTATTCGAAGTAACTGAGCGCAAAGGTGTGAGTTACTAACTTAGCTAACAGCATGAGAAGTGTTGTTTCGTATTAGACATTTTTAGATCAAGAGCACAGCAACATATAATATGTTGTGTTCTACAAAATACATTTTCTGTTTATTTGTGGCTGCTGCTGTTAATTATATGTCTACCCACGTTCTTGCAGGGGGACTTCCAAAAATCTGCATGTTAAACTGAAACGAAACTGCAAGATTCTACCAGGTATTTCTTCTAACTAGAGGAACTGCACGGATGCCAACTCCTGAAGACTGTATATTACCCTATCCATGAAGGCTGTGAGATGATAAAGCCATCAGTTAGTGACTGCTGTGGGGCTGCTACAGTAGTTCATTCTTCAGTTCTTGTTTTTACTTTTGACAGTCACTATATCAATTCTTTCACAGTAGTATGTTTTTCCACTAATGCTGTATACCTAGGATATGCTTATAGCCAAAATACTTCTTATGCATTCACTGGAGGCTTTGTCTCCACTTCAGCTTCAATTTTCCAAATCTATTCCAGTTCCTTAGTGTCTTTGGGTAATTAGATGAGTAAAACAGAAAAATTAAACTAAACATCTGTATAAGTAGTGTGTATTTAATAGGCTAAACACTCGTCTGGCATATGTTTCTCAACTTGTATTTTTGCATTTGTTATTACTGCTGAATAGAAGATAATAACACTGGTAATGAGTCTAACAGATTGTTTTTAATACTGGCAGAATGAAAGAAGATATGGGATCCAGAATATATAACATTAAAATTGCATCTTCTAAGAGGCTACAAACTTTGCTAGCCAGATTGTAATTTTTATTAAAAAAAAAAATCAACATAAACCAAACATTAGACAGTCCTTCTGGCAAAAGGCCAAAGCTGAACTCTTAGAGGAATATTAAAAAATCCTCTTACACAGTTTTCACAGGGCTTTGGGCTACAGCTCTTAACATATTGCTACTTCCAAGATAATTTCCTTGGGGGAGTGTTCTGGTGTCTTTAGCAATAGAAAATGTCTGTTTCTAAAAAGAATTGCAAAGGTTGTGATTCTCTGCAATCATAACTGAACAAGATCATTCCCATAGGATATTTCAGGGGAAAAGCCATGACAGCAAACCCAAGAGCAATGACAATATGAGAAAGTTCAGCTAATACTTATAATTTCTTAGTGTAGGAACTTCTACTCTTCTCTGGTTACTCAAAAATAAGACAAGTCTGTATAAAACACAGAGCATGCCAACGAGGTATATAGAGACACCTTTTAATGATTATTTTTTACCTTTCAACACTTCTATTAGGATTATTTTGTGGCCTGCAAATTCTTTCCTTTCTCTTGTGGTGTAGGTAGCTGAACATAGAGGATTATGTTCACTGCCCCATTCTTCTCCCAAGGGACACAACAATTTGAGGTTATATAAATTAATCCTCTGTAAGTTTCTTCTAAATGGAAACACTCATTTGGAAAATCTAACACCCTGCTGAGCTCCTACCTGCCCTTCACTCTGCTGAGATGGAGCTCATAGTAGTGGGGAGACGCAGCTGTGATACTGAAAATGGCCTGGGTGTTTATGCCGAGCACTGAAATTCAAACAGCATTTTCAAGCTGCATGTAGCTCTTTCTTGCTAGAGCAAGACAGGTGAGGATCTGAGTGGTGATCACTCCTACTGCACAGAAGGAAGCTGTGACCTCCTTGTCCTCTGTGTGAGTATTTGTGTTCAAATTCTAATTTTATCTGCTTTAATTGTATTATTTACTATTTTCACTTTACCAAAACAAAAGCCGATAGAACCTGGATTAGAACTTCAGAAATATGATTACTGTGGTTTATTGATCAAAATCATTAATAGTCATGCTTGGGCTTAAATATCATCAGTTCTGAAAAATTGATTTTACAATTTTCTAATCAATAGCAGTAAATGCTGGTGGATGGTTATCTTAACACTTCAGAACACACCTATTTGAATGTAATAACTGTTCCTAAGCATAAAAGGGTATAGTGCAAATGTCAAATCCCTGATTTTTTTCTCTGATAAAGCATGGGTCTTGGCAAATCCTTCAACATCAGTAAAACTAGATTTGGGCTAGGTGAAACCCAAAAACTTTAGGCTAAGTGCCTTTTCTGCAGTTAGTGAATTGGCACTGATAGATGGACCATATAAGCTCAGAGTGGGTTAAAAATTTAAATAAAATATTCCTTCTTTTTTTTTTTTTTTTCCCTCAGGAGAACTTTCCATAAAGGTATATTTCCCTTGGTCTTTTTTCCTGCAGTTTGTCTGTTCTTTTTTGTCATTCCTGTATGTTGGTGGTTTGTAAGCTCAGCCAAATTGTCAACTCTTATTTAAAATTCACTAGAAGTCAGGGTGTACATCAAAATTAAGTGGACATCGTGCTAGGATGTACTGCATAGTCGGAAATGAACTCTGCTCTGAAAAGGTACAGCTTGATGAAAGACAAAGGTGAAGCCATAGCCTCTTTGCCAGTAAGGTGAAGAGAATACAAATGAAGTTCTGAAAGTGCTGTGGGAGCCTAGGCAGTCAAACATCTTCACAGAACTGGCTTTAAAGACCCCTTTTGAAAATTCAGCATTATATGAGAAACAGGGAAGGGGGTTCCAAGCTGGTTGGTATACTGATGTGGTGGCAAAACTAGACTGGCACCTGAAAATAGAACAGCTCTTTTAGCTCTCTAACAGTGCTTGCTGGCTTGGGCACAGGGCCATGCTGATACAGCTGTATTGCTTCCTACTCCAGGGTTGCATCACTTGGCTCACCAGCCTGGCAATCTTCTGTATTTACGTAGTTTAAGCAACTCTTAAATTTTATGTAAAAGGGAAAAAACAGCTCTCAGTTCTTCAGGCCCACACTGGTGTTGCCACAGTCTTCTCTTTATTGCTTCCCTCAGTAGTCACTTCTGTATGTAACATAATTCTGCTGGAAAAATTCAAAAGAATTGTATTGTCTTTTGTGTAAAAGAAAAGATTACTAAAATCTGCATTCCTGAAGTTCACACTTTTTTCTTAGATATGTTCAGCTCAGCCTTTACTAATGCCTCAACTTGGAATTAGTCCTGTTTCATCTGGAGGGAAGCAAAGGCAGTCTCCCTGCAGCCTCTCCCAAGCAGGCAATTTGGCTCATTTCATTACACTGCATGTGTGTTCTGGAGGGAGTTCAAAAGAGGTTCACCAGGGTCTCAGTAGTGCCCTTGGTCAAAATTGCAGATAAACACGAGAAGAAAACACAAATCCTGGCAGGATTTATTTAAGGCAGGTTTTTACAGTGCTCTCTGCTTTGTGTGTGTCCTCAAAACCATGGATGTGGTAATCTGCTGACAAAAGCAAGTTTTACTACTGTCAGAGCTTCAGAATCAGCACTGCTGCAGAAGAGCAGGGTGGGTTTCCTCACAGCTCCTCCATCCTCCACACCTCCTCCACACACCCCCAGTAGCTCAAGTCCTATTTCCACACACTGTCCCTTGTGGCTGATAATGATGAGGGAAGGCCACAACTTCATTGGAACTCACCAGAAGGAATGAGCTTGCTGCATTGACAGATCAGAAATGTTAGTTCTGACCTGAAAAGAAAAGCACCATGATGGCCTCGTGTTGAGCCCTGGTCCTCGCTCAGCAAGTTTATTCAAAAGGGGCTTGAGGTACTAGTTTTTCTTGAGGTGGGTGCACAGGAGAAACAATATTCTCAGGATGTTGGATGACAAGCTTTACTAGAAAGCTTTAGAAAATCAGGAATTTGGAAAAAATTTAAAACAAACATTCTATCAAAACAAGGCATTTCACAGTGCATCAACTTGGAAAACTCTACCCATAAAGCTTTAAATTATCCACATTTCAGGAAAAGGAAATTAGGAGTAGAAAAGAAGAGAAAAAGGGAAAAGGAAAGAGAAAAGCAAGATATAGCTACTGTCTTGGGTCCTAGAGTAGTTTAAGCTGCCATAAAATCCAAAGACAAAAGGGATGCAACTACATGAAGCTCAGGGCAATGAGTTTTATCTGCTCTGGTCTCCTGCGGCCACCCCTCCCCAAATGGGGCTTCCAGTCATCTGGCCACTCTGGGACTAGATTGGGGTTTTCAGGGGTAGGGAGTGGGTCATTGTTTCTGCTGTGCAGGTGTGCCAGTGACTGACAACCATCCAGTTGTTTTGAGCCCGTAATTTTTCTCTGGTCTCGCACACCTGACTAATCCTTTTTTAAACAGACTTTTTTCCCTCTCATGAATTTCCCTTCACAAACAGTGCATTTGTTTACTTGCTGATGTGATTTATAACCTGAATCAATATTACTCCAGCCTTTACTCAATGCAAGAATGTAAATACTAGTAAAAAAAATGTGAATCGCTTGCACTCCCAGAACTCAAACAGTAACAATTTATAAAGCGAATCGATGACCTTCACCATCTCAAACCTTGCCCTGCTCAGTTATGTGGGAATAGTATTTTGACATCTGCATGACTGCTTGTCTGAAACAAGGAGTGGAATCTTTCTGCAGTCCCCAAAGTTGGGTTCCTAGGCCACTATCCAAACTGTCAGTGAGTGACACTTAGACGGCCCCAGGAGACAGGCTGTGCTTCAGCCAGCTGCCTCACTCCTGCTTGCAGTTCTCAGGGCTGAGCTGGATTGGCAAGAAGAGGAATGACTTGCAGGGAAGTGGTGTGAGATGGGGAATCCTGTGCTGAGTAATGCAAAAATGGGGGACTTCTAGCGATACAGCCTCTCATGCATAATGTATTTTCAGCATTTATACCACTCTGTCCGCCCAGGTATTTTTTGCTGTGAATTGTCCTGAAAAAGTATTATACTTTACATGTATTTATTCTGGCTTTATTTCATATACACTCTCTCTGTTGCAGCTTAGGTAGGATTGTTTCAAAATTGGTTTGTAATTGGCATCTTTGAATCGTTGTAATTATGCAGCACACATGACATCATCCTCAGCTGGACAAAGTTCAGCAGCATTGTGAGAGGAAATATTTTCCCTCTCAGTAAATTCATCAGTCATGTAAAGCCTGGAATAACAAAGAATAGTATCAATAAAAAATTTCTCTTTGTGCTCCTACATAGCATTCCCTTAATGATTTCTCCACAACAGACCTGCTGTGTGGCAGCTCACACACACACTGCAGCTGCAACGGTTCAGCTACACCTCAAACCTAAGCTGTGCAGAAAAATACTTCTTATTTCATTTGCTCATAGCCTGGATTCAGAAGTCTTGTTTCTTCACAGCCAGGAAAATTAAACAAATCTTAAATGGGACCAGTATCTCTGCTATACCCTGCAGTCACTGAAGGCCCACAAAGGGCATGAAGTTTAAAGAGAAAGGGACACTGAAAAATGCAAGTGTAATAGGTCAGAAGGCTGGACATAGTGAAGAGAGAAAATGACAGTATTTTGTCTTAATATCATACAGCTTCCTTCCAGAAGGAAGAAACAGGATACTCACTGATACAGGTGGGTGTCCTTAAGCATTAGAGTTGGGTTATGATCAAAGATTAGACCATAAGGCTGCAAATTAGGTGTGTTCTTCCTGTCTGTATCAGCATTTAATAGCAACAGTTTTACAAATTAACACTGGGCGGTGGGGGCGGGGGGGGAAAGGATGTTTAACTGCTGTGAGGTAGTATGTACACAGAACAGTGAAACACTTTATAAGGTATATGGAGGAAAGCTGTGTCTCTGAAGGATTTGCCACAGACACGTGACTCAACACTGAGCTGAAACAGGACAGAAGTCATTAGGCTATTTCTACACATGTTGTAATGTGTTTTCACAACTTTCACTTTTTAGATCTAGGGGCAAAGGTAGCATTAAAATCAAAAGAAAGGACAGAGAAGAAAATTAAGAGAAAGGGTAAACAAAATATATGTCTGTAAAGCCTGTTGAGATACCTTTCTTGAACGGTTTTCATCTTGGTAGCATGGGTAGAGAGGATCAGGCCAGATGGAGGTTTGTTTCACCTGAAAAGAATGTATAATCATGCCTTTGGCATTTTTTGCACTTGTATCCTGTTTGTACACGGAAACCTTTAACTGATGGTGCTTCAAATGGAGTTTGGCTACATAGCTAGTGAGTATGAAGTGTCCACTGTTAGTCCATATGTTTTCTGTAGCACTGATACTTTCTTACAGTGTGGTTCCTTCACCCAAGCTGAGGTTTGGTTAGTGGAACAAGCTTCCTTTGATATTTAGGAGAAGCTGCAGCTCCAAATAAACATTTTCCTGCTGTTCCTAACTGAAAATCTATTTCTTTTAAAGTTGATCAGGTTTTAATTAGCACAGGCAGCCTTTAGGTATACACCTTGATATACTTCAAGATATACTTCAAGTATTTAATAGATAGATCAATTTTAATAACTGCAAAATTAAAAGAGAAAAAGGATAGAGAAAATACAGGTAATTTAATTATTCAAAAATCTTAACTCTTGTTGAGTCAATATTTAGCCAGATTTCTCTGTGTTCAGGCCTACTGCAGCACCAAACCCTTCAGGATAAGACTGAAAGTAGCTTGCAATAAAACTTTGAAAAAGTTATTTTAAAGCGTTAGGCTTGCACCCCATGCAGTTACATTGAGAGAGTTGTCCAGGGTACAAAAAAGGGCTTGGATTGGCCCATGTTTCCTCAATTCAGACTTCATCACTCAGCCTCAAGATCTGGAAGTCAAAATAGTATAAACTCACTTGTCAGCAGGAGGATTAGCTCCCAAGGTTGAATTCATTTGGAGAGCTATGTGAGAAGTCATCTTGATAAAAGCCATAATAATAAATCATATTCTTTTGTGATAACATTTTGAATCATTATTCAGAGAGCCAACCCTGCAGGGGCTTTTTGTGTTTAAAGCCTTTTAAATGTTTTTAGCTAATCTTTATTTTTAAAAAGAGCCCTGCTCTCTGTTCTGCTGTGTGTATTATATTTGATCAATGCTTTCTTTGTGCCTGAAAAGTGGAAAGTGTATTTTTCTTTGTCATTTTATTATTTTAATCTGTTACATGGTTAGAATTTAATACCAAAGGGCAGCATGTTATAAGTTTTTGTATTTAAAGTGACACTGCTGTTGAGATTTTTTCCCTCAGTTAATTTATTGCTGGTGAAAAGCAGCAGCAACAGAGATTACAAGTGAAGCCTTACCCACTTTACCCATCTTTATTGGTAAAATCCAGATGAATAATTGAAAATTCAAGCGACAGAACTCTCAACTTATCTTAACTGTCATCCATTATTTCCAGCACAGGACAATGTAGTGAACAATGAATTAGGAAAGGGATTTCCAGAACTTTGCTTAGCACTCATGAAAGAATGTTAAATTTAGGTGCTCATGTTGTGCAAGTGAATAGTGGCTTTCTTTTGTTATGTTGGGTGCCCTCCATTTTGTTTTCTTCCCAGATAGAACTTCCTGGGAGAGCAGAGCTTATGCCATACGTGCATTTAAGAGTAGGATCTGGAGGATGAATACCAGTGAAGTACATTGACAAAAGAGGCCTGGTTATTCATCACAACATGAAATTCAGATGGGACAAAAATCTGCACAGCTTACCCTGTGCATACCAAAAACTTCCTTAGCCATGTAACTACAAGTAAGGGTAAGTTTCTGGCAGAGTCCTCAGGGTAGTTTCTTGCCCATGTGCAGTTTAACACTGTGGGAAATTACCTCAAAGGAGTAGACAACCACTGATAAAAGTGTACAAATGATACAAGTATTTCATAGAAACACAGCATTCCTGAGTTGGAAGGGACCCACAAAGATCATTGAGTCCAACTCTTCACCCTGCACAGGACCAGAATCCCACCATGTACCCAAGAGCATTGTTCAAATGCTTCTGAATTCTGTCAAGCTTGGTGCTGTGACCCCTTCCCTGGGAGTCTGTTTCAGTGCCCAACCATCCTCTGGGTGAAGCACATTTTCTGATATCCAACCTAAACCTCCCCCAAGTCAGCTTCCAGCCATTCCCTGGGGTCCTGTCACTGACCACCACCAGAAAAGAGAGATCAGGGTCTGCCCCTCCTCTTCCCATCACAAGGAAGTTGTGACTGCAGTGAAGTCTCCCCTCAGTCTCCTCCAGGCTGAACAGACCAAGTGACCTCAGCTGCTCCTCAAAAGGCTCCTCCTCAAGGCCCTTTGCCATCTTTGTTGCCCTCCTTTGGACACTGCCTAGCAGCTCAACAGGTCATCGTGGTGACCCAAACTGCACACAGAACCTGAGGTGAGGCCACATCAGCTCAGAGCAGAGCAGGACAGTCATTAAAACTACAGAAAGATGTGGATGGCTTGGTAAGCTGAAATCTGGCCAATTCCTCAACATGGCCAAGCCTAAATGTATGTGTGTATGGGTTAAGGAAATTTATGAAGTTATGTCTGCAGAGTAGTGTAGCCTGACCTAGAAAACAATGGCACTAGAAGGAGCAGGACAGGCCTCTGGAAGTTAACCAGGAAGGCAGACTTCCCTGTGATGGTGTGATTAAAAAGGATACTCTAATTCTTGGACTTATTACCAGGTTAGGAGATGGGTTTATTACTTTTGTGCTGTCAGTGATAGACTTGCTACAGAAGAGCAGTCCACAGCCCAGAAAGGGTGACACTTATGGCTTCAGGAACAATTGAAAGATTGAAAAACATTTCTTGATTCTGAAAATATTTAATTTCACCATATTAGTGTTTTGTTTCTTTTACAATGGTAATACTTAATCATTGGAAGAGCACTCTATGATTTTTAAATTCTACACCTGTAGAAAATTTTAAAATCAAATCTAGATGTTTTACCTCTAAAACCTTGCTCTTCTTCAATGGGGAATTAATTAAAGAAATCATTACTACGATTTGTACTGCTCAAACAAGTGGCAGTAATGCCCATTTGTGGCTCTGCAATTAAGGGAAACTGCTGATTTTGTTCAAGACTAAAGAACTACTGAAAAGATAAGAAGATGCAAGTGGAATTGAAAAGAGAGAGAACATCTATAAGTTTAAATGGAATTTTTTCTTTTACCATTAGATTTAAAATTAACTAATTGATCTTCTTTATTCTTCACTGCAAGATTATTAACATATTTCTATTTCAGCTAATATTTTGCCAACCTGTTCATGTGAATTTTTCATTCTTTTGTCTAGATATCCTGTTGAATTGATCCCTGACCTCCAGTGATTTTTCTTCTCCTTCTTGAAATATTTCTCAGTAACTTTCCAGTATTGAAATTCCCAGAAACTAATGAAACATTCCATGCACATCCCTATTCAATGGCATAATGCCTCCAGTTATGCGAACTAAAATTGCTCAGTTGATGACTCTAATTAGCTGTTAAACAGTCCACTTCTGTTCCTTTTGTAATTTTCATGTTCTACTCCTGCTGTTTCTTATACCCTCAGTTTTCTCTAAAATATGTACTGTTATCCACTTATTCCTGAATAACTGTATACAGTCTTTAATCAAATTGACATCATGCACCAAAATTGCATCCATTCTATTTGAACAAATCCAACCATTAACCATTTGCTGAAAATACATTTCTGCCCACCCAGCCCAAGTCTAGTGGTTGCTTTGCAGTGTTTGATATAATGAAGAATGGCAAAACTGAAAGCAAGCTTCCAAAATTCTCATGTAATTTTGAACTGCTCCAGGACCAGTTTGATCCACTGCCACTATCTTAAGTCAGGGTAGGGTGATTCCTCCTGGTACAAGATAATGAAACTTTGTGTACAATATTTGAGACATTTCTCCCTCACAGCAAATGTCCGACCGGCTGCCTGTCTCTGTCGGACACGCGTAGGGTGGTCCGCAGACAGCCTGTGGTGAACAGATGAGTCTGGACTCTTCTTTTGATCTTTTTCTCGGGTTGTTTATTTTATCTTATCTAAAAAGTTCTTCTTCTGCCCAGCTGAGATCCGACCAGCAAGACAGCCACACGCAAACTCCCCGCCCTTGGGGCGGTAGAACATTCTTATACTGATAATTACGTATATGATATTTATAATTTTTCACCAATTACCATCACCTTTGTTGAACACTGCACTTTTAGCATAAACCAATCCAAAGTGTATACATCACACAGAAGATGGATGACAAGAAGAAGAAGAAGAACCACGAGGTCGGGCCTAAATCCTCCATCTTGTCTCCATCATACCCCCTTGTACCAGAATCCTAAAACCTATGTTCTAGTCTAAAAAAGCATTTGTCCTTCACCATTTACACCTCAGAAACCTGTGAATCCTCATGTTGAGATAGCACGACTCTCGAAGGGTCAAAATCAAGCCACCAGGTACTTTTGGCTACATTCCAGGACTTCTGAGCCCCCCAGGGGCTCTCCCTGGGACTCAGAGCATCCGAGGTGATGCACTGAGTTCCCACAAGCAAACAGATAAAAACCGTGCAGTAGGAAACAGCCTAAGTCTTAGGAGGGGCAGCTGAGGGAAGAACTGGGGCTGCTTAGCTTGGAGAAAAAGCTGAGAGGAAACCTTCTAACTCTCTACAACTACCTGAAAGGAGGCTGTAGTGAGATGAGTGTCAGTCTCTTTTGACAACTGGCAAGTGAGTTATAGGATGAGGGGAAATGGCCTTATGTTGTGCTGGTGAGGTTTAAATTGAATTAAGAGAAAATTCTTCACCAAAAGGGTAATCAAACAGCCTGTTCAGGGAAGTGGTTGAGTCACCACCCTGGAAATATTTGAAAGACATGTAGACTTGCTACTTTGGGTTTTGTTGTGGCAATGGTAGGTTTATAGTTGGACTTGATCATCTTAGGTGTCTTTTCCACCTTTGTGATTCCATGACCCTGTCTTCTATGATTCTGTGATTCCATGTTGTCTGATTCTATGAAGTGAACTATTTGTGGCTATTTTTTTGTACTCTGAGTGTCAGCTCATTCTATACACAACTACATTCTATACACAACTACATTGCCTTCCTCTCACAAAGTAGTCTGCCACAGCTGTTCAATCACAGATTTACTCTTCAAGCCAGAAAAATATATCAGCACATTTAGATACACAATTTGTTTTGTGGCTGTCAATGGAAATGACATGTACACATGGAAAATTAAGTGCCTGGATTTCTGGATCAGAGCCCAAAAACAACATGCAGAAAAGCCTCTCCTCCATGACTATGCTTTTACTTGACATACACTAACTTAATACAGGCACCTGGACACCTGGGCATGTCACTTCCTCTACACAGAGCAAGTGTAAAACCAACAGTACTTACTGAAAGAAGAGTTCCTTTCTGTTTGCTTATCCTACTTGTAAAGGATCTTAAAAAATCTTTAAAATACATGGCTGACAGAGTTTGAAATACTTATGGCTTTCAATCCAAAAAAATGAGCAGGAGGAGTCCCTAACCTCCAACCACCTTGCTTTCTCCAAGAATTCTGCTAGAGTAAAAGATGCTTATTCAGCTCCTGGGGAATGTTGGCCAGCTGAGAGCAGGATTGCCTACCTGAATATGAAGGCATCTTAAGCATCCAGCTGGAAGAGCCTTAAGGATTGCATGCCCTATGGTAGCAGACATCACATTAAGAAAAAGCCAGGGAAGAGCTGCTGCTAACTAGTTTTCCTCAGCTGGTTTCTTCTGGACCCAGAACAACTGAGACAGAGGTGCTGGGGTGAGTCCTGTGTCCTTTGCTCTGCATACACCAGAGTAACACTGACCCAGCATTTTAAATGTCTGTATTTTGGATCTAGAAGATTAGAGATGCAGGCTGGGGAGATAATGCAAATCTTTGTGAGGATCTGTTTGGAACCAGGACTAAGCTCAAAGCACTGAGGAGCCAAAGGATTTTATCTGAGGCATTTTCTTCTTTGCAAAGAATCTTACAGAATCTGTACCTGGTAAGGGAGAGATGCTTTAGATTCAAATTTACTGAAACCAGGACAAGAGGTAATGTTGTGACCTGCTTGGAGATCTTACCTTTTTCCCATTGTCCCCTGACTTAATTGTTTCCAATCTTTACTCTAAAAGTTCCAGCAAAGTTGCTGGCAGTTACACCCAAGTAAAGAGTGAGTGATGTGTATGTGTATGCAGATCATTTTTTCCTCTCTTCCTTTCCAGAATTCTTCAAACCTGTGCAGACTGACTGAGATTTTTAAAGTAAAGGACTAACCACTTTATGCCACATCTGTTTATAATCCCTAATGTAAGGTTTCTTCACAGGAACTATTTTTTTAACTTGACAATGAAAATAGATAAATAAAGTTGTTGTTTAATTAATCACCTGGCAAGCACCTACTTATTCCTATTCAATTGAATGAAGGAAAAATAACATCTTCTCCTGGTATAGCACAATATTTTCCAAGATACACCCAAATGTTTATACAGAGTAAATTAAACACCCTGATAATAGACCTTACTTTCCAGTTTCCACAGAAAATAGTTCTTCTCTTTCTTCCTGTGCAAGTAATCTTAACGGGACTGTGGCATTCCCCAGGATTTATCACCTTTAACATTTCCTGAAAATATTTCTCTGTACCTTTCTAACTCTTTTTTCTTTTTTTTTTTTTTTCTTAATCAGGGATGTGTTTCTGCTGAGAATTATGAACTCTCCTGCTGAGAGTGTGAGCATACACGATGGTGCTAAGCAACTGAACACGTGCAGAAATGGTCAAGACAGCATGTAATTGGAAGTGTGTGCATCACTTACAAGATTTTGCTGCAAGGTACTGTTCAGTGGTTTTTCCTGGCACTTAAAATATTCAGTTATAATAATAAGCTTTTTATAATATGAAATCATTCAATTGTTCCTAAGATTTACTGGGAAGGCTTTAGGCTGCAGCTAATGAGTTGCTTCTGGCCCAAAAATCACATTTTTAAATTAGTTGACTGAACTAAGATATTCACATTGTTGTTTCTGATTTTTTGTGCTGCCTATTTACTGCAAGAAGCAAAGTGTTCTCTTGAATCCAACAACACCTCCATGCCCTGCTGCTTGCTGTTACCAAGTGTAGTTGTGAAGAGGTTAATTACATCCCTCTTTAGACCAGTTCCATGCCTACAGAGTTCTGCATCCTGTCATTTGGGAACAGAAGTGTGTAGCCTTTCCCTGGATTGCTCCCTGTCCCATCCCGTGCCCCCTGAGGAGGGTCTGAAGTGGTTTATGTGCCATAGCAGCACACAGTAGGGTGGCAGAGAGCATTCACACCTCGAAAAATCATTAGCTGTACATACCCATGCAAGGGTCAGCCTTGTCTGGTTCTGCCTGTCAACCAACTTCACTGTCTTTCACTTAGAAGAGAAGTCAGCTTGGAGTTAAGAACCTTTTGCAGATTGTAATCTGCCTCCAGGCACAGAGCCTACCAATTCAAGACTTCATGCAAATCAAGCGTATCAGCAGGTCTCAGCAGCCTGGAGAGACCTAGGAGAGGGAATCCAGCATTTCAGTGAGGTAATTTGTACCCACGATGGACCATGGGCACAAAATCAGGGGCTTCTGAAAACCTCTGTATGCAAGGGTGACAAGAGTCACTGCTATCACGTGTGCTTGATGTGCAACACACAGAGTCCGTGGGCACTGTAGAGGATGTGATATTTCAAATAACCTATTCCGAGTCTCTAATTAGCCATTTTCATAATGAAACTCTGTCTAATAGGTACATTTTCATTATAAATCTCTATGTAATAGGCATCCCCCCTCTTTTTTGTTCTCTTAGTAGCATGAACAATTATAGTGTAATTGAGACAATGTTGTATTTCTACATATTTTGGTCAAAGTCATAAACCAAATCAATTATTCAAAATTGCTCTGAGCAGAAGATAATTTTATTACCTACTTGTCAAGTACATTAATCAGATGTAATATTTTTTTTAACCTATCTTCCTTTCTGGTTAGTCTTTTGCAATTTTCCCTACTTTGAGGAGTCCATTTCTGTATACCAAAGAAAGGTCATGATGTGCTCATGACTAATGGGTTTCAGTTAGCAAAGAGGAATTATCTTATTTTGGTCCAGTATTCAAATTTAACATATAAATTCCTTAGTTTTGAGCTTATTGTGTATAGAAATGACACGTGGCATTTTGCAGTACAAAGGGTTTGTGCTGTTATGTACAGCTCTGCTGGATTTCTTTCCTATTTTTTAACACTCAGGAGGGCAGAAGCATTTCAAAAGCAGAAAACTACAATGAACTCTGCATTTTATTTCCATGTGAAATTTAAATGAAGTTTAAATGCATCACTCAAACAAGACATCTACACATATACAAGAAAAAGCCAGTAAATCATATTTTTCTCCCAACTGTGCTGCTTGTCTAAGACTCTTCATATCAAGGGAAACAAATCCATTGTCCCTCTTCGGGGTGCCTGACTTACAAAATTTGTAATAAGATAACATAGGTTTTTTAATGCTAGGTCTTTTGGAAAGCCACTCTAATTCCAGTCAGCAGTGGCTTTAAACTGCTTTCATCTAATAACCATTGAACTGAGAAATGGCCTCTATGTCCCTGCTTCCTTATTCCTCCCCTAGGGTTTCTGATAAGCAAGCTTTTCCTTCAGAGATTGACACAGTTGACAAAGACAAGGTTTTGATTAAGACCAGGGGAGACTTATGCAATATGTCCAGATTAACAGCAAAACTCCTCATATGAGTATCTCAGTGGCAGAATCCCTATTCTGGGATTAGTATCATATGTCTCAGTCTTTGCCATCTTCTGAGAAAATAGGATATGCAAAACTAAAAGTGGTAGGCTATTTCATAGTTATGGGTGAATAATAGATAAAAAGAAATCTGCATTTCCATGAATGTTCTCTAACCACCACTTTACCATATTCCTGTGAAAATTGCTCTGATGAACCCTGAGAAGGGGCCAGGGAAATCACACAGTAAGGAGCAGTGCTGCTGACGATCAGAGCGAGCAAAGCCGAACGCTGCATTCCTGTCACCTCTCTGCAGCACCTCTGAGTGCCCCTTGAAAGAAGGGAACAAGCTGTAGCTGAGAGGAGCAGACAGCCTGGCCCTTGGCACGGGCCCTCCAGCTGACAGGACATGTAATATTGCACGGGAAGCCCAAATCCTCCCAAGCAGTTCTAGGTTTGGCTGAGAAAGCCATGCTGTGGTTGACAGGCTGTTGTCAGTGCTTAGGCTGGCACAGGTTTCTCTCCACCACAGAGAAACCCTGCAGAGCACAGTGCTGTGCAGCAGATAGAAGTACCTAACACCAAAATTCCTGGATATTTGAGGGTTTGAGGACTGTCTGATTCACAGCAGAGCTTCTCTTTCAGGTAGTATCACTTGCCAGAGAAATGCAGTTAAAAATTTTCAATATCCATATAACTGGCAGCTTTGGATGCATATCAGCTTTTGAGAAAGGAATGCAGTGACTGACCAAATCATGTGAGTCAGCTATGCAGGAGAGGAATGGAGCACTGCCAGTATCATCCAGTATGGTGAGACGTGCCCTATAAAGCTGTTACACTTCATTCTCCCTTTCTCACCTTCTCTTCCTTATGTTGACTCTTCAGGTTCTTAAGGCTATGACACAGCACAGCACCTCAGAAGTGGCAGCTAGCCACCAGTTAGAGTGTCTGTATGAGCAGAGAAGGGCAGGAGCAGACTATTTATTTGGGGAAATACTGAAAATGCTCATTTATATCAAGGGTTCTGCTTAAAAACTAGCATAATGAACAGAGATGGATGCCTGACTCTCACAGATGCATATTGTGGTTTACTGTGCTGTTGTCTAGCACAGTAAATGACTTTCAGGGTTGTTTTGCTGCTAATGAAATCTTGTGAGACTAACCTCAGTAAAAAGAATCCTCCTTAGAAAAACAGCTGCCTCCAAATCACAGCAAATCTTCCCATCAGGTTTTAGTGAACCTCAAGTCTTTAAACTGCTCTTTATCAAATGTAGCTTATGGTCTGAAGCTTCTAGTGTGGCATCAGCACCAGAGTATTATCATTGGCCCTGAAAAGTTTTTTGCAGGGATAAAACAACAGGAGCCATTCAGGGATAGCTGTTCCTTTTCATCCAATTCAGACATACAGTCAGGACACAGACATGCTTGGATCTAGGCAAGTAATGAAGTTTATTCTGATGCTATTCAAGGTATAGCTGAAAAAGCCTTTTACCTTTAGTAACAAATAGATCTTTATTTAATAGAAAATTATTATATTCACAATTATCTATCTGACTATGTAGTCACAACAGAGAAATCAGAACCAAAATTATAACCTGAGGGAAAATAAATTGCCTCTCTTGCATTATTAAAGGACAAACAGAGTCATTAATCTGATACATACACTTTTAGTAAAATAGAAAAATAGTGCAAGAGAAAAAAATTGACATTTTGTGTGCTCACTGCCTTCCATAAAGCTGTACAATCACATTTACATCAGATAATGCTTCACATCCCTCCCTTCAGTAGGGACTGGAGATCCATACCAAATGAAATGCATATATCTGAACATCCAATGTTTCAAATGTAGAGTGAAAAGTACAATTTCCTTATCCCCACCTGATCCACTTGTTTAGCCTTTTTTCTTTTGCTGTTATTTTTCTTTCATCTGTCTTTAATTCATAGTATCTGGTATGAATGGTTCCTGCTAAAATCATTGGGTTTGTGTTATCTCCTCTCTTAATAGTGTTTTCCAGTTCAACTTCCCTGATACCCACCTACATGTATATGGATTTAAAGGTACTTTATAGCCTATCAGCTAAATCCTAGATGATAGAAATCTTTCATCCTGGAATGGCTTCTCATCATTTGATTTGTATCCCAGGACATGACCCAGAAGGAAAGCTGCTGGTGTCTGTGGTTGGGTGGGTAGGAAATCCATGCACTTTCTGTTCACATCCATCTCTGCTGCAGAGTTGATGTTTTACAGCAAAAAACAGTAACTCTCCTGAACATGCATTTAGCTGCTGTCATTCTCAATGCCTTCCTCATACATAAGCCATGCTGTTTATTCACATTTCCTCTATAAAAATAATTTTTTTGTACACAAGCATGATTTAACATGTCCATCTCTTGTGCAGGGGATTCTATCAGGTAGAAAGCACAAGAAATTTTTAAGGCCAGGAACTGACAGAATATCCTCCTCTAAGTATATACCACTGTCTGAGCATGCATGCTGAAATCTGCACATGTGATGGAGCTTAGGTTCCAGGTGATCCATCTTTTTATACAAATCTTGGATGATCTGACAGACATTTTACAATAAATAGTACAAGTAGCACAGGCAGAATTGCTTGATTTTCATTCAGTTGCAATTAATTTAATAGGAGAAAATTATTCCATTATTCTCAATTCCACATAGGTGGAAAACCACAAAATAATATTTTTTGTTTCTACCTATTTTTCTAAAACTTTCTCTACCAAAAGCCCTTACTAAACAATCACTGGTGGTCTATGAACCACCTCTCACTTTTTTTAAAAAATATGACAGTGTTTCAGCAGTATCTTAATTTTCACTCCAAATCTTGGCAGGCCAATTTTTTGTTCTGTGCACCCAAAGTAGAGGGCTGAAATTTGCTTGGAAACAGAAATGCTATCTTAATGTCTGAAGTCTGAGGAATTGCAAATCTGCATTTTGCTTCACATTTTGTGAACAGCGCATGCACATAGAAACTTTATTGAGACAAACTGTACCTGACTAAGCTATTCATGGATGCTGTCAGAAATCAGAACGTGAACTTCAAGAGATAATGTTTGTGGTGCCTTGTAAACGTGTCCCAGGAAGCTGTTTGCTGAGATTTGATTGTTCAGAGAACAACAAATCCCTACAGGTGCTGCTGTGGTCTATTTGCTACATTGTGTAGTTCCAGTGACACTTCTGTTGTGATTCCAAGTGCTGTTGTCAAATCAGGGGATTAATGGAAGTGCTACGTCGGCAGCACTTTCTGATGGTTTAGCTGACAGCCACCTGTCATGTTTTGATACTGACACCAAAAAACGAGCCTTGGAATTACATAATAGTTACTGCTCCTTTGAAGTGCATTGTTATGACTTACTCTAAGTCACAGAGGGTGGGGAAGAGGAAGAGATGAAGTGAAAATCTCACCTAAAGAGAGAGGCCAGATTTCGCTTGAAATACATCACACTGAGCTCCATGGTTGAACTGGCAAATGCCAGAGTCCCAGACAATAACAGCCTGGTAAATAGTAAGCAACTCATAAACATGAGGCCTGGAAACCAGGAAAATGAAAGGTGAAAAAGGAGGGATATTTATGGTAGGAGGGAAAGGATATGGTTCTTGGAGAGTTTGGGCTCTATTATTATGAGACATGGTCTTTATCTGCTGCAAAATAGATCTGGTTGGCGAGAGCTGCTGCTGTGTTATTGCACTGCAATTGGCTCCTCTCAGGTGGAAAGGATGAGGAGAACAGCTCACAGCACAGCAATTGGGTCTGTAAACAGCTGGGGAGTCTGTTGGGTTGTGTGAATCTGGGAAAAGCTGTGGAGAGAGAAGGGCAGCACTGGTGGGAGTAAACCTTGGTAGATGTAGTCCATAAAAATCAAAAACTCACTAGGACTGTCTGTGAAGATGCTTAAAGAGCAGTGCAGTGCACATTCAGGCTTCTGGGGACAGGGCAATCAAATTTTCGAGACTTCTGGAGAAGAGGGCCTACAGGACAAATCTATGACCTCTGAAAATAAAAGGAGAAAGTAGCTAGTTGTGGCTGAGGCTGTTCCCAGAAAATTTGAGGGTTTTTTTTCAGTAGACTATCTGATTAGTGTTCTGGAGGAGAGAATTCTTGTTAACTCAGCATTTCCTTTTCTCTGGGCACACAGCAAGAGGAGGATGCATTGCTGAGCTCTCAGCCTAATTGAAAAATAATTATTTAAAATGTCTATGTTCTATTCTTTACCTCCATGTAAATATATCTTTTGTCTTTTCTCAAAATAGCTAGATTTCTCCTCTATGGCAAATCTCATTTCTCTTCATCTTACTCTTAATTTTTTCTCTTGGAGTAAATTTAGTCTTTCACTTTTGCTGTCCTAACAATTCTAATTTTTTTTCCCTATTTAAAGATTTTTTTTTCACCTTTTTATTTCTCTTTTTGATTTCTGAAAAATTTCTGTCTGATATTATGACACACCCAGTGAAAGTAAGGGTGAGGTGGAAGGGGTAGAAAGCTGGGCCTGCCAGCAGTCCTGCTCCTGGTCTCAAGACCTATTGCAAGATCATAATAGCTGCTTCCCTCCAGCAGGTTCCAGAAAGGGAGGGGAGGGAAAGACTTTCAGTTCTGCTCTGGGCTGTAGGTAGAGGTTGGTAGAGAAGGATGTTGGAACTTCAGTACACTAACACTAGAAATCACATCTGTGGTTTACATATGCCATCTCATAAAACCTCATTTGCCAGCTAACCCAGAATAAAACATCTAAGCCTGTACTTGAAAACAAACAAAACATGTATAGAATATCTGAGACTATTCCTGGTAGCCTCAGTAGCAACTGGAAAGTGTTAAGATTTGAGACAGCTATGTTATTAAATTAAAATTGTCAACTTTTGACCTTGATTAACATTTGACCTTGATTAACATTTGACTTTCATTAACACTAATGGCTTTGGACTGCTCTGCTTCCTCTATCTAGAATAGTCTGCAATTAAAACTCTGTAAGCTATTAACAAAGTTGAGACTTGAGCCTGCTTTTGTGTAAATTGGGAAAGGAAATGAAAGCCTTTACCAAACTATAGTTTTGAGATTAACAAAGCACATCTGGTATCAAAAGAAGACTGGAAAGGTTGAGAAAAACATTTTTCTATTTGATAAATTGTTTTACTGGACACTTCAGGGAGCCACTGAGTACTTGCATTCAGAACAAACAGAGTCTATTTAAAAAGACTTTGAGCTAAAACTCTTCCTGCCACAACAACAGGAAAGAAAAATCATCAAAAATCATTCTGCAATGTGTATAAAAACAGAAGCAGCTTTCAGTACAATCATGAGTATTACCTAGAAACTGTTCTACAGTTACTCCAAGAAGAACTTCTACTCTCTACACAGAGACCACAGCTATGTGCTAGGAAGACTGTGCCAGTAGATTGGGTAAATATCTCCTTAACCAATATATTAGATCTGCACTTTTTACTACAAAAACATACTCTGTGTATAGAAAATAAAACTGTTCTTTCACTGAAATTAGCATCAAAAGCATGTAACCTCTCTATAACAGTAGAACAAGAAATCATAGGAAAACAATATTTGATATCATAGCATCAAGCAGTCCAGTCCAGGACTGGACCCAGGAAGGGGTACCCAGGAAGGGCTGTGATACTTTTTTTTTTGGTATGAAAACAGAAAACATCCTTTTACAGGTAGACATCTGTACATAGCAGTCAGAATGTAATGCAAACATCTTACTATGCAGAGCTTGTGTACAATTTAAAGCTGGGTTAGTCTTTCACAAACCTAAAAAGTACCTTTTGCTGTCTAAGGTTAAGCACATGAGGGCATCATGGGAGATACAGAGAGCAAGTGGAACAATAGTATCAGAAGTGAGCAGCTTGAAGGTGTGCTATTTACAGGCATAGGACCTGAGATAGTAACTGCACCTACCTGACTCTCAAATCCATCCTGAATGCTTTCAGGTAACTCCAAGACTTGTAAGATAACCCATATCCACTACCAGTCATCTTTGCTTTCAGTATACCAGGGAAATTCCCCCTTCTCCTCTTCTCCCTTCCCCCAAGTTAATCAACATATGCCAGGTGATGACAGGGAGTGTACAGTTAATCAGAACCAAAATGAGCAGATACTTGCAATGATAATACTGACTTCCTAAATGTGTATTATTTATTTGCACCATTTTTAGTTGTGAAATGCATGTACACAGAAGCAATAACAGAAATGTAATAACATGGATTAGTTTAATGATACAGAATTCCTCCCTAAGGGACAATATTCCTCCATATCAGCATGTAAGGAAAGCAACATTTCAGTGCACAAGCATATAGCTGACCTAAATATAGACAACTGTTTGTGCATATTTGCAAGACACTCCCTGAAAAGCCACAGCATGTATTCAAAATAGGACTGTTATTCTAAAAGCCAAGGACTTATACTCTTCAAAGCTATTTTGGTGCTTAATTCCCAATGAGATCAAGAGTGATTCTTCTATTGCATTTCTGAGTGTATTGATATGAGCACAATAAACAAAGATATTAATAGAGACCGGGGTAAAAATTGTATTTTTGCAACAGCCTTTAGATTATGGTTTTTTATCATAGGAAGTACACAGAAGAAATTGGAAGCAAAAACTAAATTTTGCTCTTTTAAATTTAGAGAAAGACTATTTTCAACCATGTAGGCAGAGACAAGTGTGAATATTACTAGAGAGAGTATGGATAGAGTTGCTTAGAGAAGTTAGTTCTTGAGTGGCTTTGCTGCCATGGTTCCTGATGATTGTTTGCTACACCTTGAACTGTTCCTCAGTGTTTCTGTCATACCTGAGAGCTGGGTCCAGTTCTGGGCTCCCCAGTACGAGACAGGTATGGAAGTACTGCAGTGAACTTCCTGAAGTGAACAGGGCCACAGAGATGAGAAAGGGACTGCAGCATTTTAGATAAATTGGAAAAGGTAAGTGGGCTAAGACACTTCAGTTTGCAAAACAGAAAGTTCAGGGAGATCTTTCAGTAATCTCCAAACACCTGGGATGTAAAGAAATGAAGACAAGGAAGCCTGCTGTGCTCAGCAGTGGTGAGGCCATACCTCCAGTCCAGTTCTGCACCTCTCACTACAAGAAGGACACTGAGGTGCTGGAGTGTGTCCAGAGAAGGGGGACAGAGGTGGGGAAGGGTCTGGAGCACAAGTCCTGTGAGGAGTGGCTGAGGTAGAGGGGATTGTCCAGCCTGGAGGAAAGGAGACTCAAGGGGAGACCTCATCACTCTCTACAGCATCCTGAAAGGAGGGTGTAACAAGGAGGGGGTTGGCCTCTTCTCCCACGTTTCAAGTGACAAGGACCAGTGGAAATGGCCTCAAGTTGTGCCAAGGGAAGTTTAGATTGCAAATTAAGACAAATTCCTTCATCTGAAGGATGGTCATGCATTGGGAAAGGCTGCTCTGGAAAGTGATGAAATAATGGTCCCTGGCAGTGTTCAAAAAAGGTGTAGATATGTCACTTAGGGATACAGCTTATGTACAGTGGTGAACATGGCAGTGCTGGGTTAAAAGTTGGACTTGATGATCCTTTCCACCATAAACAACATAGTTCAATACATAGTAGTTCAATACTGGTTTTGTGCAGTTCTGGAGACCAATGGACTTTTGCTCAGGTACTGTAATTATCTGAATCTGATCCTGTGAGACCACAAGTGTTTCCAGTGCAAAATCTTTTGTTGAAGGGCAAACAGCAAGTCAGGGTTTCCTGCAATGCAGCTACTGGTTGAAGATGTAATCCATTAAAGCAGTGCAGAGATGAAATCATGCAGCAAGCTATTTTAAAAACTTTAATGAACCATTTAAAATAAACTCATTGCAAGGTAATTTAACAACACCACTTTTACAATTAAATATACTATTTTAGCATGCAAATACAGCACATTAATCCCATGTCAGGATAGAAAATGAAGTGAAACTGAAGGGATTCTGATACATGAAAGTCATCTCAGTAATTTCTCATCAGTTCATGGTGCTCTTAAGCGGCATAATGAAAGAATGAATTGATTTAAACAACATTTTCTTGGAGCAATGGGGTTTGTGAAATTAAATTAACTTGATGGTTTTCTGTAAGAGCAGGTCTGCATGGCATTACATTATTCTTGAAATTAATTTCTTTTCCTCTCTAGAGTTATTTTTGGTTTGGTTTGGGTCTGATATTTTCTTTCTTGTTTATTTCCATAACATCCACTAAGGACTTCTATGCTAATTTTCCACATTTTTCACTTCATTATAATAAATAAAAAGTGCCTACTCAGATCCTCATTATCAGGTTTCTGAAGACAAGAATCAGCAAGAATTCTTCAGTTTATTTCTTTAATATAATGTATTTTTTCTTCTTCTTTACTTTTGTTAAATCCGTCCCCTCTTTTCTCTGTTAGGGGATATGGTGGAAGAGAAGAATATTAAACAGAATAATACAGACTCAGATTACACAGGGCTATCAAGAGAAAAATGTTCCAATGTAGTGTTTTAATGAAGCAGAACACAGGACCTTTCAACAAATCTAGTTAAGTAACAGTTGAGAGGAGTTGTGGTGAAATTTGCAGTATTTGTAAGAAGAAATGCCTAGGTTAGACAGGACTCCTGTATTTGCCCAGGCAGGACTTTAGCTCTGTAAGACATCATCAGTGTTTAAACAGAGACTGGGGTGCCCACACTCCTAAGAGCCAGATGAAAAACTGTGTGATTTCCATTGCTAGCACCCAGGTAATGCATCATTTATACTGTGGCATAGTAGTCCCAGGAGGAAGTAAATCCTGGCACAAGTAGCAAATCTGCAGGTGACTCACGGGGCCTTTCATTGGCAAATGCCTTCCTTTTATTTTATAACTTCACACCTGTATTGTTTGGCAGAATGTAGCAGTTGGGCACATCAGTTCTCAGCCCAGAAAAAATTTACATTTGCTCAAACCAGAGAGCAAGCAATCAGGTAAGAAATGCCAGGATATGGTTGTGAAGACCATCTGTAAATACAGGCTCTGGCTCTTTCTCTTATTGTAAAAATAAACTGAAATAGTTGATTGTAATAATGTTTGCCAGGTATTTGGCCTTTCACTGAGATTTGCAGATTTAGTATTTCTAACACTTTGAGAAAAACACATTTGACACTTTGAATGCTAATGTATGTCATACTTTTAGTGGTTTCCTTAGCTTGGTATCAAGAGTTGGTTTCTATTGAGTTTCCTCAAAAATCACAGAAACACATACAGAAACATAGCATGATGCTCTGCTGAGCTGGAGCAAGGAGAATTATTTTCTTTAATTCACTTCCTTTATCAAGGAAGTGAACTCATTTTGTGTCACTTTTTTCCCAAGAAAAAAGCACAGCATGTGCTTCACTGGTCTCCAGATTCCCATGCCCTGGGGAGGATGGTGCTGCCAGACCCAAGGTGGATAAACCTTGCTTGTTCTAGCCTGTGCTGGGCTCCAGGCTCTCACCATCTGCATTTTCCATGTTTGATCAGCTGCCACAATTTCTGAAGTGCCAGTTTTTGTTAGTGCAATTACTATGACAAAAAAATAAGTGACTTATCCAGAGCCAGAGAGTTTGGCCATCTTGTCACCCACAGTCTTAAAAGCCCAGCAGGGCTCCTAGAGAAGTCCTCAGAGATGCACCTTCCTTCTGTGCTTACCTCTCACGTCTCACAGCTCCCATTTTGTTTGCTTTCTTGGTGCAGCATAGACTCCTTGTTCTCTTCTGTGTAACAGTTGCAGAAATAGGATGAGGGGCTCAAAATATTTTTTTAAACACTGCCTCTTCCTTGTGAGGAGATGAAAATGCCAAGGGGGATATGACAAATTATACACTGGTGTGCGTTAGTTCTTTTTTAGCACAACAAGGCAATTCATTAAGTGATGGACACTTTCTAAATATTGTCTACGTGTTTTCTATATATTATAAATTTTAAGAGTCCTTTTCAAAATGCCTCCACCACACTGATCAATTTTGCTCATCAATAGCCAGCAATTCAGCTGCCTATGTTTCCTTGCAGCTCACTTTTTTAGACGCTTCATGATTCTATGAGAAGGGAATAAAAGGGGTTTTTTTCTCTCTGAGCTATGGAAGATGCTCACCTTCCTTACAGACAAGCTTGCTTTTTCAGGAATGGTCTCTAGAATGAATTATCTGAATAACCTAAGTAGCATGTAATAAAGGAACAGATGCTAAAAACTCCTAAACTGCAAACCCCTGTTTCATAGTATCTCATTAGAAGCAAGCACTTAGGAGCAAAAAACCCAAGCCTTTTCTTACTGTATCTTCATGGCAGTACCATGTATTTTCAGCATCTATTCAGGTCTTTCTGCAGCTCTGCTTCAAATTGATATTTTTGTGATATTTTTATACAAACAGTGAAAATTATTTGCAAAGAAAATCTTAATTCATTGTTAGTGACTTGTTTTTTTCCCCCTGCAGATTCCAAGCTCATGGATTTTAGCAGGATTTACTGAAGTACATGAGGCCAAATGAGTTGCTCAGCTCAGACATGGGGTCAGCAGCTCTTTACAAGGTCAGGAGTCAGGGCATTGCATGCTTTGCACATCAGGGACAATTATGTTTGCATTAAGATAATGACACAACTTTTTGAGCTATATTCCAGTAACAGATGTAAATTCATGGCCTTCACTAGACACAACATAAGTTGAATCTATGTGTCCAAAGATAAAATATGGGTTGTGATTTGTATGCATCTCATTTAATCAATAAATTCAACAGACAAAGTCTTTCCATATTTTTATGCTTTCGACATTTGCACAGTTGCACCAGAGGTAAATCTGTCCCATTGACAAGATCTAATTCAGACTAAATATTCTGACTGCTGTTCAGCAAAACATTATAAAACCTGGGTGCTGGTGGTGGTGTGACTGACAGTGTAAAGGAACAGTCTCATGAAGGCAATGTGCTACAGCCAGAACTTGGACCACAGAGATCATTCCTACACAGCTGAAGATACAATCAATGATCAACTATAACCTGTAGGTACTGGTTGAAGAAGGAGTACCATATATTCTGTGGAGATTCCCCACTACATACCATTGATTGTCTTACAAGTTGAGATTTTTCATAGTTTAGGCTGTTGTGTGTGGGAAGAAGATGTCTTCTGCTTGACTCAAATGTAGCAATATTCGTTTTCAAGTGGGTACATAGATCCTAAAATTGAGATTGTATTAATTTTTAATAACTATAAATATTAAAAATCAATATAATTATGTCTTCCACATGACCAAAACAAAACAAGGAATTCAATTTCCTTCTCCTGGGCAGGCAGTTGTTCAGCCATCCCCAGGAAAACAGGGCTCCATTGTAGGTAACAGTGACTTGGGAAGATAAACACCATCACTCCAAATGTCCCTACTTCTTCCTTCTTCCCCACTCTTTATATACTGAACACAATGTCATGTGGTCTGAAATATCCTTTTAGTCAGTTGAGGTCACCTGTCCTGGCCATGTCTCCACCTGGTTTAGGGACCCTTAGGGACATTTTTTAGTGGTGGTGGACTTGGCAGTGCCCGGCTAATGGTTGGACTCTTTTGCAACCTTAATAATACTACAATTCTGTGATTCTTACAGGACTGTTCTGATTTCAAAGGCTTCTCACATATTCTCATATTAAATTGTTGAGAGAGTTACATTAAGCCTTTGGGTATTCAGTAGTACAATAATACAGAGAAATGTAGGACTTTCGTGCTGGAACAGATCAATGAGCCATTTAATTTGTTATCCTTCCTCCAGCAGCAATCAGCACCAAATGCTGCAGAGAAAACCCTCTTCAGAACATGACCTGACAATGTTCTTCTCAATCTTTCCTGAGAAATATAAGGTTGCTAAACAATAGATTAGGCTTCCTTAGAAAATGTTGATGAACATACTGGAACAATCATTCATCTGATAATTATTAAGATGTAAAGATTAAACACTTTTAATGTCACCCCAGCAGATCCTATGCTTAATTTTTCATCAATATATCTGTAAACTCTGGTCATCTGCTAGATGCTGTTATTGAATAATTTCTCTCAGTCTGCCATGGCTTAATGTGAGGTACATCCCTTGGTCAAAAGTCTTCATGAGCAGTACATAGCAAACCAGCAACCGGATAAAATTATTATGTGTTGTTTTTAGAGAAAACAATATTTTCTGCTTTTTCAGTTGCATGGCTCTGCTTTTCTAGATTGGAGGAAGGTAAAAGAGTACCAGCAAGTTTGCCCAAGAAAAGGGGGGCTCCTTTATGATATCTCAGGTGAAAACTACACATTACACACACTGTCCACGTATGTTACCTCTAGCTAGCTCTGAGACCTTTGCAAGGTGGAGTTCACCCACCTACTGGGCTCAAGGAACTCAAACCATCACTTAAGAGAAGCAGGGCCAAAACTCATTCCCCTCGCTTTCCGAGTGCTGAGCTGCACAAGCAGATGCTTATCTTTTATTGTGGACAAAAAAAAATAAAATAAATATTCCCTCTTCAAGCAAGTGAAGTGTGGGTGGCTTAGTTTGAGTTCCGGGGAGCCAGGTAATGGTCAAGGGCTGCATACAATGACAAGTGCTTCTGCAAATACGCCCAACTAAAATTAATTGGCTCCAAAGTCCTTAATTCTCCTTTGAGGTGTGCTCATTGTGTAATGATAATAATGGCTTATTTTACTGACAACAAAAATGAAGAGGTAGTCATCATCTCTAGATGTATGCCGAAGGCTTACCATAATACAATAAATAAGGATGAGTCATTGAGACATTTGTACCATAAAATAATGACAATTGTGAAGATATTTATATTGGGATTTTATAAGTACAATATCTCATTTTAAGAAACAACTTTGTGACTACTTTTCCCTCACCATCTAATAAGCTTAAAACATTTATTTCTATTTGAGATTGGTTTTAGTAGTAAACAATTACATTAAGAAAAAATGTGGCAGTAAATGTTGTCACAAACTTTTCACAAATCAGGAAAATGTTCTTATGATAATGATCTAAGCTTGCTGCTTTTCTCCCAATAATCTTTATTACAATCAATGTTATTTACTCTTTGCATGGCACAAAGTCCATCCCTTGTAGCAGAAGGGAATTATATTTGGTGGTACCTAGATACTGTGGCTCTCTCAAAAGGGAGATTGGTTCTGTCTGATTCCTAGTCTCAGCAGTAGTCATAGAAACACAGCACCAAAAGGGAAGTGGAGTCCATTCTCCCATTCTCACATGCTATCTCAGTATTCTGTATTCAATCTTAGTATTCAATCTCAGTATTCAATCCTATTCATCAAACCCCATTTTAAAGTGGTTTCATCTAATGAAGTCAATTAGTAGCAGAGGTGGATGGACAGATTACAGAGATAACTGCAATGTAACCTTTTCTGGTTTTAGTCTTTTCAGTACACAGATTCTTTTTTCCCATTTTTTTCTTTTTTTTCTTTTTATTTGTTTTTTTCCAGCTGGGATCCCTAGTGCACCTCTGCTTCCTCATTGCTTTGGGTTCCTTTATGTAGAACAGATTGGTAAAGCACATCTGAAATCCTGGGAGAGTCTTATAGAAAGAATGTGTGCTTTAGGGGAATACTACCTCCATGACATCTTTGCAGCCCAACAAAAAGATTATTTTGTCATTAAGTGATTTTTCTCTGTTGTTTTAGTAACAGCAACCATCAATCACATTGCAGGAGTACAAGAGACATTAAGAAAATTGTTTCCTTTTATACCTGTAATTATGCTCCATTAATGAACAATGAACAGCCTTTTCCATTTCCTTCACAATCTGTATGAATTTCAGTGACATCAAAAATTACATGGGGAAAACTTGATTTGATTTAAAGAGTATTTGGATTTAGTATTTACAGATTGTCATGGATGGTGTAAAGCAAACTTTTCACCTTCCTGATGCTAAGTCAGACACAAAGCAGAGGATTTCAGGGTCTTGGTATGTAGTCCTAGGATGGAGGAAAAACAAATTATTCTAGCTGTCTCAGAGGTTGACCTGGCATTTGCTCTCAGCAGATTTCACATAGCTAGATTTCAGACCTCCTGTAGCCTACCATGCTTTCTGTAGAGTGTTTTTGAAGTGCTGCCTAATTTGTCTCTTTCAGGCAGACTGGCCATTTCAGAGTTTCTCCAGGATCTTGCCAGCAGCCTTGGCAAGGTTCTGGTTTTGGGATGCAGGATTCGCTCCCACAGAGAGAAGCAGATAGTGACACTAGAATGGCAACATTAACATTACAAATTTTAGGCAGGAGGTTTTATTTACCCATTTGTCAGAAAGCAATTATGTGCCCATGTAAACATTTTCATCACTGAATTCAATGACAGCTAGTCATAGTAAGTGGTATATATTGCTTTGGTCCTTGGACTATTTTGAAAATGTCTCGCCTCATGATAATCAGTTCTGGGCTTAGGAATGATTTTTGGTCACACCATTGCCTGTGAGACCACTTTTTTGACACAGTGGCACTCTCTTGGAAACTCTATATTTGTATGTTCTTTAGAAAACTATTGTGAATGTGTTTTATTAAAACCATTACAAAACAAATTATCTCTAAGCACTTTTTATATGCAGCCTACTAGTGAGTAGTTGCCCAGAATGATTCCCTGCCACCCTGCGTGGTGGCCCCTATGAAAAGCATTTTGTGGTGTCAGCCTATTTCATGAAAATATCCAAAATCATTAGAATAATCACAAGAGAAATGAAAAATGGATATTACCTGGAATTTCAGACTCAAGCAGAAGACAGGACACACATAAGCTTAGATTTATCTGGAGCAGTCAGTGGAGTGAGTTCATGGCCCATTAAATGGGAAGTTTTCAGACTACTGAAATACTCATACTGTGAAATACTCAAAGGACATGTCTAGACAATTTAATTCTCCAGGATTGCTATACAACAGCTTCTCCCAAACATATAAATTCAAAAATGAGGAGGAGGAAGTGATAGAAGATGGAAATTAGCACAAAGAATCACAGATGAGATCTCTTATATAAATGATATATGAGTGCACATGATGCTTAGATGCCCCAGACCACCTGTTAACTTGTCATTCTCAGGGGCTGATCCTTCTCTTCCATGTCTTCAGCAAAGAGAGACTGCTTCCTGGCTTTGTGCAGATCTCCTTAGGGTTCTGTTTTATCAGCATCCTACTAGGAAAGAACTAGATTGGAAAGAGGCTTTTTTTGCTCACAGCACAGAGACTTTCTACTTGTGTGTGTACAGAAGAGAGACGTCAGATGAAGTTAGAGTAAAAAACTACCATATAAGTTCCCAAATCCTGAAGAAGTTATCTATCAAAAATTTTATCACAATTTTTCTCAGTCTTGCATTGTGTTGCTGAATTTCTTGATATAGTCTAGACTAGGCTCTAGAACAAGGCTCCTCGGTGTTAGTCTGCAAGCAGTGGGTATAAAGGTGTTTCTTGCATCTATTTGAATAAAGTATACCTTACTTAATCCATTCAAAAAAGGAAATAGTTATACTGGCATTTTAAAATATTTTCCAAATCCAAGTGCTTGTCCCCACTGGAAGTCAAAGTCAAACTCCTGTGCATTAGGCAGGGAAGAACGTTCAGCCAAGGGTGAGCCCTGGAATTCCCTAAAGCTGAATTCCTCAAAGGGAAGTCCTTCTGTTTCCATTCTTTTTATTAATTTCTTCCATTTATATCTTTCTGACCATTCTCTATATTTTAAAATATACACTTGTGTCTGAGAAGACCTATTCATAAAACATCAGGTTGTAACTGCATATGTAGACACAGGGAACAGGTAATAGTCCTTTCCATGCATATTCTATATGACAGATTTCTGCCAGTCTTTGCATGTCAGTGTTAAATATTTTCATTTTTTATATTCAGCTTCTATTCCCCAACACAACAAGTGCTTAACAGTTTGCTCAGCAGAATAAATGAGTAGCTTGGTGTTTCACTAAGCTATTTCTACAATGCCACTGCATATACAAACATCAGAAATTGAGGTGCAAAGTCTGCACAATGTCTAGGACAAAAAAGCTCCTCTAATTTGAGTTTGCTTACACCCACTCTTCATAACAGCCCATAAATTTTTATTGCTTCTTATATCACAATCTTAATGTCACCAAAGTGAATTCATTAATGTTTTTCATTTTCTTGTTTGCAAGACAAAGCCAATCAGCAAACTACTGTTAACCCAATTTATTTGCAACAGGTGTTTTTCAAGCAAGGAGATATTACAGCAATTGTACATCATTAATTTTTGTTAATAGATGTGTGTTCATTTGTTGCATCTTGTAAACAAGCCACTGCATTATACAGTAAGCATACTGGTAAACTTGGGATGCTGTTTAATGTTCTCATTTTATTCTGTATCATCACAACATTTTCCAAGAAGCCATGACTAATAACCTTCAGGCAAGGCTCTTTGTGAATTTTGAAGAACCGAGAAGCTGAGCTTTGGAACCAGTCCTGAATATTACAAATCTTCACCTATATCAGAACCTGAGCAAATGCAAAGTCAATTGTTGAGGCAACCTAGCTTAGCAAGATTCTAAAAAAGGATTAGACACATATGAATACTGTAAAATAAGCTTCTGCAGAAGGATAAAATTACAAGGGCTATCAGCCCACATGCTTCAAAGCATAAGCTGATCACCAGCTTGAGCCAGGAAGAAATGTTCTCTCCTGGGAATTATTTTTATCAATAATGCCATTACATGCATTATAAAACTCTTGAATTCCTGATGAATCAATCATTGACCACTATTGAGAGACAGCAAACTAAAGCAGACTAATTAATCTGGTTTTGATATGGAAATTTCAAAATACACAGACTTGAAGAGTAATCATCCAGCCTTTAATGAAAACTTTCAGACAAGAAACTAAAAGCACTTTGGAAGGAAAATTAATTTCAGTAATCTCGCTCTACAGATTGGGAAATGAGACCAAGAAGAGGGAAGTGACTTAACCAAAGGCAAAAGTCAAGCTTTGTCAAAAGCAAGTGTATCCTGCTGTCTTCTGAGTCTTATACATGTGCTCATCCTGTTGGACCTGCACCTGTTGCTTGATTGTTTCAGTTCAGTTTCTCTTCACAAAAATGTCTTAATGTGAGTTCTTCATGAAATGGTTTAATTGGAAGCACCTCGACTCCTTTTCACAGAACTGTCTTCATGTAAATCATTTGGAGTCAAGTTTGACCTATGAAGAACCTTTTAGGGAGTGCTGCATGGAAAAATATATTGTCATCACTTAGCAGAAAAATTTTACCATTCCTGCAATGCAGATTGTTCTCCCCAGAGCAGACAAATTTCTCCAGCTAAAAATGATTGTGTTTCAGAACAATTCTTCTACTGTCCTTTAATATGTGCAAAGAAATGATGCTTGGGGCTGAATGTCAAGGTCAGAGATTTCTTCCTTTTGCATATGGGGTGAGACAGGTTGGGCTCACTGGGCAAGGAGGTCTGAGAGCTGCTGTGTGATCATGTGTCCTGTGGTACCTCTGCATTGGCACTCCTCAGTCTCAGAGCCTGTTTCTCCACCTGCTGCCACCTATCTCTGGTCCCTTAGGAATTATGTTCCCCAATCCTGATTCTTAACTGTTGAAAAAAGGACTTGCCCTTGAAAGAGGGGCATGATGCACAAACACAGTGATCAACTGATTGGGCAAACACTAATTTTATTTTATTTCTTTTGTGTTGAAAGGGAAGAGATTACTTCCCTTTTAATATCATGAAAAGGGGATGACAGAACATGAAAGGGAAAGAAAAAAAAGGAGAAAGGCCAAAAAGAGGAGCTGTGGAATAAATGCAAAGAGGCAGGTCACTGGAATATCTATCTGAACATTATGGGGAAAAAAAGAAGTCAAAACTCCAGAAAGGTCTTATCCGAAGTTCTCTGTTTTGATGGGGTCTGTTGATGCTTCTGTGAGCTGTGGTTTCTGACTAGATCCCTTACCCAGCTTTTCCACATGATCTCCAAGTGACAGAAACAGGGAATCCACCTGAGGTGTAGTAGTTCCCAGTCCAATGAAACACTGTCCACTGGTGTTGCTGCGGATTTGACAGGAGATCTTATTAAATGGTTGGACTCAAATTTTCTGTTTTCTCTGCAGTGCAGCAGACCAAGCAACAGTTGTTTATAGTTTTTCTTTCCAGCTGTATGTGTCTTCCCCATGTCCTTATCCATTTGTCATCCGTTTTGCTAAGGACTAATACTGGCATATCCAAATATTGGTAGTCCTATGCTTAATCCTGCTCCAAAGGAAAATACAATGACACTGTTATGTTTATTGGAACATGGATGTCAAATCAAATCATTTTTCCCAATGAACTCTAAATCTGTCATTTAGTTTTTAAGCATTGAGAGAGACAGGAGAATGAAAAAGATCAAGCCAAGCCAAATTGAATGAAGTCATATCAATATTAAAGTCCTGTACAAGTCAATGAAAAGACACATTTGATTTTATGAGATTTGTAAATCATTTTATGTACTGTTTGATATATAGTATAGGAATTAATGTCAAATAACCATTTATGAAAATATAAATTAGGAAAACTGAATAAAAGTCCATCCGGGCGTTCAAGGAGGGAGAATTTGCAATGTGAATAAGTGAGGCCAGACAATACTCTTGTGGACTAAAGATAATAAATTTCTAATTTTACAATTATTAATATCTTTCTAAACAGAAAATAGATTTGTTCCTGCCATTTACATGGTGTTTGAGGACTAGCATATTTCTTTGAAAGTCATCTACTATAGAACCCTATTTCCTTGAAAGTCATCTATTATAGACCCCTTTTTCATTTGATGTCAGTATTTATAATACTTTTCATTCCATTGGCAATATGCTATTCTGGTTTTAACTTCATTATTTGATCACAATGTTCAAAATCCTAGGTGAAAACTAGTTAAACCTTGGATCAGGTGTCATTTCTGTGTGGTGTGGGGGAAGCAAAAAACTTTTAGCTGCAACACAGCAGAACATGAGAGGAAAGAGATTGCAGAGGATGCACAATATTCGTCAAATGTAGATCCTCATAAGACTCTTCTTGTTGCTGTTCCCATATTCCCATGTCAAGGAGATGCTATTATGTTCTGACTATATTTCTCCTTTTTTTCAGGTTTTGGACAGTATCAAATTGTGTCAAAGTAGCTGTACTTGACATAAATAAATACTCAACAGGCTAAGATGAAATCCTGTTACATAATAGCATTATAATTAATACATTTTCCTTTAAATCTTTTAATTTGATTAAGGATATAAGACAGACAAATCATGCAAATTTTATTCGATAACTAGTTTATGTCTGTCAGAAATATGGAAATCAAAGGGTTCTACTTTAAAGCATTCTTGCATCATAGTTAATCAGCATTTTTATCTTGCAGATCACAAGCTGGTATATATGAATCAATTACTGTGCTAGGACATCACATTAAAAATTCTTTTTGAATTCTAAAACTACTTGTCAACCTGCATGTTCTAGTAGTAAGTGCACATAGTCACTTCAATGCTTTCTCTGATGTTGCCTATTTCCTGTCAAACACAAGGGCAAATTTCAATTATGAATTAAAACCACTATGTTTGAAATCAATCACGGAACTTTGAACAGCAGTGGCCAGGGAAAGGCTATTCTATAAGCTCTTTCTCTCCTCAGATCTCAAAGGGTTATTTTTACAAATGTGCATTAGTTCAGCCTCACAGCATACAGCCTCTGTGGCATTGTCAGTACTCTGAAAGCCAGGTAAAGCCTGACACAGAGGGTCTGTGGCTGCCATAGGAATCAGAAGTGTTATTGGCCACAGCAGAGCATCACATGAATGAGACAAAAAGGCAGGTTCATCAGGAGAGTTCATTCACTCAGGACAATGCTGTGCTGAGTAGACTTACCTAGAGAGAGTAGAGTTCCTCAGCTTGAGCACACTCCAGATGCACTGAGCTCTCACTTAAAACAGCTTGATACAGGGCTGAGTGAGGCACACGGGTGTGTGTAGGTCTGGCTCTGAATGACTGGCCAAGTATGCCATTCTGGGACTTAAAACAGACTCTCCAAGCCATCAATTGGGATGTCCTATTTAAACAGTGGAACTGCTGCAGGTCTCTAGCACCCATATTATTTTTACAAGGACTTAAATACAGAAATTCATGCCTTCCCTTTGAGAAAAGATCAAGAGAATTTTAAATGGCATTTGATCAGGTAATGAAGTCAGAAAACACTGTCCTTAGTTTACTGTCTTGTCTGCAGCTCTGAAACTCGAAGACTAACTCTCTAGGTAATGCAGGGCTTTTGATGAATGTTTAAACTGGATTCAATTTCACTACCACAGCAAACCAGGCCCAAACATGTGATTTCCTTTATTCCCAAACCTTTGACACCAGTTGGTATGGGTTGTGATGAGTTGCTGTGGTGCAAAGGAGGCTGGTTTCTGTTAGCACAGAGCCACCATCATCTTGCTTCTGTGTAGAGGTGTGCACATACCATTCCCATTTGCTGGACTGGGAATGGCAGCATTACTAGGGGTCTTTTGAACTTGGATGTTCTCAAATGTCCTTTCTGGACGTAGCATCCATTTAACACAAAAACAATGTTAAACAAAGTATCCAGAAATGCAGAAATTATGTTTTACAGAGGCATAACTCTTGATATTTTCCATTGTATTCTTGGTAGCAGGGAAGCACCAAGAATCCTGCTCATGGCAAAAGTACTGCAAAGGGATCTTTGAACATCTTTTCAGAGATGACCAGTGCTACCTGAATTACCACACAAGAGCAGGTTTTCCTTGAATTTTTTAGGGATGTTTGTGATCCTTCATTACTTAAGAACTTTGTCTTATTATGGCACTGCTGCTGTTGCTGGGAATATCCAAATATGCCCATCAGTTTCACGAACGACATAAAAAGCTTAAATTTTAGCAACCATTTGACAACTTGTACCAGTTAGATATCTCACTCACAATACAGAAAGCAGATTTCACTTTTGAAGGGGAGTAATGACTAGAGTGGAAGCACATAAAATCACCATGGAAAAAAATCTCTGTTGAGACATGTGAGAATTTATGTGAGCACATGGAAATTAATATTTAATTGAAGCTATTTTAGCATGTGGGTAAAGCTTAAGTTATATGAAACCCTCTGGGAAAGGATTGCTGTCGATAACTGGCCAGCTTCTGTTGTGGAGCAATCTAGCTTTGAGAGATTAATGAGTGTGCTAAAGCATTGGGAGTGCTTTCTTTCTGAGAATTTATTTTCAGACACCTTGATCTCTGTCATATTTTTAAAATACATGTGAAAAGTAATACCAGTGCCACAGGCAGGAAACAGCTATCTCTTTACTGCAGATATGTACAACCACAATAATACTCATTAGAGCTTTGCAAAGATCAGCATTTATTTCTGGTGGGGATGTCCAAGCTTGAGCATGCAGACCACTATGTCACAAGTTTAAAGGAGGGCTTACTGAGGCAATGTCTGCATGGCTGTCTAAGATAATGCAGCAAACATGGCTAGAAGTTTCCTCTGGACAGCTTGTGGGCTATAAACACACAGTGAGGCAGCTTTCAGGTTCAGAGAAAAAAATATGCTCGAAATATTCTATTAAAATGTATTTCATCTCTGAAATGCTGGGCAATCACAGTTGTGGAGCTCTTGATAAAGTTCACAAAGAAAATCATTCTACCACTGCCTGTACACCTGGTAATGAAAGAAGTGCCCTGCAACCCTTCTGAAGAATAAATTCTTACCACTAAGTTGTCAAAAGGTAGGTATTCCCACTCTGGCATGTCTCCAAAGAGTTTAACAGTGAGATGGAGGCTAAGAAGAGGCTAGAAGGCATGTTGGAGACAAAAAGGCATCAAGTAGAGACAGGTTGTGATATGTGTATGGCAGCTATTCCCTGGCGACCCTCCTCGAGGGACCACAGACAAGGTTGCACTAAACAGCCCAAAGAGTGAGACAAAACACAGGGCAAGAGCCATCTTCACAGCATTCCCATCCTCAGATCTCTCCAGAGAAAACAGGAAGCAATAAAGATGTTACAATAATAGTTTAAATGCTACCATTCATTTCTGTTTGAACAGAAGAACATGCCTCTATGCCCCGGACAGAAGGAATTAGCAGGAGTTGTACTGTATAGATGTCACATCCCATCATCTGACATTTGCTCATGATTGTTATTGTCAGGGTATGTTTATGGTAGGTGAGGGCATATTTTTCAATGTTTTTTAAAGTAATAGAATAAAAATTTCAATAAATCCCTCATAGATGTTCTGGAACACAACATGATCGATCATCTCCATTTAGGCAATTGCATAATAAAATGTAAATTTTTGCTTCATAATCATGAATTAGATACCTTCTGCCCATTTTTCTGTGGAAGCATGCAAGAACATGGTGTTAAGGGGATGGGGGAGAGGGGCTGGCATCCCAGCTGCATCCTGCTATATGGTGTTCATAACAACAAAATTCTGTGTAAAATGAATAAAAGATAATTCAGTGCATATGTCACTTCTGGATATGATAAAGGCTTGATTTGATAGTTATTTGAAGCAGGCTCCTGGTGACTGTCTATTGTCATAGCATTAGATGAAAAGAGAGAGAACGAGTGACTCTTTGAATGTGACTGTAGTAACAAGGAGAGCCTGCAGTCATGTCTTGTTAATTTACCAAGGAGAATGTCACATTTACATTTCAAACTATCCCACTGCAGAGCTCCCAACTTGCTGGGATTATCCTGAGTTTTAAACCATCCAGACTGAGGCTTCATTGTTTACCCACACTAATCCTTCACTTCACCCTCCTTCCCTCCCTCCTTTCCTACTACCCTGCTACAGAAAAAAAAAAAAAGAAAAAAGAAAATCTAACATTAAAAGGTGTTGCAAATCCTGTTCAGTAATTATGAGATGATTCCTCTAAAAGAGTGGGGTGAAATGTCATTTTATTACTCTTCTACTGCCTTTCCTTCCCTTCCTCCTTCCCCCACCCATCTTCTCACAGGCAGGCATCAGTAAATTTTCACTGTGATGTGCAGGGATTTAGCTGTGTGAATCCTATTACTGCTATTAATTAGAACACACCAGTACAGCCAGCCAAAAACATGCACCTTTTAATGTTTATGTGCTTGCTTTCACTTTTTACCCATACCCTGGTTCTGGTTCTGATTTCTCACTGGTATTTACCTATGTAGTACTAATGATCTCTGGGAATTATTCCTGATTTACATGAAAGAATTTCTAGCAGCTCCCATCTGCGACATCAGGTGCCCCATCATCTCTATTATTCTGCTTGCTTTCTTTTAGGACCTCTTAAGGTATTTTCTACATTATTCACCAGCAGGAATTATCAGCCCAAATTTTCACATCTATTTTCCAGTGATTTTATTATACAGTGATGTATAAAAAATCTTGGTCCTATGACTGCTGTTTCATTAAATTATTTGAGAGTGGAATTCCAGGATGTGCTTTAAATATCAAGGTGTTTATTTTTACAAGGTTCCATTTAACCTTGTAAAAAAAAAAGCATTGATTTATTTATTTGTGGGTTTAATGAAAACTCACACAATGACTTCCTACCACAAGACAAGAGGATTTTGCTGAAGGTGTCCCTCAGGAAATCTCCTACATTCCCAGGATTCTTCTCACTGTCCAGGGGGATTCAATATTTGCTGTAATTCTGCGCTTTTCTACCAATGCAACATTTGCAGTTGGATGCAGCTGAAATGGAGGTGGGGCAGTGCTTGGTGAATTTGAAACTCCTGTCCATCACAAGTAGGTTTTTCTGAGAGCAGCCATTTGAAACTCCTGTCCATCACAAGTAGGTTTTTCTGAGAGCAGCCTGTCCTTTTATGTGGCACCTGAGTAGCACCAGCTGATGAAGGGCATTGCTCTGTATCAGCCTCAAACCTAAAGTCAGAGGAGGAGGAACATCCAGCATTGCTCTCCTTTAATCTCTGCTCAAAGGGCTTTGTACTAATTAAGCTTTATAACACCCTTCAGAAGTGAGGGAAGAGTGCTATGGTTCGACTGTAAATGAGGGGGAGAGGAGCCCAGGCAAATGACTTGGTGACAGAAGCAGCCTAAGGCAATCAAGATGACAAGCCACAGCTTCAGCATCTGTCTTTTTTGTAGATACTTAGAAATGCTTCAGTTAAAAAAAAAAAGAAAGAAAATCTAGATAATTTTTACCACTTCTTTGTTAAAGGCTGTTTTTTTCCAGCCCTGCCCATTCAGCTGTTCACCTTGCTTATTTGCAGGTCAGAGTCAAGAGAACCAACACGAGACGGTTTTGTGTCCACAGCTGACTTTGCAAATCACCCTGCCTACTATTGAACACAGAAATTTCAGAACTGTTAAGCAGTTGATACTTTTAACTAGTAATGTATAAATACCATTTATGTCCTTTTACAAAGAAACTGGCAGTTTTCAAATTGTTGTGCTTCAAACTTCTGATTGAGTCCACGTGAGTCAGTGGACTCAAGTCAGCAAGACTCTGGGACAAGGTATGAAGGTGAGGACAGGAAGCAAATAAACTTTACAGCAGTCATTTTTAGCACTCCATAGAAATATTCTTTCTCCTTTGTTCTGTGATACAATGCTGCTTTTCAGCTGCCTGCTAAAATTTTAGCATTTAAATTTTTTTCTTGCTGTCACATTTGCCTGGTGAGACAGAGCTAAATGTTCCTCAGGTGTAACTGAAAGAGCTCAGGAAATTCACAGCACTAAGAAAGACCCAAGACAGAAAATTCTTGGAAAAAAACCTTCACCCTGTATGAGCCCATTCAAGCTGTTCAAATAGATAAGCCCAAGCCAAGCTGGTTATTCTGAGTTCACAGCAAGTCTAGAAATGCTGCAGTCAGAAAGGCCTGGGGTGGTTGAACACTGCAAATGCAGCCCAGAGGCAGATTTAACTCCCTGTTCTGTCCTGGGCACTTGCTCTCCTGTGCTGCTCATGTGGCAGCACGAGGCCTTGCTGGGGGGACAAGGGAGGGTGTCCAGGCTCTGGCTGACCCAAGGCTGTTCTCCCTAGGGAGGGGACAACACCAAGCAGGAGGGTATGGACAGGGAAACCTCTGCAGCACCAGCCAACAAGCCCTGCTAGCATAAATTGCCTTTGCCACAGCTTCCAGCCCTCCTCTGAGCAGCATTTAGCAATACTATAAAACTGGCGAAGAATGCAAGTACAAGTTCTGCTAGATCCCGAGCCACCCCTTAGCCAGGAGTGTTTCATGGACATGAAGATAAGCCTTATCGTTATCCAAGTAATAATTAGCTAATTAATTAGTCTGTCTCCTCATTGCATTCCTCAAGATCATATTTACAATGCCTCACCCAGCTCACAGAGGATTCTTTTTCATTCATATGAACTTTTTTTGAGTATCTACAGCAACAGACAAGGACAAAGAAGTTCCAGGGATTTTACACATGTTTTTCAACTCCAGCCTTTCTTCACTACATTTCACTGTTCCCTCCAACATCCCTCACCACATCATCATCACAGGATGATGGTTGTGCTCATCTGTGATGAGTGCACATCTCTCCCCATCTGCCCCTCAGATTTGGGAGTGAAATACAGCAACTGGGATGGTGCAGCTATGCAGCTATAACTGGAGAAACCCTTGAAATCAGGAATTACAGTGAGGAGTAACTCACTGTAATTCCTCATTTAAGGATGGGCTAACATTGTTGCCATTAAGAATAGGAATATTTCCATAGATTTTCACCAGAAAATAGAAAGCAGACATAAGCCAGTAAAAGACAGACGTTCTCAAACTATATCAGACATTTCATCTAGTTTATAGTTTGCTGAAAACAAAGAAGACAAAACTGCCTAAAAGCAGGATCATATTTCATAAGCAAAGAAGGTCACTGTAAATGACAATTTATTCACAAATATGTAGAGACTAACCAGGTATTGCAGCAATTTTCTTGTATTCACAGATGCTGGTTCCCAAATTCTGCTATGCTTCACAGGAAATGAGAGATGTTCTTTTCAGGGTGCTTAATTGTTTCTGCAAGCATGTTTACCACATAGGAGAAATTTATTAAGAAAGTACAACTCCTGTTTTTTCCTGTTCCATTTGGCTGCTTATGAGACAAATAATCGGGATACATTTATAGCTTAAGGGACCGATTTGCCTGAGATGGAATAGCTGATTGTGTTATTCTAAAGAAATAATATGTAGTATCTCAAAATAATTCCAGCTTGTTGCTCTCAGCTCACTAATGCATAATGTTCATTGCAGAAAGAACAGCATCAGACCAGCACCAATCTGACAGTCCCTTTTTCAATGACACTTCTTTCATTTATTTTATAAAAGAGGATATTTTTTTTACTGAACGTGTCTATCTATTTGTCAATACAACATTGTTGTTTTTTCTGCAAATGAAATGCATGTCATTGGCTTTATTCTTTCATATTGAATTTCAACAAACACATAATAGTGCTTCTGAGGATTTCATTTTCCTAGCCTAGATGGTGCACAATTAAGTATTTTCTATGCTAGAGTGAAAGAGAACTGTCGATAATTTTTGGGACTGTCAAGTTTAATTATGAACTTTAAGGTTTTTATGACAGTCACTATAATTTAAGTATCTGAATATACCAACATGATTGCAAAATATTGATCACTCCCATATTTATAGCAGGTAACATGTTCTTACCTCCTAGGTAAGAACATATTGTCTGCTGTAAGCATGGAGAAACCAAGTAATGATTAATTTTATGTTAATGACATAGAATCAGAAATCAAAGGGTGAAAGAGCTTTCTGAATCACAAATAGTTTCTAGTCAATTCAGAGAAATGACTAAACTGTTAAGGTAGCTGAAAATAGAGGTTCAACCTCTCTTGAACTTTATGGGATTACAATTATGAAAAATTATTGATGCTACAAAGCTGGAAAGCCTTGACTTTTGAAATGGGATCATACATGAAGTATAGGATTTTTGGTTCCTATAGTAAGAGAGAAATTGTTAGCAATTTTTGGATATCACATTAAAAGTCACTGCTCTGGAATACTAAAACAAAAGGGATAGAGCACCAAATGAACACAAAAATGGCCCCACAGTATTACTTATGCGCAAACATAACAGACTCACCATGGAGTTTGTAATTATTTTTTTTTTTTCTTTTCCAAAAGAATTCTGGATATTTTTTGAAAACATACCTAAAACAGTTGTTTAGAAAGAATGGAAAAGCAAAATAGAAAAAACATGTTCTGAAACTTCATCTATAATAAACAAAGATATGTCTTCATAAGAAGCTAATTTTTATAAGCCTGCATAGCTCATCTTATATGATAATTCAATACTTACTTAATACTTCTGTCTATATGATATTTTATTGCTGTAGTATCCTTAAGGGTTTTGAACTTTATTGTACTCTTAAACTTTGCCCCCTGAAAGCAATTATATATAAATAAAATTGGCTTTAGTCTACACAACTTTACCTGGACATGCCTGGCACTATGTAACTCTTTGGCTTTACTGACTCAGTGCCCTCAAGACAACATGCAGCTCTGCCAGAAGGCAGCCCTTTAAATCAAAACTAATTCCCTTAAATTATTCCTAGCAACAAAAGTGCTCACTAAATTTTCCCCTACCCAATTTATCCTTAAGAGGTATTTCCTTCAGCCTTAAAAGGAACTATCACTGAAATCATATGTGTATCTTTCCTGTGACTGGGAGGAGTCACAAATAAATACAATTTTATCTTCTTTTTGAACAGAAATATCTGGCATCAAATATTGTCTTCCATCAAATAGCGCAGTCATTCTGATGCAAGTCTGACAGAGCTCACAGTACCTGGCTATGTGCCATCATTTGCCTTCCAGTAGCATCTTTCACAGAAATTAAACATGAGAGCCCTGGATCACAAGTAAATGCAACGTTGCCCAGACTGAAGGAGACCTTAATCTGCTTCAAACAGGTTTTTCTTCACTGTAGAGTGAGGGGAAGGAACTTCCTTGATAGTTCCTGCTCCTGCAATACCAGATTCAGCTCAGCACGGGGTAAGCAGCTGGGGAGTTTGTGGCAGCAGTGCTCCAGCTGCTGCTGCTGCTGCCACTTGGCTTTCACAGAGCCCAGTCTGCCAGGGAGGGTGCCAGGAGCCAGAGATCAAGTGCTGAGCACCCCTCAAGTACCACCCTGCCTGCAAATGTTTGGTGCAAAAGGAGCAGCTGATCCCAGATATGTGTAGGTAGGAGAGATTTGACATTAGTCATGATGACTAACAACCTTGAGTTGTGCTTCTCCAGGCATTGAATCAGTATTTTGTACTGGGTAAAAGCCACTGCCCCCATAAGCAAAGCCATAAACCAGTACAAAAACACTCTGCCCATTCAAATGTGTGTGGTTGGCTTGTTCAGGGTCTGTGGGTTTTTTTAAGTAGGGGAATAATTATATTTAATGCTATGACAGTTATCTCCTTCTACACATTTGCTACTACCATGAATCAGAAAACTGGCTTTTGATACTATAATTGGGCTTGGCTTTTGACAGAAATTTGTATGTTTACATATGATCTGTACTAGAGGTAATATACTAATACTCACATGCAGTAACAGCAGACATGATTTCATGGGCTGAATTCCATCTGTACTGGTGGTCTGCAGGAACACATTATGTCAACATCCAAAATAAAAAAAAAAAAAAATCCATATATCCAAAAATAATCAGTGCAAAATATTTCCTAAAGGTGATCTCAGTGCTTATAAGGAGGTGACAAAGACAGGCAGCAGCTGTTGATAGCACAGTCTGGGACACAGGTGCATTTCCACCTGAAGTCTTGATGATGGATTGATTATATATAGGTTGCTTTTTTTTTTTTTTGCAATCTCTTTACAAGGTGAACATGACCTTAGGTATTTGTTATTCGTGAATAAAACATACCCAAAACTATTTTCTGAATGTATGCAGCACTCATTTTTCCCCCACAGAGGAATCAACCCTCTACAAAATTCTTACAGCCCAACTCACATCTGGTGTTGTAGCTTAATGACTTCTAGAGAATTAAGCTGGTTTGCACATTAAAAAAAAGTGCCTCTTACCTGTCTCTCTCTACTCCCTCAAAGCAATCTCAAAACATCTTATTTGATGACTTAACAAGAGAATAATCATTAATACCACATGTACTGAAGGATTTCAGCTTTGTGAGCTCCCAGTAGGAAGCCTGCTTTGCTAGAGACATTGATTCCTAAGCAGTACTGATGGCAGAGGAGCATTTCTGCTACCATCAGAGCACTTATGGGCTCTTAGTTGCAAGACCCCAGTTACTGTTTGAGGTCAGAGCAGCTCTGGCCAGCCATGGGGTACCAGGACTGCCTTTGCATAGATTTTTGGTGGGTAGTGGTGGGTACATGACACACCCAAGTGTTCAGCCACAATCCAGCCCTGCTCAAAGGCAATAACACTGGCAATAATCTCTGAGTTCAATAACCATGCCAACTGGGAAAGGCTCTCAGACTCACTGCCAGACAGCCTTCCAAACATTATTGCTCTCCCTGTTGATTCAGGCAAGCTTGGGAGACAGAGGGGCAAAGTTGTTTAAACTTTTTTATCTCACTGAAACTCTGTGGCTACTCTCTTTTCACTTTTGTCACTTTTTCCCACCCATGCTCTCTGTGGGAAAATATACACACAGAAAAACATGAACATTTTCAGCACAAACATTTTTCCAATGACAGAAGACAGCATTCTTTCTGCTTTATTTCTGGTGCTTTTAGTCATTTCCTTTAGGCTATAATCTTCCTCTGCACTTTTAAAGGAAGGAACCTGCACAGAAAAGAGCTTCCACACTTTCACAAGAAGCAATCAAAATTCTCTACTCTTTATAGATTAAAAAAATTAAATCATTGATTGAAGATGTAGGCCAATGTCGGTCAAGAGTCACTTGTTATTTTGTAGGGTTTTCTTCTACATGGCATAAAATTTCAACATGAATGAGAACTTTCATTCAGTGTTGAATTCTATCATTGTTGGCTTGAAGGTAGATTTGTAGTTTTGTCCCCAGGGTAAAATATGATTCTGGCTGCTTTCATCTTCTGAGCTGCCCAGATTTATTTAGTGTTACACTCTCTGATCATTTTCCAGGATATCTGAGGTTTTATTAGAAACAGTAAATGTGTAGAAAGTGTGAGGGGATTCCAGTTAAGCCTTATGGTCTATTACTTTTATCTTAGCCAAAATACTTCTACTGGCTTCTGTTTCCTGGGTAGTTTTCTGTTATGTGAGTCTATTTAGTATTGCAAAGCAGTAGGAAATCTCTCGGTTATTATACACCAGGTCTTACTTGAATTTGATTTAAGGTTTCAAAATCAGCTTCAATGATTGGGGTAATTATTGACCCAATGTTGTCACTCTGCCAAGAAGAAATTATTTGAGAGAAAAGATAGTTTTCACAGAAATAAAAAACTTTGCCTTTTATGCATTGTCAGCTGAGTCCTTTCGGATGATTAATAATCTGCTTGTACCCTTGAACATTTTGACATTTGCAATAGCACAGTATTTGCAAATATTTCTTTCTTCATCTCCCATGTTTAAACACAAGACTGAGAGAAAAAACATGGGGAGAAGCTAATACTCTAGGAAAACTAATTTCCAGTGTCCCTGGTGGTATCTTTTGTCATGACCAGTAGTATTGGGTTTTATATATTCCTGTATCATCTGTTACATACCAGTGTTAGAGAAGAGCAAAGGACAAATTAAATCCAGAAACAAAAGTAGAGAACTTTATTGGAAAAAATCTGTGGGCAAATAAGAACTTCACAGGATTATAAGACAGACCTATGATAACACAGGCTGGGAAAACCCATACCCTTGTAGGATAACCTAAATTCTAGGCAAAAAATAGGGGGCAGGACCAGACTGAATTAGTTCTCCTATATCCTATGCTTTTCCAGTGAATATGTCTTTTAGCTAATCCACGAGTTACACATCCTTCAGGGTACTTCAGTGAAAAGGATCTCCACTTCCAGCATTCAGTGGCCTAGTATTTCTTTTCCCACAAAGTGCAAAGGATGTTTGTCAAGTGATTTTGACCATCCATCTGCAGGAACATAGGCATGGCTTGCTATAGCTACTCCAGAGTAATTTCAACATGTTGCTCATGTTTTTTACCCAGGTTTCACCTAAACAGAGTGCAGCTAAGGTAATGTGAATCCTTTAATGAACACTGAAGATGATCAGTTCCTGAATTTCAATTTAGTTATACCTCTTGTGTCCACTTTCACCCAGGCTGAAATGCCAGGTGATACAGGTGTTTAAACTTCTTCTAGAAGGAGCTTGATCCTGAATATTAGAGATTGGCTCTTCAATAATCATCTCACCACTACAGATGTTTGAAATAATGAGTAGCTGACAAATGACAGCATTTAGGGTATATAATAGCAACTGTGAATGTACTTGACAAACACTGAGGTTGTTTGATTGCACTAGTTGATGCTGACAAAGCCTTTAAGGTCTTTAAAGGAATGCTGGGTAATTACAAAATATGGTTCTGTGAGATGAATAAATAGTATTATAAAAGCAAGATGCATTATTTTTCTTGCTAGCCTTCACAGATAAAGTATAATGCAGAATACAAGAAATGTCTTTATCTTGATCTAGGGCTTGACTGGAATCTCCTTCCATGGAATACAAGATGCATTTTCTTGAGACAACTATTGATGAATGACCAGAGCAGCATTATTTTCTACAGACAAAAATCTACAAGTTCTGAGTGTAGGATTCAATAATGCCTTGGGTTGTTTTGTCATTTGATCACACCAAAAAGGTGCATTGGCAAAGCTCCTGACAGTGAATACAAGTACCTTCATGCATAATGATCACAGTTTGGGCTCATTTTCAGAGCCAGGTAGGTAATATTCTTCATTAGCATTATACTGCAGCACTTTCCCTATGAGGTGTGCTAGGGCAGAAGGTTGCTGTAGGTATTCAAGAGCTCAGTACCCACCATTCGTCAGCTGTAATTACCCAGATTTTTTTACCATTGCAGCCAAGAGCAATATACAACCAAGCATTTCTGCATATATCTGGTTATGAAAAAGGGTTCATAAAATAGATTCAGTAATAACAACAACATCATGTTTAAATTATAGTGACAAGAATTACTTTGTAACACTTTAGAAACCTATAACCCACCAGGAGCTTAAAGGTCTATTATGGTTAATGAGGCTGGTAGATGTGGTGCTATTACAGGAACAAATGAACAGATATATGAATCAAAAGAATAGATTACAGTCTTAATATTTTTTCTAATCTAAACTGAACCAGTATGTCTCTATAGAGCATCTCTCTGAATGAAACCTATACTGCTGGATTTGGTGTTAAATTAGTACACAATAGCTGGACACCTACTAGGGCAATTAAAGGGCAATTAAAAGTTGAAATCCTCTTGAGGTGCTGTTCCAATATGCCTTGAAAAATGTTTAGTAAAAGTATCAATGATGGCTGTTTCTGGCTCTAGTTTTACAAGTAAAATTTTAAAAACTGATTAGATTTCATTCCTTCTGTCCCTCCTTTTTCACATGTTGGAAAGATTAATGCTGTGTGGCTGAAACTCTTCTCCATAGTATTTTGAGACTAAAATAAACTAAGTGCAGTTTAGCATGAATGTTCTGGCATGACAAGGAGGTTGAAAGTATCATCTTGGCCTTACACCTTGTTCAGTCAAGCAGCTGAAAGAGCAGATAACATGTATTCAATTATATTTAAGAAGTTTTATGTAGTTCTCTTGTTCATGATTAAAAATGATTTTGTAGAAGTAGAGACAATGCATAGAAGGGCAAGAAAATGACACTGTAGGATTGTGGTCTAATATATAATAGACAGAACAACTGAGGAAGCAAAATTAATTCTCTCTGCAGAAAGAAGGAATCAGGGGAATATGAACATAGTCTATAAATATTTCCAAGGAGATAATACAAATGAAAAAAGGGGATTATTAATGTTATCACAAGATGGCTGCACAAGAAGTAATGTCCTAAATGTAAGACATGAAAATTCTATAACAGCAAAGATAATAAATAATTAGAAATAGACAATCTTTGTGGGGTTAAAAACCTTTCTGGCTGATATCTTCAGTTCACAGGGTATCACAAAAACTGGCTTAAGCATGTCAACAACCCCTACATCCTGCTGTCAGATTAAATGTTACTGCACCATGGAGACTTAGATTAAGGAAAAAAAAAATTTCTTCCTAGCTACAGATGCCTGTGACTCCTGCAGAAACTGGAAGGGCAATGACCTGAACAAGGCTGACACAAATTCCCTGCAGTTAAAATTTTCTAAATACTTGCACAACCTGTGTTCTCCTGGCCCTCTTGACCCCAGCTGGGGGAGCACCTTCAGCTCATGGCAGCTTTTCCAGGAAGGAGTCAATTCAACTCTAAGCTTGGCATTGAGCCATGGGAGTTCCTGTAAGTGCACATCCCCATCTGCATCTGTGCTCTCCAGAGCCCCAGCTGTTATGACTCTGGCCACCTCCTCATTTCCAGTTATTCTAGCAATTTCCCTCTGCCTCTATCCCCCATTCTTCCCTCAACCAGCCAAGTACCTGTAAATTGTCTTACAAATAAGGAGACACATATTCCCTTATGACTTCTTTTAAGTATATAATATACTTAATATATATAATTTCTCTTTCCTTTTAAAAATTCAAAAACAAAATATTAATTTAATATTAAAATATTGAAACCTTTCCTCAAAATCTGTTTCTGTGGAGCCAGTTCTTCCTTTGTATTTAGCCTCCTAAATTCACAGACTGACTAGAAAAAGTGCCTATGAGCTATGGTATTGGTGTCATGACATTCTGCTTTTATAACAGCACTTTTGGTATGGTTAATTCACCCAGGTCAGATCTAATGCCTTTTTGAAGTCTGTGAAAAAACTCCAGCTGACTTCAGTGGGAGTTGCAGTCAGTGAGTGGCCTTTACAGCAAGTCTAAGGGCATTTATCCACAGTCTTATCTGAATCAAAATCTCACTTCATAAAAAGGGGGAAAAAAAAAAAAAGCTGATTTGTGTACTATAAGAGTGTGTGTTTGAAATACAAATATTAAAAACTTAAACACCTACTGTGAGTAAACAAATTTGAATTAGCATGAAGGGGCAGTTTCCTATTAAATTGCTGATTTTAAAGAGAATCTAAAATCATTAACTCTTTGAGAAAGCTAAATTGTTGGGTTTTTGTCCATTGTGAATGATATGTTTCATGAAAAACCAGCCTTAAATTTTTCAAGCCTCTTTTTAATAGCATAAGGAGAGTTCTCACTTTTTACATGTCACTAAATCTGGTTGGCATAAGCAATGAAACAGAATTAGAACAATCCTCATTATTCTGTTCTATTAACTCCTCTCTATCTTTTAGAGATGTTATACCTCAAGACTACAAAGATTTGGCCACTTCACTCAGTGTCTGTGTTTTGGTACTCACCCCAGTCCCTCATCAACCTGTCTGCAAACTCAAAATCATTACACCTAGGTCATGCCTTTTATTTCCTACAGGCTTGTTTGGTTTTAGACAGTGCTTTTGGTATTTTGGTATCCAGTGCTGCACTTGTGTAAGGATATCTGAAGAAGCAAGAAAGAGCACAGTGTTCCACACATACTGCTTCCAGCCTTGGTGCTCCTCGTGGTCCTCCTCAGACTGAGAAGGGAACCTTGGAATTGGAGACAGCCCTCCCAGAAAAACCTCCTGACAAAAGCTCTTGTTGTTGCAAAATCCATTTCTAAAAGATGCAGAAAGGTGATCTAAGGACCACAGCCTTGGACTTCTGGCATATCAGCACTGTCTTATCTCACTTGGAACACCTGGGGCTTTGCTGTTGGTCTGAGTGCAAAGCTCCAGCTTATTTAAGTTCCTGGTGCTCAGTAAGGCTTAAATATAGAGAGCTCAAATTTGGAAATTGCATTAAGGCTCACCTTTAACTACTAGTCAACTTTACTTTGTCAATCCAGAGTTCTTATTTCAAGTTCAAAAGGAAAAGAATATATGGAGACTTTAAATGATATCTTGCAATGTAAAGATATTTCCGTAGTATCAAGAGAAAGAAGGATTGTGTTTGCTCATGCCTTGAGCACACTGCATGAGCCCCATAATGTATGTTTTCATTGTTAATTGCTATCATTATTTGAAATATTTTGTTGCTTACAACAACAACATAATTGCAGGAATCTGGAAACTGAACAAAAATCTGTCTGCGCATCAGGCAAGCTGGTGGTGCCGTACTTCCAGTAGTAACTCAGCATCAGTCAAGTTATTCACTGCTATTTTTATTATCAGTCTCTTTGTAATCACTTTTGAGTGCTCCAACATCTATTCAGTCCCTCTGCAGGGACTCACACTTTCTCTTGACTCAACCTTTTTCTACATAATAAGGGAAATAAATAGTACAGAGACCAAAGATGAAACTTTTCAGTGAAAATGAGTATGAATTTGAACTCATTTTCTCATCTGGTCTGCAGATTTTTGTTGTTTTATTTCTGTTAAATGTTTATACTGTGCTGTTGGGAATGAGTGTGCTTACAGATTTTATTTCTTTTGAATAAAGCCTTTTGAAGAGTATCCTACATCTTCAGAACATATGCAATAATAATGCCTTGACTAGTAACTGTACTGAGGGAGGAAAGCTGCCAAAGGCAGATGTTGAAAAATAGCAGTATAATTTTAAAACATGTTTTAAAAATGTCTCCTGGTTCACAAGTTACTGTCTTTCCTTTTTGTCTTTTTCACCTGCATAAATGAGCCAGTGTTAAATCCTTAAGAAGAATAATGTGCATAAAACAGCAAGTGTCAGTAGTGACACTGATTTATTTTATAACTAATGTACTAAATTGATTATTAAATAACAATATCTTGCCCCAATGTAATGCTTGTAATCCTGAAAGATACTATTTTGCTAACTTGATATATAATATATGTTGGTAAAATATGACACAAAGAGGTGATCAACATTGGTTTGAAATGGTCATAATATAAACATGCACCATTTCCTTCCATTGTCATTTCATGACACCTGTTAGAAAAAAGGCTATTTCAGGAACATTTGTGATAATTTTAAGTCATCATATGAGAAATTTTCTAGCTCATCAAGTAAAATTGAATGTTTCTGTAATTTTGACTCAAACAGCACAGGTCTTGGCATATGTCACAACATCCTTCCTCAAACTCCTTTTTTCACTGTGCCAGTACCATGACACTACATTTGCTGTTTCTGCCCATCCCAGAGTTGAGAAACAAGTACTAGCAAGCTGCAATTCTCCCCTTTTCAAAAAGGATAAAAATCCTGTTTTCTGACCCACAGAGGCAGTGAGACAATGGGCTTCAAAGTCATGTCATTTCATGTTTAGGAATCCATTGCCGACCCCGGGCTCGATACGGATGGCTTGGGCAATTGTTCCCTTCTAAGGGAAGACGAAAGTCATATTTGCTGTCAGAGAGATTTTAAACGAGATGATGGCTCCTTGAAGCTGCTCAGGGGGCTGGAATAATTCACTCCTTGGCATACTAATGGATTCTGGAGAGACAGAATGAAGTATATGGAGATGTTGCTTTCCCCAGCAATGATCCATGGGGTACATGTAGTCGCTGGTTTGCGGTGCACAAATTCCCAGCAGCTTGGGGCAAGAAGTGAAAAGGATCACACATCGAGCTGAAAGAAGAAAGGCAATTTAAGGTTTTGACATGTTTAATCAGCAGCTGGGATACATTAGCATGCAACTTTTATTGCTTCTACTGAGGATTTACTTACATAGAAAGCAATTTGTCCCTTGTTGAATACATGGGGTTAGGAGCAGCAGCACGTGATGGAGGGTGCAATGACTAAAGTGACCATTAATTGTAGGGGTCTGGTAGTTTACCTTGCTCAGACAGGAAGCTCAGTACTTTCAGCAGTACACCAGGCACCAGTCACTATGCTGCCCTGACATGATGATCCTTGAATTAATTTCTTGCTGTAATGATATGCGTAGCCACATCAAATCCACAGTGGCTGCAGTTTTGGCAGTTAATGTCAAAGTACAGTCAGGCAGTCAGAATACATTTTCACAGAGTGGATGTAGCTGCAGTCTCTGAAGACCAGCCTTAAGATTCACCATTTTCATTTATCAAAGGATGCTAGTCACAGATTGCCAGCACCACACAGGTAGCAGCAATCTCTACTCCACTTACTTATCCAGCTGAATCCTGCTTAAAATTTGTATTATGTAACAGCTTTAATATTACCTGAACTCAAATGGGCTGTGAAATGATGTGCCAGTACTGCTTTGTGTGTGGCAGTAATGCCCATTAAGTGCAGTGTTGTGAAAACTTGCATTCATTTCATTGATAACAATGTGCTTTTTAGACAGTAAATTTCTGCAGTAGTTAATTACTCCTGTTCTGAGATGGTTAATAAAGGTAATCAGATGGGCTTTTCCAGCATGATACCATCCCAGCAATGCAATAGCCACTCAGAGCCTGACCGCCTGCTGAGTACTGCTGCTTAATTAAGTATTCCTGAAGTGTTTGGTATTTAACAGCTTGGGATATTTAAATTCTACCTGATCCATCTTATAATGCTTATCATTCATTAANCAAAAAAAAAAAAAAAAAGAAACAACAACAACAAAAATGCAGCCTTTCAAGAAGATACTGCCAGGTGGAGAATTACACTCATCCTTGATCCATACAGGAGTCTCACAGGTTGGGATTGTCCAAGTGGGAGATTTTCAAATAACCCTGAACAAAAAAATGACTGGTAGCAAAATTCTATGGGCATAAAAAAAATGGTGTGAGCTAATAAAGGAAAGTACCTTTACAAAGTCCAACACATAGGTCTGTGAAGCTATTAAACCCCATCCATTTCATGATCAGTATGTGAAGACTGTTTCCATAGGCATGCGTACACATAGTTTGCTATTGAAGGCTCCCAGTTGTGGCATTCCGAAGCTGTAAACCATATTTATGAGCAATTCTGCTAATCCCTGATCCCAGGGCTGCATGAAGTCAGTAGAAACACTTTGCCTCTATAGACAAGTTCTTGTAAATCTCTCCTTGTTGAAGGATTTAGGTCACTGATTGTCAGTATCAGAGATACTTCATAAAACAATTCACAGAATAATACAGCCTTCTCCTTCTGCCTTTTGCTGGCTAGGTTGTTACACCAGATAACCTTTTTATGACAGTATTCCATTTTAACTTGACTCCAGAGATTAAAAAAAAATAAAAGCTCCTTAATTCTATGCATCTTATCCATCTTCCACACATCTGCTGCAGTAAATTAGTCAAGATTGATTTTGGCTGGATTGGTTGGTTGATTGGTTGGTTGGTGGGCTGGTTGGGTTTTTTTAATTCTGAAGTACTGTCTTATGTGGTAGAAGCCAACGTGCAATTGACAGAGGGAGCTGGGTGAGTTTGGGAATTATCAGGTTCATAGATCTAGTACGCAGCAATTTATGTTCTCTCAAAACAGCTTCACTCCTTAAACTTAACAGGTTCACTTCAGAAAAAAAGAAATGTATGCCAGGAAAATTAAGTTTCTACCACCAAGGCATTAATCAAGCAGCTTCTTCAGCAGAAATTAGAGGCAGTTGTTGCTAAAGAAAAAGTTGGAAGCAGTGAAGACTGACTGATGTGTGAGAGGAACATTTAGCACCACAACCTTCACCTAGAGTCTGTGTTGGAGGCAGCAAGGTCCTGACTTTCCCTGCTGTTCCTATGCATCAGACCTTGTTTGCACAGTCTGAAGCAGCATCACACATTTGAATATCACTCTTGATTGTGCCAAATAACTGGAAACTTGAATTTCTGAGCTGGACTTTTTTACTTAGGCCTGTCTCCAGAAGAACTGTAACACAAGGCCCATTAACAGGAGTCTCTACCTAATGATTTAAAACAAATTATTATGATGGATATGTTGGCTTAGGCAATCAGACCAACTGGATGGTGATCACTCCTGTGAAGGAGTGAGTGATTCATATGGTCTAATATGGATTAATTTATATGTAAATTACTCGGTAATAGTGCAGCTTCTGCTTGAAAATCTGTGTGCATTGAAGAAAGGAAAGCATTTCTTGGGGACTACAGGAAGCTCAGTGTAAAAGACTGTGCCACCTCTGTTCTAAAAGCCCATCACTGATATTCAGAGGTTCACTTTCTCTAATTCATGAGAGCAGTGATTTCCACAGGGTCTAATCTAAGCCCACTCATCTGGCCCTCCTGCTTGATGAATGTTTTCCTGTGACAACAAGAACTGACAATCAATCAGCAATACACATTCTTTTATGACTTGTTGAGACTATGTTGTTGTTTTGGGACACACTGATGATTTTTAGCACATAATTCATGCCATGCAGTCAGGCTTCAAGGTGACATGGTAGCTTTTGGTTCTCAGACCAGTTAATCTAAGTTTTATGAGAAATCTTGTACAATGATTTCTTTCACTGCTTCCACAAATTACTAGAGATAGATTTTTTGCAAGTGTAAATAATATATTGTTTCATTCAAAATAATATATATTTTCATTTAAAATGTCAGACATTTTAGTATAAATACTGGCCTAAGACCTATGGTGATAATTTTAGCTACATTTTTACTTTGAAAAAAATTGTTTATTAGATTATCTTGGATCTTTGATAAAAAGATCAATTCCACCAAAATAAGTATGACCTAAGCGGAGTTTATTCACAGGAATATAATTTTTTTTTCACCAACTCCTGGCTCTTGAGGAAAAGAAAACCTTTGCTTTTTGCACTATTTCTGAGAGTGAATTAGTATTCAGTAGTACAAATATATTGTACCAATTTTTTATTTTTACTGTGTTAACTTTTTAAGGAGATATCAAGGTTTTATTCCAGTTTCTTTGTAGTGCCTAACATAATAAAATGAGTTTTCAGATTCTTAGAAATAGAAATTATCTTGCTGACTCCAGGATGTTTTTAATGTCATAATTCCACATTGCCACAATATGTTATTGATAGCAAATCAATAGTTGAAGCTATCATTTAAAGCATCATGGTGAAATACTTGCTTAAAAGTCCTTATTTTTAATATGCATTTGAGATCACTGGACAAGATCTTTGCTCATCAGTCTGATTTACTCCCTCAGTAAATCTCCAGTGGTTATCTGTCAGTGTTCAAAAAAAAATGGAATTGGCACATAGGGACAAGGTTTAGTGGTGAATATGGCACCAGCTTAACAGTAGGGCTTAATGATCTCAGAGGTCTTTTCCAGTCTTAATGATTGTATGATTCTTTGAAAGTTTTGGCATCTCCCAGTGCTTTCTTTCATCTCTCTCTGCTTTTTCCTATCAAAAAAAAAGTCTGAGGTAGTTTACTGAAAAGCACAAGTTCACGTGTTCAGTGCAGGTGCTAGCTTCAGCTAAATGCCAATTTATACTGGTCTTAAGTAACTAGAAAACATTATTTGTGCCAAGAGCACAAGTACCTCAAATCTGATTAGATGCATAAGTGTCTGTGTGGATTAATTACTAGAATTTCTTGTGATGGATTTGGCAGAGAGACAATCTCTGATGTGAATAACAAAATAATACCTCTCTTGTTAATAGTTTAACAGCTCTGGAATAATGTAATTTGTTTCCCTCTCCCTACCCCCTCCTTCCTCTATTTTCATTTTTAAATCCTTTCAGTCTTACAGAGTCATTTCTTCAATGTTAAAAATTACTGGTCCTTCTGGGCAAGCTAGGTCATAAAATTTAGAGAGAAAAAGAGGTTGTACTCCCATATTTTTGTCTACTTAAATTTATTTCCTTCCATCTTAGTAATCTGTCTCAGGATACAGCAAAAACAGTTCTTTGCAGTGCTGCCCTGCAAGAGCAGCAAAATAGGAGGACCTGGCCTTTTTCTTCAGCTTGTAATAGTCCTGGAAAAAGTATCTCACACTGCTCACAAAAGGTGGGGACCTGGTGTGGGGCATGGGCAGAGCTGGCAGTTCTGCCAACATCAGAGGCTGCTCTTGCTGCCTCAAAGCTGCCACCAAGGCTGGACCTGGCAGCTGCTGGGGGAAGGACCACCCCAGCATTCCACAAGCTTCTCACTCTCAAGGCAAAAGAAGTTGGTCGTGGTTACATTTTGTAAGCCTGAAGTGTCTCCTGAGTAGACTTTCTACGTAATAGAAAACTGCTCACCTAAAAAGGTGTCAAGATCCATTTTATGGGCCCATCTCTATGCAAACTTCTGCCTGTCCCTATACAACATCAATCCAAACACACAATAAACAAATCTCACATAGACTTTGTATATGCAGAGTCGACGAAAAGCAAGGCACAATTTTCCAAGAATTTCTTCTGGGAAAGGCAGTGAGAAAACCTCAGAGAAGAAGGGAAAACAGTTCTTATCTCTGTTCTCTGCTGTTGTTTTTGGAGATTGCTTACCCAAAGTGATTTGGCAATTGGACTCTGCTGAGGATTGTTTTGTTTCCTTGGCCAGTTGGGTCAAAGCTGTGTCCTGGCTGTCTGCGGACAGTCACGGGTTTTCTTTAGGAAGTAGTAAGTTAGTAGTAAGTATGAATAATGTAAGTATTCTTTTGATCTCTCATTAATATAGTAATAATGTAATATAGTATAGTTTTAATAAATTGAGTGTTCAGCATTCCATCAGCCTTGGAGTCAGATGATCATTTCCCTTGCTGGGGGTCGCCCTGTTTACCATACTAAGTTGCTATCCATTCATCTTTCTCCCTAAAAGCCATTTATTTCCAAGTTTAAGACTTTGATATGCAACTCCTGAATAGTTCTATTGCAGAGCAGTTAATACTGGAGGTTTTTGTCATTTAATTTAATGTTACCAAGTTCTTCCCATTTCTCCACACTCATCTCTCCCTCTCTCAGAGTGCCTCTCTCTCTCACTTCAGTCTTGCAGCCTTTGAAATACACACCATTAAATGGATGCTGTCATGGGATTTACTCCTTGCAGTTTGTCCCTGAGGTTTGTAGAAATGAAATTTTAAGTTTTATAGCAACCTGGGCATTCTGTGTATCCTATGATCGCCCTCATATTTTAGGAGAGGAGGTCTATATAATTTTTTTCTTTTTTTTGATTATTAGAAGTCCACAGAGAAGCTACTCCACTCTAAACTTCAAAGGGTCCTACTTTAATGAATAAGACACAGCACATGAATAATGTAGGCTACATGGAGTAGAAATAAGGACCAATGGCACTGCTGTAAACTATCTGCATACAGCAGTGTAATAAAACAAGGCAGAAGCAAAAGGACTTCAGTGTTTTGTGTCTGATTAAATTGATTTAGATACAAAATATAATGAAGTCATAAATTTGTAATATTCTGTGACAAGAAGGTACTATGCTTCTTGCAAGAAAGCCAAATGATGTGCTTTTCAAAAGTGGTAAGGCATTTTGAAAGACATTGTTTCTCAGTACTCAACACACACTCACAGAAATGCAGGGCACTGCCACAGTAAAAAGCCTTTTAGAGGTCTAACTAACCATGTAAATATAGATGCACGCCAAATCACTAGGTAACACTTCCTATTATGAGCCACCAGCCTGGATAAGTTACCTTAGTTTCCAGGAAACACATCTCTGAGAACTCTACTGCAGCTCCAATTTTCACCCCTTATGCCCAGAAGCCTAAATATTAACTAAAATGTATTACCATCACAAACATGTATTTTTGTTGTTAAAAAATAAAATTTACTCTCAGAATGTGTTTCAAAATTGCCTGGATTCGTGGTATGTGATTTTGCTATGTATATGAATTCACACTTTATATGCATATTCCAAAGCACATGTTTTATAAACAGCACAGTAGCTTCAACACTAATTTATGGTTTGTTTTTTTCTATTCTTTGTCACAAAGTGAAGTACACAGTTCAATGTATGCTGAAAGTCAAGGCTGACAGTGTTTGTTTGTTTACAACTTGGTGCCTTCTGATGCTTTTTTATCTTTGACCCCAGGCCTTATAAACTGGTGGGGCATCAGTTCATCCCTTTGATATGTGTCTTCATCTCCCCAGCATCAAAGAGAAGTTGGCTGTGCAGGCAGGGGAGACAGTAGGCACTCTATTTTGGCAAGTTTTTTTTGCACTCCCAGGGAAGATTGTGATATATTCTGAGCCCTCTGGATGTCACAAGCTCAGCAACTCCAACAAATAAAACATAGCAACAATCTGACGTGAATTTTATGAAGCTGCTAGTAATGTTCATCTTTCAGCTTTGTGGAAACACTCAGAAAAATAGAAAGGCTCCTCATGTCTGCTGAGGAATAGTTAATAAGCTTGAAAGAGATAAGAAGAGGAGGATAGGCTAGACTAAAGCTGTCTCTCCTCAGTGCCTGAGTGTCAGTGTGAAGATGGGAAATATTTTGTGTGCTCAGAAATAATAGTCCTCCTTATGAGCAGCAAATTTGACCTCTAAGTTTATAAACAGCTCACGTCTGAAAAACAGATAAAAATTAATTTTGCCACAGGAAAGATCAAGCTCAACAAACTAATTGCTGTTATCTGGGTAACAAATATGTTGAAAAGGCATTATACCTCTCTCTTAAAAAATAGCTTCAAATATCTACTGCTGTGCTGTGCACTTGAGAAGACCATAGACAAAACTGTGCATTATAAAGCTCATTACCCAGGTAGTGATGGCACATGGTGAGCAAGATCCTGTCTTTTCTTCCAGCTTCCAGTGTTTGGGTCTGGTGGCAGCTCCTTGCTTTCTGCCACAAAGTTTGATTTGGCATATTAATTCAATGTGAGGGCACAGAAAAGACCTAATTTTGATTCAGCTTCACCACTTCAGATCAGGTGTAAGAATTTTTGTAAGTGATGTTACCCCAGAGCCAAGTGCTCAACTTTCTCATTCTCCCGTGTAAAAGGCATATTCTGAGTTCCCTCACATTCAGGGAGAAGCTGAGCCCAGAAAACAACTCTAACCACAGGGCTGTTGTTGAGTTTGCTCTCTCCCTTATCGTATTTTTTTCTGCCTCTTTCTCCCCTCTCCTCACCACCTTGGGAAAAAAAAAATAGGGTTTAAAAAATATTTTAGGTGAGAAAATGAGATAAAATAAAGTGTTTGAGTTTGGAATGACTGAAAGCTGTCTTCCTATTCAGATCTGCTATTATAAATAAATAAATAAATAAATAAATAAATAAATAAATAAAGCCCACCTCCAGCTAATAAGACTGCTCCAGGAGCTGTTTGATAAACATGTGGTTTATCTATGCAGGATGACAAATCTCCCAGGAACAGATGCTGCACTTCTAAGCACTGCATAAAAAGTTGTTTTATCTGCTTAATAATGTATCTAGATTTAACCTCTCCTTTGCAACAGACAAAATTAAACAGAGTAAATCTGTCCTGGGATGAGCCTATTAGTAATCCTGATCTCCTAACTGCTGGTAAAATACAGTTGTGCTCCTTGACACATCCAGTTCCATTTGCATTATGGAAAGCTAATGCATCAACTTGGCAATAAAAATGCATGGCCTTCTGAAATGGAGGTACTGGATGAATGAATTCTGCTGGTTCTATGCATGACCTCATTGCACTGCTCACGTGCCCTTGCTTTTTGCAGGGGTGGGTGATGTAAATTGCCCCATGTTGAGTAGCTCAGTTTGCAAGACTCACAAAGAATAATAAACTGACAGTGAATTTATCATCTTAGAGACACCTTCCTATGCAGAAATCCATTGTTTGGTGGTTGGTTTTTTGTTGGGTTGTTTTGTTCAGTCTTTTGTAGGGCTTTCTTCCTTTTAAGGTGACATACAGGATTCAGTCTGTTAAGACAACACTATGATAGCTATGGGACAAAGTGGTATTATATCTCATAATGTTTCTAACTGCATCTGCATCAGTAGGTTTGTACTTCTGTAGTAGGTTCTGCTTCTGTGGCAGAACTCCCCAGCCAGGCACTCCCCAGAGAGTCACAAGAGCTCAATTTTGAGTTCCATGAGTACCAGGAATATTATCTTTACAGCACCACTGTGCTTCCAGAGAGATGTTCTGTACTTCATTAGTTTTTTCAAGGGTTGCCTTTTACTTTGATTACTTTTTTGAGCTTTGCCCTGCCAATTCATAATTAGCAACTACTTTTCTTTTGTTTTCCTGATATTGCTTACCCAGGGAGTATCTTTTATCCCTTACCACAGTTGCATTTTTCACTTGCTTTTCCTAAGATGTGTTAAATTAAGCTGCATTAATAATCAGATGGAAAACTAAACTTATAATTAAAAAATATTCTCATCTCCTCCTCAACTCTATTCAAGGGGATTTTTTTTTTTATCTCCTATCTGTTAAAGAACTATTTGGTTTCTAGACTTCATGGGTGCTTCCAGTCACAGCCAAGATTTGTTGATGGCAAGTGCTGAGCCCAGCTATACCTCTTCTTTCCATTTATTGTCTCACCACCTTTGCTCATAATATTCAAGCATTTCCTCAGCACATTTAGAGATTGCAATTTACGTATGGGGAGGAAAGTCAAGTTACACCATGGCATCCAGAATGTCTAGATAGCCTCTACAGGTCAATTCAGATTACCCAGCTTCATCTCTCATACTGCCACTTCTGGGAAAGGCAAGATGTATAGAAAGCCATGAGGGTTTTGTGTTGACATAGCTCCTAACTTTAAATGCTTCCTCACCTGGAGGCAAACACAGAAGAATGCTTCATTTTCTGCTTTCCCAAGCCATTAATCATTGTTGCAACCAATTACTCATTTTCGGGGGCCATTCCCAATTCTCCCCTCAGATCATCCACAAACCAGACTTAGCCACCACTTTAGGATTATTTCTTGTGCTGTGTGGAGATTTTATTATCTGAAGCAAAGCCTGGGTTTATTATGTGCATAAATTCAGGCAGTAACTGCACCAGGTTATACAAGGGGGGCTTATTTATGAAGAAAAGTCTCTAACATTAGGTTCGAAAGCATGAAACTTACTTGCTCACTGAAAAGGCCTAAAAGATCTAATGATTTTCCATTGCAAATGTCCTTCCTTCCTTCCTTCCTTCCTTCCTTCCTTCCTTCCTTCCTCTCTCCCTTAATGTCTTCACCACAGCTACACTTTCCCTACACATTGCTATTAAATATGAAATAAGCTGTTCTTCCCAGCAGAAGGAGAACAGATGTCCTTAGAGAAGTAGGTCAGAGGTTCCCTTTCAGAACAGGTCTTTGCAGGCTGGCAATGCTTTTGCCCATTTGGCTGTGCCTCAGCGCTCGCCACAGTACAAAGATGGTGCCAGCACAAAGGCTGCCATGCTCCTCAGACAGTTTCATTCCTGCAGAGCCAGATCACAGATGAATGGGCAGTGGGATTTCACTGCCCATCTGCTTTTTGGCTTCACTGTGGCTTCCAAGGCAACACAGGGGGTTACACTCTTCAGCCCACACAAGGGCTTCACTCTCATTTCCCAGGCCTACTTGACAGGTGCTGGGATGGCACATTCATGGAATCATTTTGATTATTGAATCATTTAATATCATCAAGTCCAACCATTTACACAGCTCTGCTGAGTCCACCTCTAATCTATGTCCTTAAGTGCCACATCTACATGTTTTTTCAATATCCCCAGGGATGATGACTCAACCACTTCCTCAGAAGTCTCTTCCAATGCTTGATCACCCTTTCAGTGAATAATTTTTTTCCTAATAGCTATTCTAAACCTCTCCTCATGCAACTTGAAGTCCTTTCCTCTTGCTTTACCACTTACTATTTGAGAAAAGAGACTGACCCCCACCTAGCTACACCTCCTTTCAGGTAGTTGTAAAGTGATAAGGTCATCCCTGAGTCTCCATTTCTCCAAACCTCAGCTCCCCCAGCTGATCCTTCTATGTTTTGTTCTCATTTGGAGTCTGGGAGCTTAACATTTAGCCACTGAGATTAGATCAGTTGATTAAAGCATGCTGCTAAAAAACAACTGGGTTTTGGGTTTGATCCCCATATGGGCTATTCACCTAAGAGCTGGACTTGATCATTGCAGGTCCCTTCAAACTCAGATTCAGAAAAAAGTCTGTGGAAATGATTAATCAGTCCCAATCCTGTCAGTGAGCTGAATGTGAATCAGAGATGATTAAGATGAATAAGATGTATAGGACTATACAGCACTTATTTTCATATGCTTACTTTGGACCATAATGGCCTTGGCAGGACAGTGAGATGGGCAGGAGTGTAAAATATAATTTATCAGTTGGAAACTGGATGACAAAGCCACAAAACCCCACATGTTTGGTTTTTGTGCACATTTTGTTTCCACTCTAACCCTACCCATCAGTGACATTTCCCAGTGACACTTTATTCTGAAGCCCTCCATCTGCTCCACCCACCCACCAGCTCTGTCACAGCCTTCACACCCATCTGTCCTTACATCACTGTGCCTTTCATTGGACTATGTCAAATGTAACTGTTTTCCAGAAAGGATAAGGACTGAATTTCAGTCATCCCAATTCAGCTTTGTGCCCATAAATACAGTTACCAAAAGTCCCATTTTTTGTGAATGTTCCCTTCTTTTTAAGTTAGAGCTGGATCTGAGACAATGACTGAAAAGATAGCTGACAAGTATCCTTTCTCCTTTCTTTTCCTCCCATTGCTCTGCCCTTGCCTCTTCTCTTTTTCTCTTCTTCTCTTCTCTTCTCTTCTCTTCTCTTCTCTTCTCTTCTCTTCTCTTCTCTTTTCTTCTCTTCTCTTCTCTTCTCTCCTCTTCTCTTCTCTTCTCTTCTCTTCTCTTCTCTTCTCTTCTCTTCTCTTCTCTTCTCTTCTCTTCTCTTTCTCTTTCTCTTTCTCTTCTCTTCTCCACACAGTACAATGACAAACCTGGGTTACACAGTATACCTTTCTAAGTACCTAATTTTTTGCTAGAAGGCTGTTGCAATTGCTGAATAATCTGAGAAACACCTCTGATTAGTAAAATCCAACAGCACATCTTTCATTCAACTGTGATTAATGCATAAGCCCCTGTGTTTTCTAAAAGGACAGATTGGCACTCAATTGATGTGTGAGTTACTGTGTGTGCAGCCCATGCACCATGCTCCAATCCAGGTTTTTCCTTTTGAAACAAGCTTGATTCCAAGTAGCCTGTGAGTGAGAAATGGGATCTTCAACATAGGCTGCCACCACTGCATCTAAAAAAGTGTGTCTGATAGATAGTGTTGCTTATGACCCATGGACAGAGGGATAAGGGAAATTCAACAAAGGCAGATGCAGGTCCTGCTCCTGGGGAGGAATAACCCCCTGCACCAGCAGGGGCTGGAGGCTGAGCTCTTGGAAAGCAGCTCTGTGGAGAAGGACCTGGGGGTCCTGGTGGAAAACAAGCTGTCTGTGGCCAGCAGTGGCCAAGAAGGCCACTGGGATGGGCATCCTGGGGTGCATTTGGAACAGCAGTGCCAGCAGGTCGAGGGAAATGACCCTGCCCCTCTACTCAGCCCTGCTGAGGCACATCTGGAGTGCTCAGTTCAGGGGTGTTCTGTGTTCTGTGTTCAGTTCTGGGCTCCTCGGGACAAGAGAGACTTGGAGCTCCTGCATGCAGTGGAGGGCAAGAAAGATGATTAAAGGACTGGGGCATCTCACCAGTAGCTTTGTGAGAGTATAATTTTAGTGGTTTCCATTTCTGTTCATGATTTACACATCCACCTGTTTTACCAGATAAACCATCACACAAGAGACATGACATGAAAAATTCTAAGGTCTTGATTGTTTAGCCAGAAGTTTTTCAGTAATTGTGATACACTGTGGAACATCACAGCATTCAGAAGTCGTGTCACAAGCAGTTCCTTTGCACCCTTACATAAAAGAGCATTGTACCATAAAATAATGTAAAACATGTAAGAAGCCAAATGCCCTGACACCTACTTGACTCAAACTCTGTGTCCTTATTTATGACTGCCTGATTTCTTTTTGAGGCAGAAAGATTTTGCAGTGGTTTCTGTAAGATTTGGAAGGAGAGAGAAGTATAAATATATACATTAGAATGAAATCATAGATCTTCTGCAGGCTGTGGACCCTTTTTGAAAATAGGAGAACCTCCATGTTTGTTATTTAGTGTCCTTGGAAGGGTGCAGATTTTTAGCTAGTTGCAGAGCTGGCTTCAGGCCAACAGAGGAAAGAATCCTGTGGCAAACGAGTGGGGAATTAACACGCTTTACCACCCGCTTGTGCAGGATAAACACAAAATATCTTTCCCAGGGGATCTTCTGAGATTAAGATTTCTCCTCTCTGGCTCTGACTTTCTTTCTCCAATTTGGAGATTGTAGGGAAGGTCACCCCCTTCCTATACACCTTATGCCTCATCCATATGGAAAACCTAGTTCCCTCTATTATCTCTACTGTCTTTCAAAAACATAACTCCCAGTATCTCCTATGTTTTGCTCCACAGTTTTTTGCTTGGAGTGAGGGAGGATGGTGAAAGGAAGAGCAGGGACATTTTACATACAGCTCAGTTTTTTATGCAGAGCCCTATCCACAGTACCCATTGGCACCTTTTATCATGTCAGCAGAAGCATTGATAGTCTAAGAGAGAGGAAGAAAAAACAAGGGCAGTAAAACCAGGAAATGTCATTCATAAAATTTCCTTTTCATGTGGATGCTGCTTTATAGGATATTTCAATCCCTTCAAAATCAATCTGAGAACTATCCAAAATAATAAAGGAATATGGCTCAATTTCTGGCTATAAGATAAATGACATGAAAGAAATGTTCTGAACCTAAGTGGAAGGAATAGAGACAGTATTGGTACCCTGGATGTATTTGAACAGAAACAAATAGGACTGAGGTGCATAGTTATCTCTCATAGACTGATCTTACTGGAATTGAAGGGATCAAGTAATAAAATATTTACCTGAAGCAGTTTTCTTCTTTCTTAGCAGACAAAAGAGAGATAATTGAAATAAAAGTTCTCTTCCAGTATTTTTCACTATTATTCCTCAAGAAACAGAAGGAACTGGTGGATAACTACATACCAAAATTCACATGAACCACAAATTGTGGAATAAATACTATGCAGGTCTAGAGTGCAAAGATACAATTGCAGATGATGATTCACTTTATAATGGATATAGTTAACCATAATAAGATCAAAAATTTATAGATCAGAAAATTAGCAGAACTAGTTTATCTATATCATTTATTGGTCGATTAAATTTGGAAAAACCACAATGCATTTACTGAGAAGAGGATAAAAGAAACTAGTATTTTTTCCTCATTGTTAATGTCACCTCTATGAATGACATCTGATTTCACAAATCATGAAAGAAGCAAATAGACATCACTCACCTGTGTGCCAGGGGAGAGCTAAGGAAACACGCCCTGAGGATGAATATAAGGCTTTTGGGTGTTTATAGCCACTAGGAAAATGGAAAGCCATCCAAACAAAATAGGATGGTGTCCTTTCAGCAAACCTTGCCCAAGGGGTTACAGGAGGGTTCGTCCTCCCCAAGAGGGCTGAGTGGTTCCATGTTTGTTTGACAAAATTGAACAAACAGAACATCAATAGGCATAAATTAATAAAAGATATGTCATGGATTTTCATCCATAAATATATATGTCTCAAGTCCCTTTATATATAATTCCCAGATTCCTCAAAGAGCCTTCTGCATCCTAAATATATACAATAACAACTGAAAGGAGTTTAAAGGCAGGCTAGGAGTTACTCCAAGGAGAAGGATGCAAAAGGAAATAATGAGGTAAACAGGCTCAACTTTAAGTTTAAAAGTAGGTATTTTTGAATGTTCTTCTTTATAGAACTATCAGGCAGCATGGATATCATGAGGTTACTGTGGGGAAAAGAAATGAACCATCAAATCTCTCCAGATTGCCAGAAGCAAACAACACTTAGCACTATTGTCAGTACAGTTTCTCCCTTGTGGCTTGAACAATGCTTGAAAATTATGATTAGATACAATTGAAAAAGTCAGTGTACACAATAAAAGGCATGAGAGAATGCATTGTTAGGAAAAAGCCAATTAATGAATTTTCTAACAGTGAGATAGCCTACAAAAGGTAGCCTTCAGAGTGCATTTAAGAGGAATATGACCTTTTTTCTCTAATATGAACAAAAACTTCTGACATATATTTTGAGTTATATTAACTTAGTGACAGCTGTGAGTGCAGGATATATAGAATTCTTTAATTGGTGAGGAGAGAAAAATAATTCATAAATTACTTTGACTGAAGGGACTTCCTTGAATCTTGAGTCTAAAAAGGGGCTGGTTATAAACTTCAGAGGCAGTGTTTGACATTAGCCAAGGTGACTTTGGTTCATCCACATGCCAGCCAATTTAGCAGCTACTGTTGTTCCTTACTAATGTCCTCTAAGTCCCCAAAACAAAGACAGAACAGAAGACATGGGTTTTTTTCATATGTTTTTCAATGCATGCTATGGACATGTGCTATGAAAGGATAAAAAAGGAACTAGAATGTCTTCTTTTTTTCCTTACCATATTAACCAAGAAATTATCTAGGGAAATTGTGAATAAGCTAATTTAAAAGTATACCACACACATATTTAGTGACTAAGAAATACATTATTTTAGTTAATTGTTTCCAAGGTATGTTTTGCTAAAAAGATAGAATTTCCAGTATAATACACTCCTATTCCATATATAGCACTTACTTTTCTGCTAGTTACATGGAAAATAGTTCCTGTTGTCATAAGTTCTAGCTATTGTCAGTTGAAATAAGGAATTAAGATAGAAAACATTTCTATTTCTTGACATCTTTTTTTAAATTATGCATACAAAATTTTAAAACTGTATTGTTTCCTGAAACATGAACAATCACTGTCTAAGTGATTAGTGAGATTTAATACTTTTATATTTTTTTGCATGCAAGTTAAGAACATCTTAATTTTATCACAGCCATTGTGGTAGTCTTTTCCAAAAGGGGTTTTTGAGAATATTATCTGACAAGAGAGCCTGTATTTGAATGGCTAAGTATAAGATTTCACTCTAATAGAAACAGTGGAAATAAAACTATGAGCAAAGACCCTGTGAAAAATCCTTTCTTGACTTCTCACAACTTCTTCCAGTTACAGTTTGATGATTTCTGTTCCAAATTAAAATGGAGAGAAGTCATCAAGACTGTATTACATTTTTCCTTGCCCCTAAAATCACGGTATGTTTTCAACAAATTAGTTATTTTAGACTCATATGAACTACCAGCACTTTCAGAACAATGTAGTGTGCATTTCAGTGTAGCAGGCAGCATATGTTCTGTCTCACAGAATGGCAGCTACCTCTGCACTCTGCCAAGTCCCATAAATTTAATGGTGCAGCCTACAGAAAGCAGGATCCTAATGGTTATATATATATATAGACAGAAATTCATGGTGCTAGAAAGGCTCATTCAATCATCTAGTTGGGCTTCCTATATATTGAGGGGCTCTTAAATTTCACAGTGTAGCCCACTCTGCAGGAATAAATACATAGCTAGTCATCTTTATCACCCATGGCAGTTTGGAATGAGCTTCAGAAGCCACAGCAGCAGAGCCTGCAGCGTGCACGGGCAGGACTGCCACAGCCCCTAGGACAGAAGGAGGGGATCACCCAGAATGGATGCTTCCCTCTAAACCTGAGCCTTCAAGCCACTTTCTTTCATGCCTTTGCTGCTCTCACATAAAAGTCTGAATGTTGTGGGCCTGCAAGCACGAGAATATACAGGCTAGCTTCTGCAGCCCAACAAGATGTAGCACTTGAAGGCAGAAGTCTTGGGGTGAAAACAGAGTCAGGTGCTATAGGAAGAGACAGTAAGATGGCAGGTCTGTTTCTGATGGTGTTGTTTTTGGGCTTCTGATGGCCTCCATTTAGCCTAAGGTTACTACTGGTGTCTGCACAGACTGAATTCACTTGTGCCAATCACAGCAAACAGTAAGGCAAGCAGTGTCAACACAGAAGATTTCAGAGAAAACACCTGTCTTGAAGGTCAACAGCTTTACAGTGTAAATTCTGGTGTTGGCACAGAAAACCCACCAGGTTTAGAGCCCAACCAAGAAACCTACAGTCTTTTGAATCTGACTTGGGGATGGACCACAGATAAGTACTGATAAAATCTGTGGTCCTGGTTTTATGTGTGTGCCTGAGGGGATAAGGATGCCTTTCCTAAAGTTCACAACATGCAGCAATTCATTAGGAATGCACAGACTTGAAGACATTGAGTTGCTTTACCTTTTCTACTAATCCATATTGCAGAAATGGGACTTAGCAGGATGTGACATGGACACTTGATTTAAAATGTGGTAGAAACTCATTTTGAAATACTGTACTTTGATGTGTGATGCCCCTAACACAGGAACAGACTAAGATTTGCTGAACTCAGCCTCCTGTGCTGTTTTTGATTGTCAGGCATAACCAGCCTGTTCTGATTTATGCAACTGTCCCTACCAAGACAAGTACATGTGTATTTGACTCAGAGATGAGCTATCAATTCATAGGGGTCCCTATATTAAATACATATGCTATGTGGTGTTTTCTGTCACTGCATTGCCTTTTTCTTCATATTTTGCATTCATTTCCCTCTTTCATTAAGCTTGCTTTCCAGATAGCTGGTTAAGTTAATGCATTTGCACTTGGCTCATGCATTAATCTCTGCAAACTACACGAAATTTTATATACTGCACACCTTGTCATAAATTATTGCTTGCTTTGTAGTATGTATAACTCTGCATTTCCAACCACCATAAATAAAGGTAAAGCAATGCCTCAGCCACTGCTGCCTCGCAAAATAACATTGACAGAAGGAAGCCATTCCCAAATAGAGGAATAATGAAGATTTCTTTTCAATCTAATGGGCATTAGGGAAAATATTTTAAAGTTCAGCAAGTAGCTGGAATTTTAATATATAAGTTTACTAACCCAACTCCTAGAGCTGGCCACGAATTCTAAGAAGGATAAGAAAATGTCACTGTGCTATGAGATAAGGAGTCACTTAATCTTCCCTGTCTTATTCCCTCCTTTGTTCAGTTTTCTTTTATTAACACAAGAACAACAGGTTTCTATAGGTTTTGAAGTATTCTTATTTATCTCCCTTTGCTGAAGTTCAGTTCTGTAGTTGAAAAACTAAGTAGCTGGGGGTTCACACAGTGTCTGTCACTCCTTGCAAACCGCAGCAGAGATATGAAACAAAATGAGGAGCTCTTAATATATGCAGTGAGGAAAGTTAGATAGACTTTCTCCCCTTCAAAGTAGAGGCACAGCACACCACTCCCTAGATATGGATTACCCCAGCCTCACTGATCCTCCCTCTGGAGGTGTGGGATCTCAGAGTTTATCCTCCTCAGAAAGATAAATTTTCTAGAATCACACCATGTTCCAGTGGGAAAATTAAATTACTCAACAAAAGCTATTTTCTGGCTAATTTGAAACTGTTCCATCATCAAACAAACAAGAAAATTGCATTCATCCTGACACATTCAGGCGTACAGTGGTTAAAGGCAAGAGTTGCAAGCAAAGCCATAAAATCTTCTGGACACCAACAAAAGCCTTTTCCTCTTCATCATAGCTGCAATAAAATCTGAAATATTCTTGCACTTCAAATGGCCGCTCTCCATTTCTTGTCTGATTTCTTGTGTGCTACACTTGCACCACTGTCTGAAGGTTGCTGTTTCAGTTTCCCATTTTTTTGAATTCCCTCAAAAATGCAGAATGAATGTAGCTCTTGTAGAAATCTGCAGCTGTGAACCCAGAGATGCTCAGGAGAAAGATGCTCAAAGGAAGTTATAAGTGTTTGCTGGGAGTGGTGCTCAAAGCTTTCACTGTGGAATCAAGTCGTAGTAACAGTAACAAAATTCTATTCAACACATTAGGTAGTAAAAGAAGGTCATGGGAGATTGCAGTTTTGGATGCAAGTTTGTATGTTCACATCCACTGTATATTTTTAAGCCTTTTTTTTT
>VZRH01000335.1:184155-250998 GCA_013397555.1 Urocynchramus pylzowi | reverse complement strand
CAAAAATAAGACATAAAAAATTTGGAAAAAAAAAAAAAAAAAAAAAAAAAACAACTTCCCTTATTCCAAAGTAAGATCAAATGTGATGTAATTTACTTTGGCAAAGAGCTCAAAGCTGAGCCATGCAGTCATGAACCAAAGATCTACATATATAGACACAGGTTTTCACAAAGCCCTGATGGGGTCCTGATCCAACATTCCACTTCTAAATTCTAATCTAAGTTGCCTTTTAAGAATATTAAAAAAAAAAAAAAGCCATTTCTCCTATCTTACTGTGCAATTGTAATGCGGTGAGACTGTTCAAAAAAAAGCAGAATATTTAAATAATATATCATTGCTCATTTTTGCAAATGCTGGCAGTGATGCTTCACAAATGGGCTGCCAGCCTGTGTACATATCAAGAGCTGGTAGAGATGCTACAGAACTAAAACAATCAGACTGAACCTGCTTCACTAAACTGAACCATCCTTTCTCCCATTACAGGAACTGGAACTCAAGACAAAACAACCTTAACAAGCAAAATTCTTCAAACCTCAACCATTCATTCTCATGTACCTTAATCTTAGAGGAAAAATGTTAATGAAATCCAGCTCCTGGTTGATGCCTACTGTGTCCCTATAGCATATTCTCCAATATTTATTTCCAGATTTCTTTTAATTCTTTTAATTGACCTTAGGAAAACAATTCCATCAACTTCTCTTTGTGGTACTTGCCGAGTCTAGTGAATCTGAATTCCAGCATGATGTTTTTCCTAAATTTAACATTGCTTAATTTTATTTTATTCTAAATTTCATCACTTCAGAGGACTCAAAGTCATGATTTTTTAGTATCATCTTTGAAGGATGTCCTTGATCTGTTGATTCTGCAGCAGTGAGTCAAAAGTATCAAAAGAATATACATTTCAAAAATTAAATTTTGGGAAGTACAGGATTACAAGCAGTGCCAGATAAACACTCATTTGCACACTTGTGAGCAGAGCCCAATCCTGTCAGTTGGGAAATGGTATCAGTTGCCAGCACCTCGTAAAACACCCTGTAATGTATGTTAACCCTATTAACCTTGAAACAGTAGCCAGCTGAATTTGGTTAGCTTGCTTGCCTGCATGTTCATACAGGGGGGTTTGGGTGTGCAGTGGGGAGGGGTGTTATTCAACTGGCTTTTGACAACCAAGCTTCTCACACACACAAAAGCAAAGTAGCAAACATCACATTCAGAGCAACGTTTGGCTGCTCAGCCAACCCCTCTTCCCGCTACATTTCTTCTTCCTGCTGTCAGCAGAAGGATATCCACTGGGCCATTGGGGGGTTGTACAGTTTACATCACTAATGTTCATGAATGGGGAATAAATCTGTGGAATTCAGGCAATGTGTCACAACCCAAAACAAAGAGCCTTAAACAGATCACAATTTTGTTGTGGGAAATGTTGTTCAGCTAATGAAAGCTGTCAGTATTTTTGGCAGTCTGGATTTTGAAATATGTTAGTTAACAAAATCCTTGGTGAGCAGAGGAGATGAAGTGTAAGCAGCTGATTTAAACAAAGGCAATTTGGAATTAAATTTTCATTCAATAAGTAGGCTGACCATTATTTGTATTTTCCTGATTGTTTTGACAGCTTTGCAAATGCTAAGCTTGAGCATGAAATGCTAACCGTGCTTTGATGCTTCTTGGCCCACACACCAGCCTTCCATCTTTTTTATTTTAAAATTTTATCCAGGAGGAAAGTAGCTGATTGGATTAATGTAGTGTCAGCTTCTGGAAAGCTAGTAGCAAAACTGACATAGGAAAGACAAAATCAAAAATAAGGAAAAGAGGATGAAAAATGCACTCCAGCATTTCTCTCTCAAACACCAAATGTACAATCTGCAGTAAATCTACACAGTAGAATCAAGACTTTATGTAATCAGTAGAATTTGTCCTCTTGCTAAGCTATTCTGAGGAGCATAAGCAACATCATAAATGACACTTGCTTCTTTCTAAGAAATATGCACATCATATTACACCTTTCAAGTTTTTATACACCTGGACATAAAAGCAGATGGATTAAAAAAACTTAGAGCTTACTTGCTACAAGTTCACACCTGCTCTCCAGAAACTGCCACAAGAATCCTCAACCACAACAGCCACAGAAGAACAAACTTTGTTGCAACATATGATAGAATGAGGCTAAAGCCTTAATTTATGGTGTCAGCACTGCCACAAAATATACTGAAGAATCTCACACAAATTTTAATCTCATTTTAATGGCTCAAGAGGTAACTGTTGTATATCCAGATGAATTACAAAATGATTACACTGATTTTTCAGTTGGGCATTCAAAGGCTTTCAAGAATTGCATGAAGTCAACAGAGTATTTTAGTATTGTTCACTCTCCAGAAAAATAACATTTTTCATTTAATTCTACTATCTTTAGAGTCCTTTTCTCCACTGTCTTCATACAGAGTGCATTATGCAATTTTCACATTTCATTGGCTCTTTTTATACAGGCAGGTTCCTTACTGCTTTGGGTTTTTTAGTCCAGATCACTACTATGTGGTTGCTAGAGAAATGTTTGATTAGTGATTTTTAAAGTTAAGCATGGACTTCCACAAAGTTTGTGAATATTCAGATCAAAGAGAGTTTTGAATAGAGAGAGAGAGAGTTTCTACAATCTGAAATTCAGTGTGAAGTTAGATTCAGGAATTTTGTTCAGATCTATCTTTCCTGGTTCTTTTGGAGTGTTTATGTAGAGAGATGTACTGAACAAGATACCACAGAGTACATAAAATTACAGATCATAAATCAGGGGAATTTTATTATCTGTCCTTTTTGGAAGTGCTGTAAATGAGACAAATATTTCTACATTTTCATAAGGCATTAAAATTGATTTCCATTTTAACTGTGGGGCACTGCAATTGCAAATAAAGTAGCTTGTCTATAAAAATGACAGCACCTTTTAGCACTTGCTGTTTTTCTTACAAACTTGTCACAGACAAGCACTAAAACTCTTTTCAGTCTAATTTGTGGTATTTCACAGCCCCATACACCTGCAACGTGAGCTTACAGTATCTTGCCAGCAAAACACAAGGTGCCACGTCCAACAGCCAGCAATCACAAACTTACCAAACTCATCATCTTTTTGAGATGTTCTACAGCTTAACACCATGGCAGAGAAAACGGTCTGCCTCGTTTTCCCAAGGGATGCGCAGACACTCGGCACCTGGGAGCGCTGCGTGCGCTGGGGACGGGCAAAGGCAGCGGGCTGCCAGCCAGAGGAGCCCGGGACAGATGTGGCGCCGGGCCCAGCTGTGCTAACTGACAGCTGCCACAAGAAAGCGCTCCACGGTGGGAATGCCCTGGGCTGGCAGCAGCGCTGGGCTCTGCGGCAAGGAGCCGCTTCCTGAGGCCAGCAGAACCCCGAGCGCGGGTCCAGCCCCGCCGGCGCCTGGAAACGCAGGGGCTGAGCTGCAGCCGGGGAAGGAGGGCAGCGAGCTGCCTGCTCGGCACGGCCCAGAAAGGGAACCGAGCCCAAGGAGTCTCTGCCCCAGGCCTTGTCCTGGAGCAGCACAGCCACTGCTGCAGTGACACACATCTCTGCAGAACAGGGGTGAACAGCCACACTTGGCTAAACTGTACCAAAGCCAGCATGGAGCCCCAGCACAAGGCTGCTGCTTCAGCTGCTTTGGTCAGCGCAACTCAATTGTCCCGCAGTCCCCTTGCAGGGCTGTGAACACTCAGACCCTGGTGGGATAGAGCTACTGCCTAGACTCCCAAGGGAAATTCAAGGTAGAGGACAACAGGATATAAATCAGCCTGCTATCCAAGCAGACACTTTTACACCAAATGTGTGTTTACCCATACTATGATGTAAATGAAGTTGCTGAGCAACCAGGAATTTGGTCCTATTTTTACTTCTGCATTTAGAGAAGCATCACTAACCGAGAGTCTACCTTTATAAGAAAGTGTATATTTTTACAAAGAACATCAGATATTTTAACAACAATTTGAAGATAAAGCAAAGTCCACTTCCAATCCTTGTCAATATGCAGAGGGGAAAAAACCACGTTAATAGAGATCAGAATCTTTAGTAGTTAGGTATGTAAACAAGTTTCATAATTTGCACAGGACTTGAAAATATATGTGATATTTTTGTTAAAGCAAAAGGCAATGTTCTAAGCACACACAACTACAGAAACTTCAAAAGAACCTGTGTAGTATTTGAACAGTTACAAGATATGTTTTTTACATTTCATTTGCATTGGCTCTTCATTTAAATCTTTTCCCATAATGATAATGGGTCATATACATAACTATATATTCAGTGAAGTTAAATCAGGAATTGATTTGGCTCCATATTCTTTCAGCTAAGACTGTAAATACCAGACTCCTGTCTGCTCTGTATGAATACAAATGGCCTCAGTGGAGTTCTGCCAGTTTATAGCAGCAGAAAACGAAGGCCAGAGGATCAGTCTTTTCCATAACAGCAGGGATTTGTTTCCACGCCATCTTCCTCATAAGGTTCTGAATTATCTAGTGGGTACTCTCCATACTAAAATTATTCTCCTTCAGTGGCATCTTGTGTATACAAGGGTATACCAGGATACCTCTGTGCATTAATAGAAATATACTTATACCCATAACTGTCTGAGTCAGATTTGCCTGCATATCTTTTCATTTCTTCAGTCTTTATCTCATTCTTCCACAACCATTATCTCAACAAATAATTACTGTTCCCTTTACAGTCATGAGAAGTGAACATTAACCCTGAACATTAGCAATATCCACGCTTTCACCTCAGCCAGCCAAGGAAACAACCCGTCAGTTTCCATCCCCAATGGAAGAATTATTTTACTCCTCATAAAACTCAAGAGTTCCTAAAACAAATAATCCGTCCCCATAACTGAGGATCCATCAAGACTGTGGAGAGAAACACTCAGTATCCTTCTGGCAACACCAAAGGCAGTCACAAGTTCAACACAGATAAGCTCACTGACTGATAAGGATGCACATCTCTGCTGCACTTTAGGCATCAATGAAATCATTAATACAAAGGGACTGGGGAGATGCATCACACAGCCTTCACCTCCCATGGCTTCACTCAATGTCAGAGATTTGGCAGGTCAAAATCCTTGTCAGTGTGGTAGGGAGAAAGCTGCTTCCTACTGCAGCAGCCCCTAAGTCAATCCCAACTAGCACTTCAAATTTCCTGTTCCATGTGAGAGTTTTGCCTTTAATTCTTTTGGAAAACAGGACAAATGTTTAGAAAAGCCATAAATAGAAAAGATTAATGTCCCTTGCCAACCCCTGCTGAAAATATTAAATATTAAACAGAATACAAGCTACAAGAGGAAAATATATATATTATTCAGACTTCAAACCACCTCACAAACACTAAAACAATTCCAGGTAGCTAACTCCATGAGCAAGTATAAAATTTAACATGCACATAAAGTATGTTCTTAAAAATGACAACCTGGTAATGGCTAAGAGGAAAATATGCCTCCTCTGTGAAAGGTAATCAAATGAAAGGTACAAGCCAAAAACAACCACAGGGGCAGGCCAATAAAATGTCATGTACAGAAAATGTAGCCTATATTGCCTAATCTTCACTGTGATATTCATGCCTGTTAACAAAGAGTAAAAATCTAACTCATGAGTGGTGTAAATGTAAGTGAATTACTCCCATTTCTCTGTGTAAGATGAATGTCACTAAAGAGTTCCAATTTTGCTGGGTATTCTGCAGCAAAGTGTTTCTTTATATCAAAGGAAACCATATAATGACTATACTGAATGACACTTATGGAGCATAGCAGGTACCCTGAACATTTGGTAAGAATCATCTGCTTATGAGAGAAGGAACTGAATGGCTGGATGTATCCCTAATGTACAGTGAAAAATTGATAATGAAATGAATAGAAAAGGCACTTAAGAGATTCCAGAGCTGATGTGGCCTGAAGAATATTATAAACCCCACGACAAGTTTTCTCATCAACTCTACAGGCAATAGGATTCCCACAGGACTGATCTCTAGTTTGTGTGACTCATGCCTTTCTAAAAAACCACATACAAGAAGCACCTAATTCACCATTCCACAAAGCCACAAATGTTCACATTTATGGCTGATACCTTGTCTGCAGGACAGCAAACTCTGTACAGAGAGGTCTCTCAGACAGAAGGTTCCTTACTTTATCTCCTATACATATATATGTTAATGAGGTTGTGTCCCTTATTTTTCTGTTGAGGCTTTCAAAGGCTGACCTTGCTATCATCAGACAGCACTTCTCCATTTCTTTCTCCCAGAACTGTTACGGAGCTCTTCCAGAATTTACTTCTATCCTTCTGATTTATACACATTATCTGTATCCTTCAGAAGAAGATGAATTAATAATTAGATCTGTTCAGAAATTTTTAACTTTAAGGTTTCGGTGGAAAACTCCAGTTGGATCTAAACCATTTAATTTAAAATACCTTGGGTCCAACAAAACACTTTATTGAATTAAAATAAATTCACATTGAAAAAAGTTTCAGAAAACCCAGCAGAATCTGCTACACAACCAATTACATTTCAAAAAACATTTTAACTACAGCACAGGCATTTTTTTGAGTGTGGGTGTTAAAAGAAATTCTCATTACCTTCTACTACCAAAGTCCCGTACAAACCAGTTTTTCTATACAATATACTTGCAATTTTGTATCAGTCTCCTTAAATAACTTCTGTGAGAACTCTTTCTTTTCTGGTTTTTTTTGGTTGGTTTTTTTGTTTTTTTTTTTTTTGTAATCTCACTTTTAAATTATATCCCCTAATCAAGGCAAATACCAAATACTCAAAACCAATACTACTCAGATTTCAGTGGAGCATGAATTACGGTTTACAAAATCACTAATCCAGAAAATCTCCTTTGGAGCATCAGAAGACCTTTCTTTGCTTTTATAAATTACTGACAACAAAGCAGCCAACCAGCCACAGAAAATTCATCCACAGCCTTTAAACAAACCTATGGTGTGGTGCCCTGTCTGTCTGCTCAGGTGCTCTACCCATATTTATCATGCTAATCACCCACTTCAGAAATAATTGAGAGAGGTCAAGGACAAAATGTTGGTCAGTAAACTTTAGTGAATACAGTTATACCAGAAAATGACCAAAAATACAATGCAGCATTGTGATGTTAAACCAAGCCTCAACGACAGAGCTTCTACAGTTACTGAAAACAAAGGATTCTGAACTCTTCAGAGAAGGAGTACATACTACCTTGTGTCAGAGGTACCACACTCTTCTCTCCCACCCATACAGCTGACCTTTACCAAACTCCAGCTTGCTGTATTTCAGTGGTGCAGAGTGTAAGCTATAAGCTGTTATTTGGAATCATCTCCTGTGAAAAAATCTAAAATCTGACAGCCGTTCAATGCCAATTCCTTTAATGGATGATACTGCTATTTTTTCCTCTATGTGGAAGGTGGGGAGAGTGGTTTAAGCAGTTACTGTTTTAATTTTAGGAGTTGTATCACGTCCATTTTGATCAACACAAAAAAGTTTGTTGGAAACATGAATATTTATTTTTTGCAGAACTGAAGTAACTCAAAAAACAGAGAAAAAAACATATTCCTAGATTTATTCACTCATATATCTCTATACATTTAAAGAGTTCATAGACTGATTTGTCAGCTGTTAAAAACCTCCTAATTGCATTACTGAAAGAACGAGGCAAAAGGCAGCTTTAGGACCAGCTTTGCACTACTCAGAAACCGAGTGAGTACCAGATATAAGCAAGAGTAGCCACGATGCTATTCTGAAATCCACCAGCTTGTTTTGCTCCTATGGAAAAGTCACTCCAGCACACCTATCCCGAGCCAGTACAGGATCCAAGGCACCTTGACAGAATAAATGACAAATCTCAGGGATGCCATTTACTGGCCACACAGATAAGAACACTACATAAGGGTACAACGTGGAGCTACATTCATCCCATAAAAAGGTCATTCCAACAGCCCTGCACAGAACACCTTTGACTCAGTCTTCAGCTTGTGCTGATTTGACATCTGTACCCGTTTTCTCTTCAGACAACTCTATAATGGCCTTCAGCTCAGCTTCAGAGAACTTTGGGGTCAGTGCCACGTTGTCATAATCAAATTCTTCATCAAGTGAGAATGGTTGAACATCATCGCCCAGTAGCTGTAATGAGAAAAACAGATACATAAATAATATTGCTGCAAGTGATAATAAGGAAGCTCAAAATATAAACTTCTAATTAATATTTAATTAAACTATTTTTCTGACTCTAACACTCTCAGCTGATTAAGCTCTTTTTAAGTAAAAGAATAAATTCAATTATTCAATTTGACCTAATTTAAGCCATTTAATGTGCCCCATTTGTACTGTACTGTATCTGAATGAATATCATTAACTAATTTTGCTCAAGGCAAGGAATTTAAAAACCTCCCTTGCACACATCTATTATATTCCTGCCACTTGTAGCAGCAAGGCTGTGGGGATGTGGACAAGTTATATGCAGCTATGTTAAGCGTCAAAGACAGATTCCATATCGTCAAAATTTGGATTTGTATTACATAAAGCTTCAGCATGCATGCATCTGATACTAATGTAACATGCTTCTCAGAACACAGTTTCAGTGAAGGCCTGCAATGAACAAAATGACACATAATCAATTTTCAGACTCCGATAATTTTTTCACCATCTCAGAGACATGGAATTGGCTAGTTTGGGCTTCTCGCATGATGAACATAAGACTCTTACTGCATTTGCCAATATGTGCTTTGTTGACACACTGTATAACATTTCTGCATTGCTTCTGGTTGAAATATCTTAGAATAACCACTCTGCCTACAAAATAAAACAATGAAAACAAATAATTATGGCAGGCTCCATGCTGATAAGAAACTGCAGGGGGCCACAACAAGAAAGGTTTATGGTAAGCAGTTACATAAAATGAATTCCAGGGCAACACAGGAGACACATCTTCAATATTAAAACTGTGTAGGAATGCTTCCTATCCGTTGAGAAGTTAATATAAATTGTCTAGAAATGTGTTTCAAAGATTTAAGTACTTCAGCACCAAATCAGCAAAATGTTTAAACACATGCTTATTTTTTCAAGCTTTTGACAAGTCCTTGATGAAACCCATGACTACTGATGTATATGAAATTAAGAATACATGTACTTGCTGAAAAGCAGGAAGAACACTCAGCATCCTATGATCACTGCTCAGTTTAGAAGGCACAATCCTGCACAATTTGATGTGACATTTTGGTAAGAAGCATTGACACAGTCAATGCCTTCTAGTAAGTCAGAGAATTGATAGCTGGATTCCTCTCTGGTGGCCGACTACTTGATAGACATGGCAGAGAGCATCTGGGTAGTATCCACATCCTTTATTAATAAACTGTAATTTGCATAAATAATCAGGAAATCATTTTTCTGGGGTTGTATAATTTTATTAATCATCTATATTGCTCAGTTTTCTAGGGATCTGGCTTACATGTTGGAGCCGCCGAATAATCCTGGATGCAGACGTGTAGAACAAGGGCATTTATAAATGGGAAAAACATTGTTGATAGAGTTGGTCTAGAAAACACTATTCATTCTGCACACAAAGATTATCTTGCTTATGTCCATAGACTACTTCAGGTAAACCATCATTAACTTTTATAAATAGCCCATTTGAAAAATGTTAACAGGAGATAAAGCCTGCACACAAACTCTCATTCCCATAAGAGATAAAGCCAACTCTTTGACCTCCTCAGCATATTCATGTTTATTTCCATCTTTTTCACAAGCAGAGCCCTGTAGAATTCCTTGTCAGTAAGATTACCAGCAACTGCGTAACAAACGGTAGCAGCAACCAGGGCTCTACTACCTGTCTTTCATTTGCAGAAATCCAAAGCACGCTTCTAAAATACAGTGCAAGGCATGAATATTTTTCAGTTATTTGTGTTGTAACAGTATTTTTTACAACATTGTGCTGGTTTTGACTGGAGTAGAGTCAATTTCCTTCACAGAGGCTGGTATGGGGCTGTGTTTTGGATTTGTGCTGAACACAGGGTTGGTAATACAGAGATGTTTTTGTTATTGCTGAGCAGGGTTCACGCAGAGCCAAGGCCTTTTCTGCTTCTTGTACAGCCAGAGTGGTGAGGGAGCTGGGGGTGCAGGGGAGGGGACACAGCTGGCACAGGTGACCCCAACTGACCAAAGGGATATTCCACACCACATGTGTGTGGAATCATCAGTGCATAAAGTGGGAGGAAGAAGGAGAAAAGGGGAGTTTGGAGTGACGTCCTCTGTCTTCCCAAGTGATTGTCACTGCCCTGCTCTCCTGGAGGTGGCTGAGCACCTGCTCACCCTTGGGAAGCAATGAATTAACTCCTTGGTTTGCTTTGCTTGTGTGTGGGGCTTTTACTTTCCCTATTTAATTGTCTTTATCTCAACCCATGAGTTTTCCAGTTTACCCTTAAGATTCTCTCCCAGTCCTGCTGGTGGAGAGTGAGTTGCTGTGGGGCTTGGTGTCTGCCCAAGGTTAAACCACAACACACATCTAAAGTAACTGAGCTAAGAAGAGTTCAAACTACAGTAAGCCTTTATAGCGATTTTACAAAAGCAAATCTATTTTCCTCTGCCAATAGAGTTACAGAAAGTATACACACATCCACTCTGACCTTGTCTTGGCCTTCATGTCATTCCAGGAACATTTTATGCAGACACAGCAAAATACTGGAAAAACTTTTGTTTACAAAACTCAACCCCACAATGCTAATTGAAATAAGATGCCAAAATAAAACATACCCGATTTCACTCTGTTAACGACTTCTCTGTTACCCACTCATTGCACATTTGAAAAGTTTATTCACACTGCATATTTATCAGTGTGCTTAATCTCTCAAATGAATACTCAAAGCATTAGGGATTCCTTTTTTTTCTTCTTTTTCCAAGAATCCACTGACTTCAAACTTTCATGAAGACAAGCAATCTAAAACTTATATACTGCAAACTGCAATTTTGTTCTATGTCAAAAGGAAGACATTTTATGATAGAACACTGAATTCTCTGAGCTGATCAAGTTATTACCTTGTTATTTTTGCCTAAGGAGCTAAGAGAAATATGTGAATTTCAGGTGTCTAATTTAACATCTAATTGAAATCTTTTTACGAACTCTCTGGGAATAGAATCCTGCTCTATTAGAAAACTGCCAGTTTGCTTAAGATTGCTTCTGTGATTTACTCTCTGAAGAAAAAAATTTCACTTTCATTTACAGTTCCTGCATGTCCAAATTAAAGGAGGGAAAGAATGCAATATTCATATTAACTACTGAAATATTTTGCTAGAGGTTGTTTTACCAAGTAATATTGTAAATAAAATACCTTAAAGTTGACATTTTCGGAAGGCTATTAATAATTGGCAACTCAGTTATTTTATTAATCTGTGAGGAGTTACACTTAGCTGAACAGCTTGTCTCTGTCCTTCTAAAACTTGTATTTCTGTGTAATTATGGCACTCAATGATTCACTTGTTCAAATTATGTAAAGCTTGCACGTACACTCACCAGTGATTTCATTGCATGCTCAAGGGAAAACTTACTAGTTCACTAACAATAAATAAATAAATAAAAAAAAAAGAAATGGAAGGAAGGCATATATGGTATGATCTCATATAAGCTTAGTATATCCTGGAGTACCTGGGAGAAAAAAGCTTGTTTGAGCTTGGGGCACTGGACTAGAAGTCAATAAATCTTGGCCAATTTTCCACTTCTGCTTCATCATTCTGGACAAGTCATTCAATCTCTGTGTCTTTACTGGCCTCTGAGAAGATATAATTCTTCCATCTTATTTGACTTAGTCAATCCTGTCTTTAAGTTCTTCCGTGTTCTTGTTGCATTTATGCATAGCACGTAGCAGAAACAAACCTCAGCTGAGGCCCAGCAGTAAAACCTTTAACCAAAGGAACTCAATGGAAGTTGTATTTTAGGGGACAAATGGTGCCATGCCACAGATTAAGATAAAATGACAGATATGCTAAGTACTTTTTTGAATGCTCAAACTACAGACAAATAAAGGAGAATAAAAGGGCAGATTCTTTCCTAATCTGAGCCATACAAAAACTAGATTTCTAGACTAAGGTAGTCAATTAGCCAAAAATAGCCCAGCCCAAGCTTGTGGATGGAGATATATTACATCTTACAACAAATTCCTACTGCAAGTGGGGTTAATCACTTTCTGAAGCGGCATATTTCTGCCTCTTGGTGACTGGAGGACTAAAACTACATTTAAAGCTGAAGTTAGGTGAGATGAATCCCACTTTGAATGCATGTTCATAGCAAGTGGATCCAAAATATACATCAACTGCACTCATGTGTATGTAGAGAAGGAAATAAGAATGAATAAAGACACAAGGAAGCAGGAATTAAGACATAAAAATACTATTATATCTTTTATGAAAAAATATGTTAAGTAGAAATAAAGGAGAAAAGAAATTTCTGGGTAGGGAAGGGAAATGTTCTGTGATAATGTACTTCAAAGATAGAATGAATGCTGGTTCAATTTGCAGTGGCCTGTGGGAGGTCATGTATGCGCCACTGTCGATATGAAATCCTGAAACACATTTATGTCTAAAGGGAGAAAAGAAAGATGAAGCAACACTAGTGGACAACACAAATAATTTGCTATGTCATTCACTAAACCACTTCCTAACACCTTTTGACAGAAAAACATTTTCAGGGAGACAAGTTGTTCTTTAACAATTATCCAAGTTATAAACTGGGTCTTAGCAGAGCTTCTTTTTTTAAACTTTCCCTAGCAATATGTTGAGAGATACACAATTTACCCTAAAGTGCCTCACAAGTGTTTCCATACCACAGACATTTCTCATCCTGCTATTTTTCTTACAGAATGGTCTTCCATTCTGTAAGAAAACCAATTAGGCAGCCACATTATGTTGCCCTTCCCTAACAGATTTGTTTTGATGGACAGAGAACAGTCTCATTTTAAAGCAGAGATATCTCGAGGGAAAATCTTTTTCTCTTTCTAAACTAGTCCTGCCATAAGCAATGCAAGACTTAATTTTCAAGGCAATGACAATTTGAAGCACTGAGGGACTTTAAAATGGACCTGTTCAGTCTTGACAGTTCTAAAAGTCAGGCCTCAGTTATATTATCTAAATGAAGGCAAAAATATGTTTATAATTTAGGGGAAAGACTGCCTTCATTTTAAGTAGCCTGGCATCAACCAAATGGTTGTGGAAATTGTCTTTCTTCTTGAAAAATGCAGCAACTCATAGCCAATGTAATAATACTCAGTTTCTTTCATAACCCAAATTTCCCTCAAATGGAAATGAATTTTGCATGCAGTCGGATCTTTATCTATTTTTCATGAACTATAGTTTAAAGAATCATATGCAGTCCTTTATGAACACTGCAGGCTGCTACAACCCTCCATCTTCTCTACTGAAGTTATGAAATGAGAAAGCTATAAAGTCTCATTCTAGTTTTTTGGGTGTTATTTTGTGTCCAATGGATATATCTAAAGGCAAAACCTTGAATTATGTCAATCCTTAGGGAAAAGAGTGAGTATTTTTATTCACAGAATAGTTGGTATTAAAGCTTGAAAGGTCATTTTAGAACATCTACTTTTTTCCAAAGCAGACTTGTTCCTTATAGTAAAGAGTTTATTGCAAGGAACTAAACACAACTGAGCCCAGGAAAGGAGGCACCATATGCAGTGCTATAACACCAAACCTTCATTGGTCACGCGTCATTTATAAACTTGATTTAAGCCTCACGGGAACATCAATAAGCATATGAAACTATCAAAACTGGCCTACTTTAGCTGGAAGCTAACTTCAGCTTCTACTGCAACCATCAGGCAGGGGAAAAGAGCAGTGAAGAATTCTCTGCAATAGAAACACCCCCAAAGTTAATGCTCATGCTGACTATTTGGAGAGGAAGCTTAATGACTTAAAATAAGCCTGTGAGCAATCCACACCTTCTGTTGCAGTTTGAGAAGAACTGAATTTCTGAAGGAAGACAGCAATTCTAAATTAAAGCTTGCACTGACTGTGTCTGATTAAAAGGCTCAGAGGCCATAAAGCAATCCTCTCCACACCAGACCCTGACACTGCAGTTTTGCAGCAGCATCTTGCTACTACTCATTTCCAAGAGACCAGATCTTAATTCTGACCACAATGTTTTCTAAAACTGTTGGGTTTTTTTCTTTGAAATGTCATGTTAAAGGGATCATTCATTACCTCCCTGCTGCAGAAAATGGCTCCTATATTAAGCCAATGAGTATGCCATAAGATCATGAGATCACTGGAAAATTAAATGGTCCATCGTTCTACATAAGCAAGGGTAGCTAAAAGGCTTAAAGGGCAAAGACTTACTTGAATATTCTGTGAGTTACACAAATTAAATATTAAAAAGTTCACATACCACTTGAAGTATTGAAGTGCACATTTTGAACATGTGAGATTATATAGTAGCAGTGTGCAAGATAAAATAGAGTGTTTATTTCAATTCTTAACGTATTTAAGAATTCATTCCTCATTTAAAAATTAATAATATGACTTGTTAACTCACAGCAGTTCCACATACTACATCTATGTCACTCTGTTCTTGTGGAAATAATAGTAGAAGCCAACAGGAAAAACAAAAATACCCCAAACCCCCAAAGTTTGAATGAATACATCTGACCTCATACCTCTTGGGCTTTGCTGTCTGAAGGCTGGGGAACTGACCAGGCTCTGAACTTCGGCTGAATAGGCTTATCAAAGAAGGGTGTACAGCAAGCCACTGTCTCTTCCACCTCTCCTGGAAGAACTAATGACCCTGCTGAATAAAAAAGAGTCAACATTAACCTTCCACTCAATGCACATATTAGCAAAATCCTGCTAAAATCCTGTAGTGCTCAGACATGGACAGTAGCTTGTTAGTCAGAGTGTAATGTAGTTATTGTTGCATAAGCTATCATTAAAACAGATCCACGCAGTCCTGAGCTAAAATCTAGGCAGTAATACTGTACTAAGGAAAAATCAAACTTGTATGAAAATAGACAGGTAGCTCTTCTTTCTTAAGGGTGATGAATTCAAATCTGGATGCAGATGCTCTTAAACTCAGAGAGCACCTGGGATTACATTCCCTTCTTTCAGAACAAAGATAGAAGGTCCTCAACAGAGATGTCTGCAGTAGGAGTTATAAAACACCTTGTCTGCCACTGATGAGCTGAGCAGGCTCATTCATTTCTCTTTAGCTAGAGCTTCACCACCTGTACATTAGGCATAAAGAATCACTGCAAAGCATCTTAGTATGACCCTCACAGAACAGTAAGTAAAAATACCTGGTAGAACTACTAATATTCCCCACTGCAGTGCCAGATGACTCTCTTGTCTAAGGGCATTTCATGGAAGTTTGTTTCTCCCTGAGCTTTCCAAAAAGAGGTACTTCAGAGGACTTCCCCATACCTGGGATGGAGTGACATGTAACCTTTTCCTACAGGCAGGATTTGTTCCACAGTTCACAAATGAACAGCTTTTCTGAATCACTTTTCTTTTACAAACTTCAGCAAAACATTCATACCAGGACCAGTGGGTTTGCATTCTGTGACAGATCAGAAGGATATGCCTTAGGTTTAGAAATATCTTCTAACATGAATCAATCTCAGCTCTGCCACAGCACAGATGTGTCCATCGTGTCTCAGTAATGTTTTTATGAAAGAACTTAGGGGAACATATGTCTTGCAATTTAGTTAAAGGATTATGTAAATCTACCAACTATTTTTTTCAGCTGATACACAAGTTTCTTTACAGTTTTATAGTACATTTACATTTATCTTGCAATCTCAGAATAAAGTTTCAAAGCACTGCTTAAATGTTACTTAATGGAAGCAACAGGAGAGTACATAGATCCAGGGTGAAATGGATGAAGTGTCTACTTATCTCTACCTGCACAATTTTGCCACAGTAGTAGTAGAGTTACAGTTCTCATTCCCCTGTGAACCTGCATTTGAAAATAAAGATTTCCTAGGTAGGTCTCCATAAAAAATCCATGATCAAATTCTTCATTTAGTTTTCTTCTGGGAATAGCGAAACTATTTGAAAAGCCAGCAGGGCTTTGAATTGCAAAGTAGAATGTTCTTTTTAAAAGAGTTGAATTAATTCACTTGGGTATTTCATTTCTGGATTTTTGTCTCTTGTTTCGTGATAAGTGGGTTTGTTTTCATCCCTATTCTCTTGGTTGCTTATGTCTATCTCCAGCCATGTAAGTGCTTTCAGTCCTTGTTCTCAGCATAGCATCTATTCTGATTCTACACATGAGAAAACTTTCTGAAAAGGACAACACAGTCCACAGGTATCTAGGCTAAGTCTACACATGCTCTGCAGCTATTTTTTTCATCATTTGGGTCAAAAGTATTTATAGGACAGAAGGAAGACATGAATGCTCATTTAAATACAATGGCATCTTCCACTATTGTTTCAAACTTGCAACCTAGATCCACACCCTTACTAAAGTAAGGGAAGTCTGGACATCCAGAAGTTTTTATCACCTACTGATATAAACACTTTATATTTCTGCACTAAGAGCCTCTCCCCCTCAACAGACCAATCTGCAGAGAGAAGATGAGGAGGAAGCACTCTTATGCAACAGCCTGGCAATGGCTCAGAAAGATAACTCTTAAGAATTAGGACAACAGAAGGAAATTTATTTTTGCTTTTAGCAAGAAGTGCTTGTCATACTCAGAATGTCAATTCCACTTTTTAAGGCTTGTTAGTAATGCAAACAATGTTTCAAATTCCCTTCAATCACCCTGTAAGAATGTAATCAACCTTTGTTTGCCAGTAGACACGCCAGAAATGAGCTTTGTCTCTCTCTATCCTGGCTGTGTGACAGCATATGAAAGTCTAATTGGTAAACGCTGCTTTCCCTGATAATGTTTAATAAAGAAACCCCTTCAGAGAGAAAAAATTAGAGAGTTTTGACAGTCGTCCTTCTCAGTGGGAGCATCCAAAGGAACTCCAGGCCATTGTAAGTTCTAGCCAGTACCTCACAGCTTGTTTAAGCTGCTGCTACAGCACTACTGGATGATGATCCTAATTAAGCTGCTAATTATGTTCTCTGTGGAGGTGATTAATTAGCAACAGGAAAGCCTTGGATACTGCCAACAGCATATATAGAGATAACTGAATAGGCAGTGATACCAAAAAAACTGAGAAGACATTTTGAAATGCACCTCTTATACCATGAAGAATCAACTCCCTGGATGATATGGCTGACAATTTTACTCAAGTCCAGCATACTTTAATAACAGCATATTTGGAAAGTGAACAACATTCTTTAGTCCCTCCCTACCACATCCCAGAAAGTGATTACTAAATCTATCAACACTGCTGAGTTGGAGTTTTTTGCTTATTGTGTACCACAGCCATCAATTGTGAGTACAGAAAAAAATAATCTACTGGCACAAATCTGCTTTTAACTTTCAAGAGTGAGGAAGTTCAAAGTTTTGTCTATAACTTTACTGTAGCCAAATGATGCCCAGCTATATATACACTGACAGCTATATATACACTGACACAGGTTTTACCACTTTCAGACACTACACTTCACAAAAATGCTGTTGATGGGGAGTTGAGAAGAGAGTGATAACAAAAAAAGCTTAAAAGCTAAATTTTGCAGTCTCCTCTAATTCTCATGCTTCAGGCTGCTAGTCCCAAAGAGCTGCCTAGTGTGAAATCATCTCAAGGCAGTGTTAAATGGATTGCAGAGACTGGAGAAGAAAAACAAGAAAGGGATTCACCAGCTGGGGGGGAGCCCCTCACTTTAAAAAATCAACCTCATTTAACTCTGAATCCTCTTCCTCAACATGATTTTTCTGGATATAAGGATAGGCTCAAAATATAAATGGATAGGCACAGATTATGAAAAATAACAGATGTTGATATAATTTGCCAAAAAATTATTTAAATAATCAAAAGTTATGCTTGGCCTCAGCTTCAAAGTCAATCAGGTTCTCCTCAGAAGAACCCTTCTTCCTCTGAAGGGTTACAGACAACTGGGACCTTGAAAAGACAAGTTTGCAGTATTTCAGTGCTCCAAGCTGGATTAGGATGAGACAATTATATCCTTGCCCATGAAGCCTCACCCACACATTTAATTAGTCCTGTTTTAATTTTCTCTTGTATTTAAACAATAGCACACTCAAGATCTCCAAACATTCTTTAACATATTTGGTACTTTATTCAAATATTACCTATTATTACCAAGTTATCCCTCAAGCCTTGCAGCAAGAAATTTGTAAGCAGTCCTGTAAAGTCCTGTTGCCAAAACACAGGCACGAGCAGCATTCATCCATCCCTGGAGAAAGCCTGATCATCTCTATTGTTGCCTTAAGCTCCTTACAGTTAGAGATAAAATTCAGGGAGAAAGAGCAATTACAGTACACCATGCCCATGCTGTCTCTACACGATGCATTAAAGCTGTGGTTTAGGGCAGCAATTTCACTTTGCCAATCATGGTTTACTGTGCCAAAGTCCCACAATGCAAAGCATTGCCCCTGCTTCAAGCTTTCAGCCCAGTGCTGTCAAACAAAAGCAGCTACAATGGATTTGCATACTGGCCAAATCTGTGGGCTGCTTTTCCTGCTCCTAAAGAAGCAGTCTCATTCATTCACACCTTTAAAGACACTGAACTTTGCCAGATAAACTAGAAAAAAAACCAAAAAAATCCCCCCCCCCAAAAAAAAAAAAAAACAACCAAGCAAAACTAAAAACAACAACAAAAAATACCACTTCACTAGAACGACTCTTCCAGGACATCTGCCAAACAGCACTGGTTGGATGGGATGCTTTAACACCTATTTTCTATCATGCTTCTCATACTGTCAGCTTTGAGCCCGTTGCCCTTAAGTGTGAGTATTTATTGTATTAATGTACAGTTGCTAACTCAGCTAACTGATCTGCCCTTTAAAGCTAAGTGAAGCACAGAGATATTGAACTGCTGCCAATAACAAGGAGAGATAAAGGCTTGTTGCAATTTACTAGCAAGGTATGATATTTTTTACTGGGTAAAATGAGCTATGATATTTTTAAGCTTGTTTTGACAATATGAAGTCCTAAATCAATCATTTGTTCTGACATAAGGTGGCAGCATTTAAAAAGGTCAACAACAGAATGTCTCTAATTTGTGTCACAGTTTACCTCATTTATAAACTAACTGGAATTCTTCAGAATTAATCTTTCATTAAGGTATTCACCTTAATGAAAGATTCTTAGTGATATTATTCTAGATTACTTTAACATTACAAGCAATAGAAGTGACATAATTTTATATTTTAAATTGCATTTTGTTGCTATGGTTTCTACAGGATTAAGATTTTACCTCTGTTAGTATGAAGCCGTTGAGTGGATTTTGACATCCAAGACAACTATCAAACCATAAGTGCTATTTTCTACACTTAGGAGTCAAGGAGAAATTCTTTAGCCTGACTCAACAACTATCTTCACCACAGAAGCCCTGAGCAAGACCCAGGCTGTGGGTTTTCCAGGTATAAATTTGGATGCTGTTCACTTTCCTTGCAGCATTTAGAAGAAACAATTAATTTCTGGCTAGACAGTGTTTCAATATTATAAAATACAATTTAAGTCTAATGTTGTTAGTGAGCATTGTTGATACAGTCTCATTCTTCACTGAGGCAGTCTGCCTCAAATGAAGCGTGTTTTACCAGGATTTTCCATATGTATGTGATTAACATTTACTCTTGGACACACACAAATATACAGAAATGACCCAAAAGCTGGAGAGGCAGGGTCTGTCACAGTACTGAACGCACTGAGTTATCCCCAAGCTTCAGCAGAGCTCTTTCTCCTCACTGTTCTGCTTGGTGTTTTAGTGTTGGGCTTAATTCTCATCAACCAATTTGTGGCCTGTTTGGAACTAGAGATATCTAACAACACTTTAATGAACTGGATATAGGCATTTCTCCTTTCATTATGATACAAGTGAAATGTGGGTTTGTGCTTCCACCAGTAAACTCCAGAAGCTTTTTAACAGATATTGCCAGAATTTAACATAGAACAACGCCCTACAAAGGGAAACAGGGGCACCTATGAACACTACACTCAAAAAAAATCTTTGACATCTGTACCTGACCTGGCACTGCTGTTTTACTCCCTCCTTTCTGAAAGGTTGGAGAAAGAATATTTGCCATAAACCTGACTTACATTGGTTTATTATTTTCTTGTGAGATACTGGAAGTCTCTAAGCTCTCGGACTTCACAGGAATTCAGGACACTCAGAAAGGAAAGATTAATCAAAACTTTACTGTTAGAGTGGAGAGACCAATCAAGTGGCAATAACTAAGAAACCAAGCATCAAAGCCCTGCAGCTTGTCTGTGACCTCAGGCAAATCCTTTAATCTGTGTGGCTTGGTTTCCTTGTACAGTCACACGTATAGATGAGGAAAATGAATTTAAACACTAAAAGTTTGTCACTTCTGGTTGTAATAAAGACCATAGAAGGATCTATGATAGACAACTGTAGACATTAGCATTCCATTTACTTTTTGGAGGTGGGAGAGTTAAAATTATTATAGATGTACAGAACAGTTCAACAAAACTCAAAATGCTCCTAATTGGAATTTTTAAAGAAGTACACCATGAATTCAGAATTAGTCTAATCTATTTTAAGCCCAGGATGAAATTGTTTTAATAGGTAGGGACAGCATTTTCATTAAATATTTCCACTTTACAGCACTGTCTCTTAGCACCCACATTACTTTACAAAAAAAAACTTTTGTAATGACAGTAATTTCAATACAAAATAGAAATGCATGAATATGGAGGGATGTTGCTAACAAGAAGCGCTCTGCACTTCTAGAAAACCTTGAAAAAAAACTTCACAAGGATGAAGTACAATAAATATTTCCCTTAATTTGTTATTTCATTACCTCTTAGAGTAGGGAAATTAGTACTTCAGTTTGGGGAACTGGGGCAATGTGGGGAATTTTCTAGCAATAGAAGAACTGAGCAAGATCATCTCTTTTAGGGGTGAGGTAGTTCTTTAATCAATGTTCACACACTTGCATTCAAAGACAGAAAACGATGGTGAATACGAAGGGGGAAACCTACCACTGCATGTCTCTTCATCTGTGTCTACATCTTCCAAGTGTAAGTACTCCTCCACCTGCCATAAAAACCCAAATCAAAAAATAGATAGAAATATATCAATTACATTCCTTATAGTACAATCCAGAGGAAAGCAAAAATGCATTAAATTGTCTACTTCATCTTCTCCATTTTCCCCTGCATTTTTCCAAGAAAGAACATGAGTTTTCTTTGAAATGTGTAACCCAAAGGAAATACTTTTAGGTACAGTCAAAGATTTACTGCCAAAATTGCCACGTATCAACTTAAGTGATGGAAAGGAAGCTCAAGCTGTACAGTAACTTTCTCAGGAACTTAGTGGGAAGATGGAGAAGTAAAATATTTTCATAGGAAAATGATGCACGATAAGTTACTATGCAATTTTGCAAGCTCATTTCATATAGCACAAAGAGAATACATGCTGTAGGCAAACCAGAGCTTGATCCTTCTGTTTTGACACTAATGGTGAATTGATTAGAAAAAAAAACCCTAAGAGTTATTACACTTCTAGTATTTCACCTGGGGCTTTACTGTTTTCTCAGGCTAATGTCCCTTGAACAATCTAAACTATTTAAAACATACCCAAAGACAAGACATTTCTCATTTCAGGTATCACTCTGAATATATGCACAGGGTGAGAATGAAAGGTTTTTCCCAGCCTGTCTGCAAATAGTGTTACCATGGAGGATTGACTACATGCCCTGGATTTTCTTCTGTGTTTCCATGAAGTAATTAAAGATGCTCTCAGATAATTTATTCGAACCTGGCTTGAAAACAGTCTCAATACTAACATAATCTTTACACTTTAAAAGTACATACTCACTAACATTAGAAAAAAATTTGGACTGCTCTCATTCTTCTTTCCCACAGATGGGAAATACATCAACAAATTGCAAGTAATTTGTAAATTAATACAGGAAAAATCACTCATGTTCTGCTCATAATCCCCACTTTGAAGAAAATCAAAGAAAACCTCACCTTCACTCTTTCAGACAAACTGAGATTATTTCCATCAGAGACACCAGCTGTTGAGCTCTCACTCATCACTGTCTGTACATAAATGGGCAGAGTTATTTACATGCATGAAACAGAATCAAAGTCACAACCAAAGCTCTTACTGATTTATACATAGTTCACAGAATCACAGAATGGGTAAGGTTGGAAGGCACCACTGCAGGTCACCTTGTCCCTGCACAAGAAGGATCCCCTAGAACACATCACTCAGATTTATACATGTTGTATACAAAAGTTTTTAAGTTAATGGAATGCTCCTGAAAATATAACAGGTACTGGTAACTCTCTGAAAACCTACACGGGACCAGACTGAATCAATTGGAACAAGTAATCATAGCATGCCTAAAAAGCAACATTTAGAATAGTAGCACTGTTTTCAACAGCAGTGTTTTCCCCATTTTCCTTTCTCAGGGCAGGCTTAAAGGTTACAGTGGTCAATTTAATGCATTACAGCCTCTTCCTGCTACTACACTGCAATTTTTCTGCTGCATTCTACTATTATTGTATTTGTTTCTTAAACTGCTAATGTGACAAAAATGTGCAGGCATGTCTGAAGTTTTTCTTTAGAAACAAAAACATACATAAAGATTTATGGAAGTTCCATTACATAAAGGATAATGGAAGTTGCACATTGCTTTATGTGCCAGAAAGACAATTCAACATGGCTAAAGTAAGAGACACAAAGACAAATTATACCAATGAGGAAACAATATTTCTTATACAAATGACAAAAAATATTGTCATTATTATTATACAATCAACTGACAGAACATAATTGTTTTAAAAGCCTTGCTTGATTCTACCTGAAACACATGTCCTAGCAAGGAGGAAAGTGGCAGCTTGTGCTCTGAGGCCTGGCAGGCCCACCATTTGAAAGCACTTCAGTGTGCTGCTCTGTGTATTTCACAAAAGGACCTGCTACTTCTTTTTTAATAAAAGTTTAATGAAGGGCAATTTTGCATACAGACTAGATCACAGCCTAATTATTTGCTATTCAGGAAGGAAGGCAGAAGTTCTTAACAAGTTGACTCCAATTTCCATCTCCCTTCCTTCCAGATGATGTCTGTTGTTTTCTTGTCCCTACAAATTAAATCCCTGATCCCTTATGTTTCAGAAGATCAAAAATGCCTCTGGCCTGCCTACTGTTTACTTCAGGCAGTAACACTGCTTCAGGAACACAGAACTCTGTACTTCCTAAAATCTACAAGAAACAAAATAAATCTGTCCATGGTGGTGGCATCCATACTCTCAGGATTTTTTTTTTTTTCCTTTTTTGCCAACCTCTACCACAAACTGCAGTCTCCAGTGAAAGCTTTGCTTAGCTCATTGCAGGGTGCCTTATTTGTTAGTCAGATTATGGCAGCACTTCAGCAGGGCAAATGCCACTGCCAAACATGATCTCTGCAGGTGCTTCTCTAAGCATTTAACACTTAGGTAGTATTTTAAATATTTGCCTCACATAGGATAAATACCACTAGCCTCTAACATTTGGACAGTGTATCTCTCCATATTTTCATCTGTTTAAATGTGGTGCTTGTCCACATGGACAAATGTTAACTCATTACCTCATTCTCATTTGGCATCCGTGGTGGAAATGACACCCACATTTCTTTGCTTCTCTCAGGTGAGCCATCCTGTTTATTTCTGTTTGGTAATTCAGAAGTAGAATATTTTTTTCTTAAGGAGTCCACTTTACTTCCCTGAATTGTCTTTCCCTCTTTCTCTGTAAGCAGAATCACACCAGATCAGATAACATAATGCACTATCCAAGAAAAAGAAAAGCATGTATTTAATTACATTTAATATTGACTTTTTTACACATTCACTTTTCTCTCATGAAAGCTTCCATGTACAACATATACATGTATTTTCTGTATAAAATAAAACTTTAGCATAAAACTTTATCAGACTTTACCATAAAACTGAACATGCAGTTTGAACTTCAATTGCACAGAGCCCCACCTATTCCTCAATGCTAAAGAATTCATTATCACAAAAGCTTATGCAAGATACAGAAAACTTCTTAAAATCAACCAAGAATTTAAATACCCCAAAAAGCAAGACAGTAAGTTTACAACTTACTGCATCTACAAGCTGACTACTATGTGCATGGAAGTATGGATTTCCAAACCCACACTGAATAGTTGGGGTTTTTTCCTTCCACCTGGCAAAAAATAAAGTAATCACAGCCAAAATAAAAATGCAGTACTTTTTATTTTAAAAGCCCCATTATCAAATAAGGAACAGCTATAGATCAATCAATTAAAATGAACTGCACACCACATGCTCTTAATGAAAAATAAATGCTCATTTAATTAAGCTTTTTGGGTTTAGTTTGAAAAATTTACTTTGCAACAGTAAGAAACACTGCACTGCATTTCTAAGGCATAATTATGTATTATAAGCATTGAAGTAACTCTTGTGGAGAGTTTTAATGATGCCTTTGGCGTTGCTATGTTGAGCCATACAGCAAAGAATTATTAATCCCCGGGGACAGCTCTGTGCTGCAGTTACTGTGACACGCAGAAAGGGCTGGCAGGCTGGGCATAACTTGAAGTCCACACTTAAAAGAGTCAGGGTTCATAGAAAGCAAACTGCACCACACCAGAGCAATCTAGCAAACAGGTTTCAATGCTCAGATAACAGATGGATCCTCTGAATAATTCCTAAATCCCCGGTCTCTGTAACATCTTGCTTCTCCCTGCTTCTTTTGCAAGTACTTTCCTAAAACTGTATTTGGATACAGTGGTACATATGAGCCATCACGTTTTCCAACATTCTCTCTTTTTAAGCCATGGAAATGAAGCAGTATTAGACATGAAACTCTCTTTTAAATTCTTGACTGGTAAAATGGTCACCCACTATTTGAACGTAATTTTACTGTCACCCTACTTTACAGGAAGAATTAGATGCCTAGCTCAAAAAACTTCAATCTTTTTTTACTTTAGCAGTAAAACAGGATGGGCTTCCTGTTTTATCCTAAGATCTTGCAAGTTTTACCTTAAAGACAGACAAGTAAAGAATATTAATGTATTTTGGGGCAAATGTGTATTGGCAAATAATGCAGCTGAACATCTGCAGACCAGTAGAGTACCAACAGGGTCTGAGGACCAACCCAGGGTCCTCCCTGTGCACATCGGGAGCATTTCTGTATGACAAGTGATAAAAAGATTCTGGAAGCCATACACTTTTCTCACCAGACCAACAGAGGGACAAAAGAAATCATCACTGGAATGACCAGAAGCATAATTCATAGAGCAAACAGACTCAGAGTAAATTGATATTTATGATATTCCTGCAACAGCCCATGCTTTTCTTGTATACCGCTGTGGTCATTCTTCTGGCCTATAAATTGGATCATCCTTCTCAAAAATATAGGTCCTGAATTCTCCAGAGAAAATAATACCACTTTTAGCATCAAAAGACCTATGACACATAGTTGGGCAGTTATAATTAGGCACACATATGAGCTGAAAAACTTGCTTTATTAGGTTATATATTTTCTGGACACCTGAGCTATAGTCACAGCTAAAAAGCTAGATAGATTAAATGAGCTAGTAAGAAATCAAGTGCATTCAGAGCATATTTATGTGTTATTTACCAACCTCAGACTACGTCTTAGAAGCACTATCCCTTTTCCTAAGAGATCAGCCATAAACTTTTGACAGAAACCTTTTTCTGGTTAAGACCATTGCAAAGTTATTGGGTTAGAGAATATTAAACAATACATTTGATGAAACATTCAGCACTGCAATGTGATTGTGAAGAAAAATTCAGAAGAAAAATGTCTAAGCAACCCAAAGCAGTTGTTAAATGCAATTCTGTGGGCAGAATATCAACTATGCAACCATGTGCATAATGAGGCCATGCCATATAAACTAAAGGGGGCAGGTGATTTAAACATTATATTGCCAGCCTTGAGCACAGCCCCTCAGGACCAGTAAGAGCCAACTTCAGCTGCCCAAAGCAACTCTGGACACCTACAGTCTCCCAATGCATGCACCATATAACTGGCCCCTTTGAAGCAGTAACTGTAATGAACTTTAAAAATATTATTTAAAAAAACCACACAAAAGTTGTTTTGAAGTTAAAGAAACTACAATCTGAAGACAAGCTTTACAGGTGTATTTCTTTGATAGTGTTCTGAACTTCAACCATTTCTGTCCTTACTTTTTGAAGAGAAGGGGAAGAAGGAAGGATGGCATTCAAGCCAGAAGAGGATCACTCTGCCTTTCCTCTGACTAAGTGATAATTGACTCATTATTCACAGTCACAGCTCTCAACCTGCCAAGATCCTGTTGTAGAACACTGGCCTTCACAATATGTGATAAAAATCAAAAATAAGGGATACAAACACAACAAAATGTAGCAGAGGAAGAAAGCTGAAATGATATAAAGATTCACGTATTTATTCTGCAGACAGATTCTGTCTCACTTTTTAGTCATTTCACTGTCAGTATCTTAAAAATGAAATAACAAGCCAACTTAGATCTCTAGAAAAGTACATCTGAGTCTCTCAAGAGCAGTATCCATCATAATTGTGTGTCACTATGAGTATGGTGCAGACTTCAGAAACATGTTTCAATCAAAAAGGATATCCAACTTGATAAATTTTTTTCTCTCCTGCTATCTATCCTATATATTGCCTAAAACTCTCTTTGTCTTCCCATTTGGACGGGAATTTTTTGAGATGTCTAGTGATTACCCACATATTTCAAAGAATAATGGAGTCACTTATCACAAAACCAGAGGAGAGAGCTACCTGTATTATCAGGAAAAACTTACTGTCAGTGAAATCTCTCAGATGACATAGTAGCCCCAGAAGAATGATAAAATTCTCGTGGTCTGAAGCATTTCAAAGCCAGACCAGACACAGCAATCAATAACATACCACAGAATACCTGCCTTGGGATAATACACTGGACAAAACAATTCAAATTAACAGGTTCTTCCCACTCTTTTCAATTGGATTAATTAATTTCAAAAACAAAAACTAGTTGAGATTTAGAAACAGGCCCCTTTAGCTATAAAACAACAAAAAAAAACCCATACTGAAAAGCTACTATTTTAGTTCCAATTTACTTTTTTGTCCTCAAATCCTGGACTGAGGGTCAGAAGAAGGCCTATGAATCCCTTAAATCTCTTCCAAGTTATGCTTTGATGGAAAACCTGGAATTCAAATATTATTAATAAAGTGCCTTTCTGCAGGACTCCTGAACAAAAAAACCAAAAAAACCCAATTTTCCTCACAGTACTATAATAACTGTCTTGAGCAGAGATAACAAATACAAATATCATGTTCATTCACTTTCTCCATTCTTCAAACACACCATCAGCAAACATTTTAAAACAAGAAAAAAAGCTGTCACTAAAATGTTTCTATAAAATACCACTTTGGCATGTTCACAAGGTGGTAACACACTCTAGAACTGCCTGTATTTAACTATCTGCAGCTATGTAAATCATTGTACAGCACTGCATTCATTTACCTAAATTACAAGCTGTAAGAGGAAAACAAGAAATTTCAAGGTTAAAAATCCAGTTTGCTAAGAAGATCATTTTTAGAAGCTTTTATTATTTTTTGTGAACTCAATCAAAGCAGCTCCCACATTTTCTGCAGTAACCCTATAACACAGTAACCCTAACAAAATTTGCAGCCTCCCTATGCTTATGTATTGTCCTGCTGGAATACAACATAGTGTTTTAAAGTTATTTAGCCTAAAAAAGCCATTCTTATTTATGTTAACCAGATACCTTTCTGTTTCCATGTATTTTTATGTATAAATTGCTGTGTATCAATGCAGTTTGACTTTTCAGCACAAGAATTGTCCCATATAGTATGTACCTGGAGGATTTCAGTACTAGAGTCCTATATGCCTGTCCAAAATGAAGAGCAATTCAGGTGCAATTCAGGCACCTAAACCTCATCATGTAGTCCTGTTTTAAGAGTCTAAGGGCTTAGCCTCCTGATGCTACCCAAAAAGGCAGGATGTTTTACAGATATGGTACCATATCTGCCCACACTCAGCATCTGCACTGTCTATCCCATTACTACCTGAACTCCTGTAAGGTCCATTCCCATCTTACTCCATCAAAATCCACACTACTTTCAATATCAGTGATCTCACAGTAGTACTGAGCAAGGAGAATTCCTTTACAGCAAATAACTTGCCTAAAATATTTACCTCAGTGTGCAAATTAGATGTGTAACACAAAAATTCAGCTGGTACAGCCTTTCCCCCTAATGTCTTTGATCTTATCCAGATTAAACAACAAACAATCAGCACAAAGTATTTTAGTAGTTTAGCTTTTATTTTTTTCCCCTTCAAAAAAGGTCAAGTTTTACTATAATCAGTAACATGGGCTTGATTTTTTTATTTTAATTTACCCATTTCATAAGGAAGTTCCACTGTATTATCTCCTCAGCCAGGATAAACACCTATTCCATGGACTGGGACAAGTAATTTCAGTGGGACTAACTCTAACCTAAAAGGGTAAACTCTGAAGTCCTGATAGTAACTTTTGACTGCCATTTTTGGATACTTATTGTAGTATGTTTAAAAGTAAGTCAGGAAAGGACTTTTTTATGTGCTCCTTCCAGGGAATGATGAATGACTGCTACTCTCAAGTATATTTCAGCCACTCTCACAGACCTGCTCTAGCTTAATGTACAGCAATACTTCTCTAAAACCAACTGAGCTCCTAATTTTCAAAAATTTAACTGTTTTTTTATTGCATCAGTATCTCTCCCTTTGTACTTAATAGAACATATGTAGTGTTTATCTGTATCAATATCTATGTCCCTGTTGTGCTTTTGATAGTCTCAGTGTTAGAAAAGGGGCAGTATTTCCTGTTTATTCCTCATTCACCCCATCTGATCATTTAAAAATTCATATGATTCTTTCACAGCTCAGCAGTGTTGTTGCTGGATACCTCCTCCATTTGAATACTAATGCTGTCAAATAGCAAGGCAAACGTGCACTTCATCATTTCAGTAGCTTGTACAAGCAAAATCCTCTTTCTTTCAACAGATGTACAAGAACTCCAGACTTCTTTCTGAGTTTGGGTTATACTAAGCCATTTTTTTAACCTTTTGAGGTAATTCTTAAATACTTGGTTTTTTGATTTATTTTTTTTTTTTTACAGTCAAAGAAACCACAAATTTGCTTAAAGATCTCCTCAGCACAAGGAAACTACATTAAATACAGATGTTGGGAGCACTTAAAAAGAACATGTCACTTAAAAACAAGGTCAAATGAGATATTGTAAGGTCCAGTGAATTTCCCATTCTTCCTCTGAGTTTTGAAAAATGAGCAGATGTTGCCTTCTGATTTTGAGCATCATAGCTCTGCAGCAGATTTCAAACACTCTCCCTAAGATTTGAAAGAGGCTTTTTTCCTCTGTGGCAATTTTTTCAAAAGCAGGGTTGGATGGATTTCCATGAGATTTTGTCCAAAGTTTTTCTAGGGCAGGATCAATTTTGAGGACTGTCTGCGTGCTTGCATCCTAGAAGAATTCAGCACTAATAGGCAAGTAGGTAAGTGCGGAAAGAAACAAGCAAATTGTATATAATTAAAAGTATCTGACATCTTCATACAAATTATTCCTTTCTTAACAAGTAATATAAAAAAGATGACAGCAGGTGGGAACAAAATAAAATGTCAGAAAGCCCAAGAGTTTTGAAAATGCTGGAATTTGGACATTATAATCACAACATTAAGGCATCGTTAAAAGGTCTGACTTATTTTTTTAAGGCAAATGCCTACTTTCTTGAAATTAGGCATTTCTATTTAATTTTATACTGAACACTGTACCAAATTCTACAAAGAGTTCAGCACTAAATTGGAAGTGAGGTCACTCGACTTCTAATTGTCCTGTTGAGTCACTCTTACACAGCTCTGATCTCTGACATTATTTGCTTTGTGCCATTTCCCCAGGTTTCCACATGGGCTTCCTCAGCTCACTGCAACACATGAAACTAAGCCAACAGCTGCATTTAGTGTACTTTAAGGCCTTTCTAGACAAGGTGATGAGGTACAGCAGAATTCACTCTGTGTTACTGCTTTTCATATTACCAGAATTCAATCACTGCCAATATGCCACTACAGGATAGAACCTCTACCAAAGTATCAGCAGCAAAAATTATTTCCCTTTGTTTTAAAAAATCTCAGTTATGCAAGAGAATGAAAATAATTTATTGTTTTTTAAATCTGAAATACTCTTCAGAAATTGTTCAGTAATAAAGGCATCACAGAAAACAAAGAATTGCTATTAGGGAAGCACTACTGTTCAAGGGTGGTTCAAATTTCCAGGAGTCTGAGTCCCTCTGTACTTATCTGGTCCTGCCACTGAGCTACTGTGCAAATGCACAAGTAATTCCCCTTCTTTTGGCCTATTTTTTTCTGTCTATACAATTGAGATGAAGTATCTTGCAGAACAAATACCAGGACAACAAATATCCATAAAACAGATCAGTTGTTATTATTATTTCAAAAATAATCTAGTAAATTTGCATCTCTATGTCTGGGATTTTTCCTACATTTAGGGGCTCTGTATGATATTTGATTTTATACTATATTGAATAAAGGCTACACAGAGATAGCTACTGAATTTATGATCAATAGAAAATTGCAAATTTTGTCTCCCAACCAATTCTATCAAATGATCCAGCACAACACATCAATAAAAAGCTCTGAATTGATGCTGTTTCCCTATTTCATGCCCTGTTTAAGTTCCCTGGGGATGACAGATTAATTTAATTGGTTTTACTGAACTGTCTAGTTGCTTTTATTGGCAAATCTACTCATAGGTTGAAATTTCTCTTGGGGTTATCATTGTCCTACTGGTCCATTTTTAAAATAAAAGTGCATTCACTGTCACGTCTCATATAGTTCTTGGCTATGCTTTCTGCTGTGAAGACTGACATTTGTAAAGTGCCCTCACTGACCCTTATATAGGAAGTTTTTAAAGTTGTTGTTTTTCCTAAATGTGGTTAATGCAAAAAGGAAGCAGACAGCTACAGTGAAATGGACTGTGAACTGAATACCTTGCCCAGCTTTCACTGGGGAATTAAGTTAATCTGAGCACAACACAGAATACGACCCTGGCATGCCACCTGTAAGCACAGAAGTGATCAGTCACTTCCAAACTTCCTCTACTTGACAGTTTGTTCAGCACAGAAGCATCAAAACAACAGCACCAAGGCTAAGGAGTTTCAATCCAAGCTGTGGCTTGCTTAGATGGGTCTGATCAAGGTCCCTGGACTTCAAATGCAGCAAAATTAACAGCAGGAATGGAATTCATTTAATACTAGTGGTCAAATGCCTAGAAGCATGGAAAAAATACAAATCTCAACCTGGATTTGGGTAAGAATTTTGTTCATGGCAGCATTTCCCTATCCAGCTGAATGATCTCTAATCCCGTATTTTTAGAAGTGGGAGAGTAATAATTTAAAATCTAGATGAAAATTTTGAAGCTTGGACCATTTGGGGGTTTTTTTTCTGTATTTTTTGTACAAGGTCAAATGAGATATTGTATGGTCCAGTGAATTTCCCATTCTTCCTCTGAGTTTTGAAAAATGAGCAGATGTTGCCTTCTGATTTTGAGCATCATAGCTCTGCAGCAGATTTCAAACACTCTCCCTAAGATTTGAAAGAGGCTTTTTTCCTCTGTGGCAATTTTTTCAAAAGCAGGGTTGGATGGATTTCCATGAGATTTTGTCCAAAGTTTTCTAGAAAGTGTGTAGTTTTGAACATACCACTCATTGACCACATCTGCAGAAGTCTGTCTCATCCACTCTTTTGTAAATTCAGCTCTTCTGAGGCTCCTTCAACTGCAAAGCTTTACAGCAAGTATGAAAGATTTCATCTTCCTGGATTCATGCTCTAATTTACTAAATTACATTCCCATGGGTTCACCAGCCCTTCCACCTATATATTCATCTTGTTACTATTAATGCTATGACAAAAACCACACTTTGGATGCTCTAAATATGAAAAATAAAGAGACTTAACTAGAATCTTAACCTAGCCATCAAATGCCCATCCATTACAGAATCAATAAAAAAGGTTTAAAAAAATTCCTTTTATGGAGGAAGCACTCCTATAATTTTAATATATTATTTATTTAAGCTATATAGGTCATGTTCTGTTGGAGCAGTATGTTTTACACACTGAGGTCAGAGTTTTAATATATTTATGTATGTTTATCCATTTTCCATCAGATTTGTAGATGTGAAGAAATAGTTTTACTGTAGGACTTACTTGTCAATTAGTCTATGAACTCGCATCTTCTCACTGCATCAAGCACATTTTAAAAAACAGAACTACTGGGATTTTTAAGAATACTACAATTTGGAAGATTAAAATCCCATATCATAGATGTAATTTTATGGTCCAGCTAAGTTATAACATACCTCTGTGCTAGTTAAACCAAACACTCATCATGAAACCAATTACACATAATTTAGAAGGACTTATTTTGACTCCAGATCTTGTTCTATGTGAACTAAGAGAGTATCTTTCCAAATAGTACAAGGAAGAATAGAAGAATAAAATAAGAAGAGAAGAATAGAAGTAGTCAAATTCAGAAGTAGTCACATTCAAATACAATACAATACAATTCACAAGTAGTCACACCCAGATACAATAAAAAAACAACATTCTAAAAATGTGATTTTCTTTATTAGGATATTAGCAATTCTCAAAAAGCCAAATTGAAGTCAGGAATGTAAAAGCTCATTAAACCTGTTTCCCACATTCATATGAATTAAACTATACTCTCAGCAGAAGGTCCTAATGTGCTCACAGAGGGTCACTCCAGGCTATTTACACCCTCAAAAGGTTCTTTTTAGCTAGGCCAGAACAGCCAAGGGTGCTTGGGTCCTTCTACTCAAGGTATGTTCTTTACAGCTTCACTGTGTGTAAATTTAACATACAAATAAAAATTTAAAAATCATTAGGGTATCAGATTCTTATGAGATGCTTTCAAGAATAACATAGAAACTTCAGTTGAAAATATCCTTGCAATGCCAATTGCACACCTAGTATAAATTCATGCACAAGTGAAAATCACCTTCTGTAAATATGTTACTCTGGGAAATCAATGGGATCCAATTGGTATTGTGGCTTTTCTGTTTCCAATGTTATGACAGACAAAAATCTAACAGATGACAATGTATGTTTTATGCTTTAAGTAGAATTTTTGCAGGTCACTAGTTTATAATGCAAATCAGCACACTGGGTACTTTTAAAGGAAAATAAAAGTGGGAGGAAAACAAGTTGAGCTGTTCAGTTCATACCATCATAAGAACCTACATTTCTAAGCATTTGATTCAGGTAAAGCTCTACCTTTTATATGATATTAGTGGCAAATGCCTACAGTGACAGTGAAAGTGACTGAAATACACGCTGAGGCTTTTTGCAAGTAGCATCATGATATGCAGCATGCTTCTATGATAGGAGCTATCCCCAGTGTATCAATCATACATAAGAAGACCAGAACCGGATTTTCAATCCTCTTATCTCATCCCCCAGTGACTCCTTTCTCTTCTATATTTTATAGGCAGGAGAGACAGAAAGTTGCCACAAGATTATTTCTGTGGCAGCTTCAGCTCCCCCACTGGTTTTCTGCTCAATGCTTGTGAGTGACACTTTGTTCTGCCTGAAGGATAAGGGCAGGACAGACTTCTGAGTACCAATCAATGGGGCATGCCACATGCTGTAATTGAAAAATACAGTGCTTCTGCAATAGTGTGAGGACATCACTTCTAGTGCAAAGCAGTGGTAAAGAGAATTGTGAGTAATACGTAGCTTGCACTTATTTTTATGGCACCTGTCTGAACATGGTTAAAAAATGTGAACCTGAGCTACAGAATTGGAATTCTGTAATTCAGCAACACTCAGATCAAGGTTAAGCTCCACTTTTTATTTCATCTGCTGAGCATGAGATCTTTTCAGCTAATCATCTATCTGATGTCCTGCTGTACCTTCATCCGTTACCTGTTAGCTCTGCACAGGATGGGTCAGGTTGGAAGTGACCACAGTGGGTCACCTGGTCCAACCTCCCTGCTTAAACAGGGTCATCCCAGAGCACCTTGCACAGAATTGTATCCAGAGAGATCCTGAGTATCTCCAGTGAGGGAGACTCCACACCCTCTCTGGGCAGCCCGTTCCAGTGCTCGTTCACCTGCACTGTAAAGTTCTTCCTCATGTTCAGGTGGAACTTCTGTGCATCAGTTTCTGCCCACTGCCCCTTGTCCTGTTGCTTGGCACCACTGACAAAGGCCTGGCTCCATCCTCTGACACCCTCCTGTCACATACCATAGACATTGATAAGGGCCCCTCTCATTCATCTCTTCTCGAGGCTGAACAGGCCAGACTGCCTCAGCCTTCCCTCCTATGTGAGATGCTCCAGTTCCTTAATAATCTCTGTAGCCCTCCACTGGACCTGCTCCAGGAGCTCCAAGTCTCTCTAGTCCTGAGGAGCCCAGGACTGGACACAGAACTCCAGATGTGCCTCGGCAGGGCTGAGTAGAGGGGCAGGATCATTTCCCTCGACCTGCTGGCAATGCTGTTCCAAATGCACCCCAGGATGCCCATCCCAGTGGCCTTCTTGGCCACTGCTGGCCACAGACAGCTTGTTTTCCACCAGGACCCCCAGGTCCTTCTCCACAGAGCTGCTTTCCAAGAGCTCAGCCCCCAGCCCCTGCTGGTGCAGGGGGTTATTCCTCCCCAGGAGCAGGACCTGCATCTGCCTTTGTTGAATTTCAGAAGGTCCCTCTCTGCCCATCTCTCCAGCCTGTCGAGGCCCTTCTGAAGGGTTGCACAGTCCTCTGGGGTATGGACCACTCCTTCTGCTTTTGTGTCATCAGGGAACTCGCTGAGGAGGCCTCTGCCCCTTCTTCCAAGTCATTGATGAAGCAGGTAAACCAGGCTGGGCCCAGTATTGAACCCTGGGGACACCACCAGTGACAGGGCTCCAGCCAGACCCTGTGCTGCTGATCATGACCCTCAGGGATCTGCCACTCAGCCAGTTCTCAACCCACTTCATTGTTCACTCAGCCAGTCCACACTTCCTGAGTTTGCCTATGAGGATTTTGTGAAGGACAGTGTTGAAAGCCTTGCTGAAATCAATTTAGACAATATCCACATCCCTCCAGGTAGCTGTTTCATCATAGAATGCAATCACTTTGTAGAAGGCACATACACAGGCACAGCACAGTGGGCTAGTGTTAGTAAACCTGTAAAAGTACCCAAATTGCACACTTCTAATCTCAGGCCATCTCATACTTTTAAGTACTTTCCTTAGGCTCTTCTTTTATGGAGACTTCTCAAGCAAAACAATGCAAGAGGTACTTAGGAAACATCTATCCTTCCAAACAGTGCATGTTCCCCCTAACTCCCTAAAGCAAGCATAAATGGCTAACCACCTGTAGAGACACAGCAGCCTGGGAAACAATCTGTAGAAAGTTGTCCTTAGGGTTCCCACTGCTGAGTGGAAAAACAGAAGCATCACAAGGATTTGCCTAAAGTTACAAAGCAGATGAGGAGCACAGCAATACAAAACACCACTGCTTGTCTTTTTATCTTTCCTTCTGTCTGTGGTATGTAACAGAAGATCTGGGAAATTACATACCTTTCAAAAGATACGTGAATGTATTTAGAAACTCCTCATATGACTGCTCATGGCTATTAATAAATTGATCAAGGATGCTGTTCTTTAACAGTTGTTCTCCCATGATCATCCACACCTTGAGAGTCGAATAGGTATATCTGGTTTTGTAGGCTGTTTCTGCAACAGAAAGAAAAGAGCTATATATACCTGCAGGCAGAAAACAAATCAACAGAAAAATCCCTAGTTCACATAGATGGGCACTAGAAAGTATAATTTTTCTTCTCTCCTTGTGAAGTTCTGATTTTGTCAGTGGAACTTTACTCAACATATCTCCCATAATTCACATGGACATAGAAATTTTAAGTATCAAGGAAGAAATTGTGATCATTTATGCTTGAAATTTATGATCTTGGGTAATATGGGCCACAGAAGTGACAGCTTCTCTTGATGTTGTTCATTCCCTTAAGTTGTTCAGTCTTTCCAACCCTGCCTTCTTTGCAGAAACAGTGACACCCCTCATCAGCATGTTGTATTTAACAACCAGGACACAGCTGTACATTACAATTTTGGACTGAATCCATTATCTCCAGGTGCACTGCTCACTGTACCATCAAAGCCACAAACTCAGATTTTGGACCACACGTTAAATCACAATGACGCGCGCGCGCGCGTGTGTGTTTGTGTGTGTGTGTGTGTGTGTGTGTGCTGAGGTAGCACACAGGACAGGGAGAGCATGCTGGAGCTGGACAGCCATGCAGGAATGAGAGGACCACTCTTGAGAAGGGGACAAATGCTGAGAGCTGAAGGAAAGAAGCTCCACTCTCCAGTCACGCAGCAAGAGCTTTGCAGCCCACCTTCATCACTTAGCCAGACCCTATGGGTAGCAGTTGTCCTGAACAGCCCTCGGTGAAGCCTGCTGAAGTTAACCTTGCTCCTAACTCATCAAATACCTCATAAAATCCTAACTCATAAAATCTGTGTAAATGCATGTTAACAGCTGCATGATGCTAAACACTTACCAATATTACTTATTTTTCATACACATAGGTCCACACTAATAGAATCAGTTTGCACACACAAACCTCATCAAGATGCAGGAACACATTATACAGGAAGTGATGGATTTGCATGTGTTCCTCTGTTTTCTCTCTTGATTTACCACAACACTAAGAAGTGGATTTTGAGAATGAAAGCATAATTCTTCAGCAAAACTTCAACGATACTAAGGAAAGGCTGCCAACCTGATACTGAAGTTAAATAAGATTGAAAAAGAATTGTTTGGAGACCAGAAAAAAAATAAAGCATGACTTCTAACATAAAACTCTGATTTTGTTGTATTGCCTGCTTCCAAGGAAGACTAATGTTCTGAAGATATCAAAATACATGCACACCCACATGACCTAAAGTTTAAGTTTTCTAATGTTTTACAAAAAATCCAACCATTATTAATCTCTCTGTGGACTGACAAAGCAGAATATAATTCACCAGACTCTCGGAGTTGTTTATGTCTATTAAAGGGCTTTGAGAGGCAAGCAGTGCCTTCTATTTCTCATTATGGTTATTAAAATTATTACTTGAAATAATTTTTATTTGTAAGGCTACTGTAAAAGAAAAAAAAATATATCTAATCAAGAAAAAGTTAGTAACTTTGTTTTTCTTTGCAGTCTGGTGTCTAGGATCTCCAGCTCCCTTACAAACACTAACAAAGTAAACTTAAAAACATTCCCATAAGGAAGAGAAAACAAATACTATTCCCAATAACAGATTAAAAAAAATGAGTCACCAAGAATTTAAATAATTTAAAAACAGGTTATTGGAGGGCTGACGGCCAATCTTACATTAATTCACTCTAAAACGCTCTAGGAAGCTAGAAAATTAATATACATTTTGGGGGCATAATCATATCCTTAATCATAACCATCAGCATGACAGCTTTCTCTATGAAAGCCATGTTCTACAGCCACCAGATAACCAGCCTGAGATTAAGCACCCAGAGCAGGTGGTACCAGAATCATGTATTTCAGTTCTTAATCTGATGTGCAGCTTCTACTTCCTACAGAATGTGGGAAACTTCACTTCAGATATTCCCTTGCACAGCTGTTATTGAGGTCTACAGAATCATCTCCTCATGGAGAGGAAAAACCAGCTAGGTCCTAATGAAAGGTTCTGTCAGAAAAACAGCCACTCTCTCAGACAACAGAGAGGAGAGACTGGCAGCCAGAACTTCCTGCTCCCTGTTGGCAATCATTTTCAAGAACTGCCCAGTGCTGTAGCATGGCCCTAAATAAAAGCAAGTGCAGATGATGGTATGTGGGAAATATCTACATTCCCTGAAACTGAATATGTGCTTAGGATGGATGGTAAAAAAAAGGTGTTCAAAAATGTATCTCAACTCATCAAGGCTTTGGTTATTTTTCATTTTCATTCTACTCTGTTTTCTGCTGCTTCCCACCTACTTTATTCCAGAGTCTCTCTTAAATGATCACCACACTGTGTCAGTCACAGAAAAGTTTCATGAGTTGAACAGCTGAAACCAGGCTGACCAGAAGACTCTCACCTTTGCTAAGGAGCTAACCAGTAGATTCTATATAAGTAAAAGGCTTCAGTAATCACCCAATTCAGAGCCTCAAGGCAATGACTTCTTTAAACTACCCTGAAAAAAATGAAAAAATGCACAATAATGGATTGTAATCCTCCACAATTTAAAAAGTTGATACAATGATATTTCAAGGAATGAAATTACTGCATTGTTCTGTTAAAAAATAGATTCTATTGAAATCAAAAACTTATCATTTTTTTTCCCCAAAGGAATCAAACTAACTTGGCAGTGTGAAGGAAAGTAAGGCAAGGGTATCTGATCCTTTCCTTGTGCTGGCTTTGGATACTTTTAGAGTCAAATATCAGTAAGTGATGCATTCAAGCAGCAACTATGCATTCTTCTTTTTGCGTTTCACTCCTGCTCATCCATCCAGATGACTTTAATGAGGTTTCTTGAGGAGATCACTCATTAAGCCTTGCTGATCATCAGCAGATTGTGCAAAATCAATTTTATTTCTCAAAACACAGTCTTCCTCTGAGCAGTTTAAGACAAATCAGAAATCTCTGAATTGAATCAAAGAGGCAGGTCAAGTGAGTATTACCATGATTTCAATTATACAGTGATTAATTCTATTAAAGAACACCAAATGTGATGGAATATAAACTTCCTGGTTTATGTTGCATTTTTAAGTGCTTTATGTTTCTTTAAATACAATAGAGGCAATGAAAGAAAAATCAAGATTATGAATTTTTTAAAGGAAACAGCAGCAAAGCTAATTGTCTCTACAAACTGAATAAAATCTTATGCAATTTAATTTTTCAGAGGAAAAAAAAACAACTTCACTAGCACTCCTGGCATAGGTTCAAGTCAGGTTTTCAAACTATGTATTTGCTCTCCTAGAAGTCATTCTCATTTTTAAAAAAAAGGCTGATTAATAAATGGGGTTTTTTTAATAGTTCACCCATAGGCTTATGGAAAATATCCACTAGGTACACCTGTTATCATGATTTTATAATCTATGTCTGCAAAATCAGATTGAACATAAATACACTATTTTAAAGTCTTATACTTTGTTACCAGTGGACAATGCTGAATCTTTTTTCCCTATAGGGCTATCACAGTAACTACACCTTTAACAAAATTGTTGCAGCAATGAAGAATGAGGTAGCAGCTTTGCAAAAAGAATGAGATTTTAGCAGACAAGTGCACTCAATTTAAATCTATCTAGGTTCTGGCTACTCCCAAAAAGGCCACCACCACCTTCACTTCCTCTTCACCTCCTGGTCTATCACTCCAGTCCATCTCTTGGGCAGACAAAATAAACTACCAATACAAAACCTGAGAGTAAACAGAGCAAATCCATTTATTATTCTGTTTTAAAGATATATTTTCCAATCTGCCTTTCAGCTGTACGATCACGACTGCCTATACAAGGGGACAGTGGGAATGGGCAGTGGGAGCAAGGGAAGGATGCAGGATTGCCCTTTTGGCAGCCTGTCAGTTGCTTATGCAACCCTGAAAGCACAGCCTCATCAGAAACACCCTCACAAATGGCCCAAAAAGCTGTGCCTCCTCCACGCTGCAAAAGCAGATGTCAGCAGGGCACTCCTACAGCCACCACGCCGAGCTGGAGCCTGCAGTGCAGATCATCAGCCCCCACGGTGCTAAGAGGCAGGCAAAGCTGGAACTCAAGCCTGTCCTTAACAAATGCTTGTTGTTGGCTATGCACCATGGTTGCTGCCTTAATAAATATCCCAGGATGGTGCTTTAAAAGTAGGCCAGGTGAAAGGTGTGATTCTGGGAATTCCTGCTCGAGAAAGACATAAAACATTTTGAGTCAAGCAGTTACCCATTTTCCTGCAGGCAGAAAACTGCCTCCTTCTTGTCTAGACATCTGCAAATCTATACTTGCAGAAGAAAGCTCTCCCTGCTCTACTGTCCTGCCCTACTTTTCTCCCTCCTCCTCCCTGCTACCACCACCTGTGGGGAGGCAGAGCTCCAGGAGCAAACACAAAAGCACCAGGTTCTGGCCACAGGCAGGTGCAGGTCAACCCAGATGGAGGAAAAAACCGAAAGTTACAAAGGACAAAAACTTTCAGATGAGGTTCCTTCCAACATCTCACAATTCAATGTGATCTAAGACAGCTAATCCTGTTAAAATAAACTGGATGTTTGCCATTGCCTTCAGCAGGAGGCCTTAAGGGCACACACTTAATGCATCAGCAATTTGTGTGGATGGGAGCTGCATCTGGTTGCCTGAGTGCATTACTGAGCCTGAGGGCTGACCTTCAGATGGACAAAAACATGTGCCTCTCATGCCCAGCTCACATGAGCTTTTAAAGGATATATCCAAGGGCTTTAATTGCAAGCAAGCATATTGATCCTTTTGGATTTCAGTGCTATTATGCCAGTCCCATACCTGAGCAAAATTTTTTAAAATGAATTTCCAATGGCTTCAAGAGTACTGCTCCCTTTAAAGACAACCTGGAGGCCCACGGCAAGGGTAACATTTCATCCAAACTGCAGCAGCCACTGCCCCCTGGAGTGAGATTGTCCAGGATCTGACTGTCAAAGCACAGCTGGATTCAATCAGATATTTTAGATAAGCCCTCAAAATAAAACCCTCTCCTTCACAAGTTAAATACTGTTTACTGTCAGTTTTAGATGAGACAGAAAATTGAAGACTGTAGGATGCTGGACTCCCTGTGCCCTTTTTTTACAGGTTTCAGCCTGTGGGTCCTGGCTAAGTATCCAGCATATTTGCATTCTGGCTGGCAAACCTTACACAAATGAGTAAGGCAGCCTTCCCTTTCCCTGCTCAGCTGGAGTGCATTACTGCAACCCACAGGAAGCCAGCTACATTTCAGCTCAGAGATGACTGTGTTTTACTGGCAGAAAATATGCTGAAAAGCCTGGAAATACCTCAATGCAATTTGGAATGATTTGGGATGAAGAAGATGCAAACAATATATTATTTTAAGAAATTAATTGTAGGAGAAGAAAACCAAATGAAATAAAGCATTTCAGTAACAGTTAGCAATCTGCTGAAAACATACTAGCTCTGTCCATGTTAATAAAATAGAAATTGTGAAGGAAAAGTCTATTTATTCCTTTTCACATGGGTTCTCTGCCAGTTAAATTCAGGATGAAAATCCAAGACCTTCTTGCTATGACCAGCACAGTTTTGAACATAATTTCCCTACCATGTAGATACATTATACCAAAGCTATTTGCTGCAGCTTCTCCAAAGCACTTTGTCATTGACTGAGACCAGCTTGGACAGACCATGTTCTCATCCAAAAATGACATGCTGTTGCCAAAAAAAATTAATTTTTCCATCTTCTAACTACAGTAATTGGAAAAAGAATTTCTAAAGATAAGGCATGTCAACTGGTAGGAAAAGTCTAAAACAAATGTAAAATATTAAAGTGACACAACTACGGGACTGGATTTTTCACTTAAATATTTCTTGGGTTTTTTGTTTGGTTTTTTTGGGGTTTTTTGGGTTTTTTTGCCAGTAGATCTTTGACCACAGACCCAAACAAGGGTGGTCAGAATACAACAAACACTTTGATTAAAATCTGTTGAGTATTATCTAGACCCTACTGAAAATACAAATAAATGTGATCTGAATGCCCTTAACTCCAGGGAAAGTTCTTCAGCATTCAACTCTGCACAACAGTTTCCTTTGTCTTTGTTTCAGTAGAAAAGGCCCATATGGATGCTACAGGGCACAGTGCCTTAGCACTGCTGTATTTCAGATGAGAAACATCACCACATCCTATCTGCATTACAGTTATTCAGTGTCTCAAGACAATTTTCGCAAACATTTGGTGTGTTTGCTTTGCTGTACTAATCAAATTCCATTTTAAGTTCCTTCTATTTCTATTCTCACAGCAGTTTCAAATGGGAGTTGAGATATTTCTAAAATACAGTGCAGCAGATGTTGTAACTCAGGAGTGGGTGAAGTAGGGCCAGGAAAACAAAAGCAGGGAGCTATGAAGAGTAAATTGTTTTCCAGGTTTTTCTTTTTATTTGTTGTGCTGTGTTATGCAAGTGGCTTATCCTCTGTGCCCCAGCACTGCTAGCTGTTGAAAGGATATGTTCCCAGTGGACTTCCCAGCGTCTCATTATTTATTTGGTGTTGGAGAAAAGCACTGTGAAACTGATGAAAAATGCCACAGAAGGGTGCAAAGTTTTATTAGTCTTTCAAGGTCTGATCAGAAGGCCACCAAAGGAGAAAAAAAGACATTTCTAATTACTTCAGTGGACTTTGAGCTGGACTTTTTAGTCAGCCTTCACTCAGTGAACTGCATGCATTTGTCATTTCCTTTGCTCTGTTTCAATGTCATTGCCTGCTTGCAGCAGAGCATTCCCAGGGAAAGTAGTATGCCAATCAGCAAGAGCTGTTTTCTTTTGCTATCTACTGAAATTATTTTTTAACTCAAAATTTATTTTAAATTACATTTTAGAATAGCACTGAAAAATTCTGAAGATGATCACAAGGTTGATTGGTGTAAAAGAAAAAAGCATAAAAAAACTCAAACCATAAAGAAGTGTATACTGCAGATATTTACAACCTAAGAGGCACCTGCTGTCACTCTGAGCTTCTTCCACAGCGAAGAGTTGAAGCTTCTGGAGGCTGGTGGGTTTCTTGTTGTGCCATCTGAAGACGAGAGGAAAGGAAACAAACCAGTCACAGCCAGTTAGCCACAGCAGATCGAGTTCTCAGGAGCACATCTGCAAATTAAGCAGATAGAATCCCCTCCATCAGGCTGTCTCTCCATGCCACCAACCCCCTGGGCTGTCACAGAAGATTCCTCACATTGCTCACATTTGAATCCCAATTACACAGAAAGATCACGGAGGAAAACTGCTATCAGCCAGGTACGTCTAGATTACTGTTTTGCCCAAAGCAAACTTGGTTGATACACTTAGAAAATGTTTTGAGAAATACTATATTAAAAATTTCCTTCCTTAAGCTTCTTTATGGAGGACTTCAAACTTCTTTGTGTGTCTGGATATGATTTTGATTGTGGACAATTTGGAAACAATTTGCTTTTCAGGGGTATGCTTTTCCATTTTGGAAATGTAAAAACGTATCTGTCAAAAATAAAAAAATACAATACTGCAAAGTCAATTTAATTCTATACTAGGTATCTGTGTTCACACCAAAATAAGTGCAAACTAATTAATGGTCAGCAATGGGTGTTTACCAGCTAAGACTCCATGTTATCTTGCATTCCATTCTCTCAGGGTCCAATCAGTACAGCTCAAATATCTTATTTTTGTATAAATGAAAAAGGTTCTTTGTGTTTGCTACAGTTCATAAGATCAACTCATTAGTCATTCATTATTTTGCAGCATTCAAATTACTGTGAAATTATTACAAATAATGCTTTCAATGCTGGAAAACATGAGATGTCACACTAAACAGCAGCACTGATTAGTCATTGTTCTCCTGATTAGAATGTTTTTTTGCCTAACTAACAGGTAACAGGCAAAGCACATAGGTGAACAAACCATTTCTGCATGGGGTCAAAGAGGACAGTAACTAATAAACACAGTTTGGGAGTGACTCAGTGCCTAAACACTGTCATCTAGCGACATTTCATAAACCCTAGATTTACCAGGATCTAGTACACACAACAATGGGAGACTTGCTTCCACAGGAGAAGCTAGAAGACAAGGAAGACTACCCAAAGGTATATGAAATGTCAGTTGCTGTTTAGGTCATTCAGTGCTACCCCATGCCTCTAAAAAAATGTTCATCCTGTATTTTTCTGTGAACACCTAATAGGTGTTCTGACATTTCTGAAATGGTACATCACCCAAAATTGTAACTATGTCCAACTATTTCCATAGCAAGCACTAGATTACATTAACTAGTGTTTTCAAAAAACACCTTCTGTCTTCATTTGATCCTTCTATAAATGTATCTTCCAATGCAACCATCAAAACCTGAATTCCTTATAATCTCTTCTTGCCATATAAACAACTCTTACCTGAAAAACCTGCTCAAAATATTGTTTGATTTTAAAATAAACACAGGGTTTAGTCTTAGTTTAGAATATTAGTTTTTTTCTTTCTGTTAACTTAGTTTCTAGGTCAGGTCTCTATTGCTTCCCAAATAGGAGGCTTATAAAAGTAATGCTGAGATTCTCACTTATTTGTATAATCCTTACAGTTTAACCTTAAAAAAAAAATACCAAATATGATGAAGCATGACTCAAGTCATCATAACTGGCAATTATTTGTGTAACTCCCCCCTTCTCTTCTTATTTGTTTTTACTCCTTGTAGTGTCTCTTCCCCGGTATCCTGTGTTGCACCACAACAAAGGCATTTGTCTTGTCTCCCTCTGCACCAGCTGTATTGCTAATCCAACTCCAGTTTTGAGCATAAAGCCACAAAAAAGCACTTCAAACTCTTTGTTTACAAGGTTAGATCTTTTGGGTTCCCCAAAGCTGTTCAGGGTTAGATGAGCCATGGCCCAAAGGAATCAGTGGTATTGGAAGGTCAGAGTTGGAGGTCAGCATAGCCAAAGAGCAACCACACTGTATTGACACACTGTAATTAGCTGGAAAATACATGGAAAGCCAAAGCAATTCCAGCCAGTGCCTAAGGAGCTACTTCTGTCCAAAAATCTCAGATAAACATTCCCTCCATTACCTACTGAACTGTTTGCTTATGTAAAGTTCAAGGAACATTATGAGACAACAAGGAAGAGTGCTTAAGTGCTCTTAACCAGTATGTTCTGTGTGTCTATCAATAAAAAAATTTTCACTGATCTTTTCTCCACTCTGTATCTGCAGATTCTTCAGACAGTGAACTCTTCAGAAGTGAGTACTGCTCAATATCAGGGAAATAGTTTGTAACATTGTGGACACTAATAATTGCCCTATTCAGAGATTCTTTAAGTATATGTCAAAATGTAAGATGCATACCAGTATGTCATTTAAATTGTTTGACACTTTTAATACTCAAGTCAGACTTCAAATGTAAACCAGAAGTCAAATCCAGTAGAACAGGAGTGGTAGAAGATAAAGAACTCTAATTTTCTCATATAGAACAGAAATTTTCTTATGGCATCTTCAGTATGGAAGACATTTTACTTTTCTAAAGATCCCGTGAAACCAAAGAAGCCAAGTAAATAGACAATACGAAAGAAGAGACAAATGACATCTATTCAAGTAAACCTAACTTAGAGCAAGTTCCTCTGATTATGCCATTTTTGAATGCTTGTAAGAAACAAGCAGCAGATTCCTGTTTAGCATATCACCTGAAGGTAAATAAATTCATAAGTCTTTCTTCATGCATAATAAGGACAAAACCTGCTGTGTATACCAACATGCTCAGAAAAGGGTTCAGTAATTTAATTAACTTATAATCCAACTTCACCCATAGTGCAGTACTTCTAAAAAGAGATCTAAACATAGAAAAACCTAGCACCTTCAGGGCAGAGGCATTAGGCTATATAGTGAACAGAGCTCAACCATGATCTTTGGATGATTCCACAACATAAGACAGCCATTCCATGGATTGTTTTTCAGACTCAGTAATGGCCATGCCTACCCTGTCTGTGTGCTCCGGCCTGAGAACATCTCACCTTTGAAAACCATTCCATGGCAGATCCCTATTTTAGCACAGCAGTTCCCATACCAGTTTGCAGGCAGGCAGTGCAGCAGTATGGTACAACATGGCTATTGATGTAGGCAGTGCCATCAGGTCCCATGTTTTTACAGCAACTCTTCCTCTACACGACATTGTTCAGATCCCCCCAGGTTTTGATGTCATTAGAATTGTAATTAGAAGATACCAATCCTTCCTTAAAAAAGAAACCCTATGTATCCTGTTTTTGTTGTCACAGCAAAATTAAAAGCAGTGAGGAAAATACTAATCCCAAAGCTTTCAAAAAAAGAAGAAAAAAAGAGGAATTACATTTTAAAATGTAGGATTTAGTGGGTTTTTACTAATATTTCGTTCACACCTTTAAATTCTGGGGATTTGGCAAAGGCTGGAGCAGAGAATTTAGACATTTACTAAAGGACATCAGTCTGCTGTCACCAAAGGACACTGCCAATGAATCAGCCAGTTATTTCCCTCCCTGTGTCTGTGCTCTCCAAAACTCTTTCATAGTCAATATCCCGGTTAATTACATAAACTCCTTTCAGCCTTCAAACAAACAGGTTTATGAGAGTAAAAGACACCCCTTGAAACCGACTCATGAAAGCATGAGCAAAGCGCACAGATGAAAGACAGAGGATTCGCGCCCCCCGAAGCCCCCCGGCCGCGGGATTCGCAAGCCCGAGACCCCGACTGGGCTGCTCAGCACAAGCTGGGGCTCACCCCGGGGCCCTGCCGCTCCAGCCGGCCCGGCACGGCTGCAAAGACAGCGGGCACCTCCCCCTTCTAAAGGCACTCAACAAATCCTGACGTTTTCCTCGTAAACAAAACGTGCAATCTCGAGTTTCCGAGCACGCCGGTCCTCTAGCCCGCTGGCTGCGGGGCCCTGGGGCAGGCTCCCGGCCGGCAGGCTCCTGCCGCCCCGAGCGAGCCCAGCTCCGCCGGACGAGCTTCCTGCACTCGGGGCGCCGGGCCTGCGGTGGCCGGGAGGCCCCAGCCCGGCATCCCGGCCGCCTCAGGGCGACNAACTACCGGCCCCAGCAGGCCGCGGGCCCGCGTTCCCGTGGGAGCGGCCGCGCCCGCCCCGGGAAGCCGGCCCAGCGCAGCCTGCGGCCGAGCCGTGTGCGGGCTCCGTATGGCCCTGGTGTGCACAAACTCCCCGAAATGCCGCGGAAATTATGCACACCTCATGCTTGATTCATGTCTTGAGACGCAGAAAAGAGTACCTTTGTGAGTTTCAGAGAGTGAACTGCAGTGCAACTTCCATAGGATTTATTCAAGTTTTGTTAAATAATTGTGATAGGATCTAATTGATATTTTTCTTTTTTTATTATTATTATTTTTATTTTTTCAGTCACAGTATGGCCCAGTCAACAGACAGAATGTCACTGCAGATGATAGCCACCGTCAGTAACTCATCCTTGCTTCAGCCAGGCTTCTCTCTCCTGAATTTTGATGGGCATGTTTTCTTTTTTGGTCAAAAAGGATGGCCAAAGAGATCCTGCCCCACTGGTGTTTTCCTCCTTGATATAAAGCAGAATGAGCTCAAAATGAAACCTGTCTTCTTCTCCAAAGACTCATGTTACCTTCCCCCTCTCCGCTACCCTGCTCTTTGCACGCTCAGAAGCGATGCAGGGGCTGATGAGTACCAGTATATCATCCATGGTGGTAAAACACCTAACAATGACCTTTCTGACAAGATTTACTTTATAAGTTTGGTAAGCAAAACTAGCAAGAAAATGACATTCCAATGCATTGAGAAAGACCTGGGTGGAGATGTGCCTGAAGCTAGATACGGGCATACAATTAACGTAGTTCATAGCCGGGGAAAAAGCATGAGTGTTCTGTTTGGAGGGAGGTCGTATACCCCTCTCTCACAGAGAACCACTGAAACATGGAACAGCGTAGTCGACTGTTTGCCATCTGTGTTTCTCATTGATTTTGAGTTTGGATGCTGTACATCATACATGCTTCCAGAGCTTCAAGATGGACTTTCTTTCCATGTTTCAATTGCCAGAGGTGATACAATCTACATCTTGGGAGGCCACTCACTTCAAAATAACACCAGGTCTCCCAACTTGTACAAGCTAAAAATTGATCTGCCCCTGGGCAGCCCGGCTGTGACCTGCACCATCCTGCCAGGGGGAATATCAGTGTCAAGTGCTATAGTGACTCAGATCAGTGACACTGAATTTGTCCTTGTCGGTGGCTATCACTCAGACAACCAGAAACGGCTGGCTTGTAACACCATAGTTCTGGAAGATAGTAAGATAGAGATTGTTGAAAGTGTGGGTCCAGAGTGGACACCAGATATTAAACACTGCAGAGTGTGGTTTGGCTGTGATATGGGGGAAGGGTCTGTTTTGCTGGGCATTCCTGGGGCCAACAAACAAACAATCCCAGATGCAAACTACTTCTACATTTTGAGATGCAAAGGTGAGGAAGAGGACAAGGAAGAAGAATTGATAACACAAACTTGCAGTCAGACATCAAGTGAAGACCCTGGAGACTCCACTCCATTTGAAGATTCGGAGGAGTTTTGTTTCAGTGCTGAAGCCAATAGCTTTGATGCTGACGATGCTGATACTTACAATGAAGATGACGAAGAAGATGAATCAGAAACAGGCTACTGGATCACCTGCTGTGCCAGTTGCAATATTGACATCAACACCTGGGTCCCTTTCTATTCGACAGAACTCAACAAGCCTGCAATGATCCTGTGCTCCAGTGGGGCTGGCCACTGGGTCCATGCACAGTGTATGGATCTCTCAGAGACCGTGCTTCTACGTCTCTCAGAAGCAAATGTCAAGTATTTCTGCAACAAGCACGTTGACCTCAATAAAGGCCTACAAACTCCCCAAAAGGTGATGTGCCTGAAAAAGCCACCCATGAAACCACTGCGCAAAAAGAAAACCATGAAGTTATCAACATCAGCAAAAAAGTCCTTTCTTCGGAGGCTCTTTGACTAGATTTACACTGCTGATTTGTAGTCACCTGGGAGGAAATGAAATCACAGGCAAAGGCAACAATGGTTGAAGCAAAGTGGGTTGTTGGAGCTTGAAGAGATCTTTCGGTTATCTCAATGTTTTTGTTAAATTTCAAAGCCCATTAATTTTTTCTGTCTCTTATGTGTATTTTTGTAATACCCAGACAGAGATCCCATCATAGAGGGCACTGTGCAAACACACAGCCAGACACTGGTAAACTGTGTGCTGAATTTTATGCTATAACTTACTCCCCAGTATGTTTAATGGAACTGCTGGTAGGGTAAGACATTGTCTCATGTAGTCTTTGCTGTTACCATCTGTCCATCAAGAACATTATATTGCCTGTTTTAAATTTTTATCTTAGTCAGTAGTTCTAGAAATATTTGACCTAATTTATAGCTGCATTACTCTAGTTTTATGTTGGTGTAATGAAATAAAATGAGACTAATTACTCTGGTTTTAAACAAAAGTAGTGGTTTTAAGTCCCTTGTGTCAGAAATAATTAAATATTCAGATACTGAGGGTCAGTTTTCTTCAGGGACTTCCATTATGGAAAGCTTACATATGGAACATTTAATTCTGGATAATTAATTTTTTATTTTGAGAGTTATGGAATGATTATATGTCAGTTTTGGCTACAGTTGAGGAATATCATCTCACAGTAAAAACTAAATTGCTTTTTTTAAACTACTGTGATCATCAACTGCTCTTTGTGTTTGTATTTTTTTTAACTTAGTAAGATAATAAAGTTTATAATGAAAATTACTGTGTTGTTTTTTTTTTTTCATGTATTCATGGGTAAATCAAATACTGTAAATCCTAAAGTTTACAAAAGGACAGCACATATGCTTGGGAGATCCATATGAGGTCTGATGAGGGGTCTAGCTGGACAGCCACCCCATGCTGTGAGCTCCCATTGACTTCAGAAGAAATTCCTTCTGATGAACAGGATATTTTATCATTTACTCCAGGTCCTCCACTACCCATTTCTTTCTCTGCTTTCCCAGGGTGACTGTGTAGAGTGTGAAAGCTTAGAAGTGCAAACCGTAGCTCAGAGATTCACTGAGCCAGTGGAGCATTGTCAGGTTAAAAACAAATGCAGTTGGTTTCTCAAAACATGAGGAGAAGATTGGATTCAGATTGAAAAGGACAATGTCAAGGTTGAATAGCCCAAGAGTTTACTAAGATTTTTGTGGATTCTTTTATTGGCTATTTGTGAAGCCTCATCATTCTTGACGTTATTTTTTACTTTTGTTACTGCTCCAAACATCTTTTCAGAAAATCAATACCAGTAGCTCAACATTTGTGAGCCTACAATAATAGCTCAGTATTCACAGTCCAACTCTCATGCTGGATCCCTGAATAAAAAAGAAAAACAGGAGCAGCTGTCAGCTATTTGATCACTATGTGCAGACCCTGAGCAGCCACTCCTTTACAAAGCAGCATGTGGAGCACAGTATTCCTGTCAACACAGACGTGTCTGCACAGTACTCCCCTTAAAACCTTACCACCCCAAGTGGACAGCAAAGAAAAGTAAAGGGCAACCATACAAAGTTTCCATTTACAAACTTTTCATGTGCTGAGGGAGCTTAAAGTTTGGATTGAGCTTCTAGAGGGGAAGTATGTCACCCTGACTGCCTCTCTACAGCCTGTATATGGGTATAAATGCATAGATTTCAATGCCAGCTTCCCATTTCCTTTGTTATGTTACTTTATGTAAGCTCAGAGTATATAGCGCTATGTGTTTTTCCAAGGAGTAAGTCAATATCATGTTCATTGAAGTCCCTTCAAACTGATGAAATTAAATAGTCAATGTCCCCTTTTGTAGGTAAGTTACAGGTCTTAGAGAGCTGAATTGTCATTAAAATATGTCTTCATTATGCACTTATTTACATCAACCAAAAAAATGCACACCTACATTAAAGCCACATCATCTCAACACCAACTAAAAGGGACAATATACTCACACAACAAAACTCCCCCCTTGCCACTTTGCCATTTTACAACAACAAAGGACTCCCCAGAATTACTAGGCTGCCCATAATTATTGAATTCCCTGGCAATACCCAGTCTGAGTTTTTGCCTGTTACCTCTCTCAGTTACTGTCATTATCTCAAGTTCCTTGGACAGCACACTGTATGACAAATTTGTCTGCTAGGGCAGACAAATAAAGAAATGGAAATATTTTATGATGGGAAAGCTCAACTCTGGCCTAGCAGAAGTGACATGTAGCCTGAGATAAAGCCTTGTGGCTCAGGCACTGGTGGTGTGGTTGCAGCATGTTGGGAGCAACTCAGAATTTCCAGAACTGACTCCTGCAGCTGCAGTGACTCCCTAAATCCCTGGGAGCACAAGCACACATTGTGGTCCCTTCCAGTTCTTACCTGAGCTGTTGTTCTTTACTTAACACTGTGGCTATGAAAAAAGCAATTCACAGTCAGACTTTATGTTATATCTCACTGGGCCCATAACATAAGTGTACTGTGTATTTGAGCTGTGGGTTTTTTTAAATGTATGGTTTATTTGAGTAGGAGGGGAAAATTGCTTGGTTAAACTATGTCCCAGCTTCACAGTGAAAGGCTGTACAAGCAGCATTAAATCACATCTCAGAGACTGTAGCTACTGCAGGAAAAAGAAGTTGTAAGTAAAACAGAAAATATTTGAAAGGACTTGAACATAAAGAGATAAACAAACTTCAGCCTGAAAAGAAGACACTTGACGTGGCATTCAAGACTGCAGAAAGCGCCTAATTTCCTGAGTCAGGTACTTCAAAAGCATTCATTGTCTTCAAAACCAGCTAATCAATACAAGATGTTTCGTGCTTAGGCAGGTTAGAATTAACAGATAAGATGAAGTAGATTTAAGTGCAGAAGTAAATCTCTATTGTATCTGCATCCTATTGACCTGTGTGTTTTGTAACCACAGTAAGCAGCATCATGGTTCCCAGACACATTTTAGTAACACTGTATTGCTATTATCAGCTTCTATGAGAAGAATATATGGATTTACTGTATTGAAAGGTGCTTGGACCTTGAAGTACCTGATTAATTTACAGGAAAAGCACAGCACAAACTTTACTGGTAGCACTAAAGCATGTGTTGTAGTTCAGAGTGACTTATTGCACCAATGGACCTTTGAAAGGAGTGGAAATAATGCAAGTGGGAGCCAAAAGCAGAAGGAAAATATTGAATTCAGATTGAAAAGGAATTTCTTAAGTTCTTTACTGCTGGACCCTATGTATTAACGACAGAATGATTGGCTTACTGCTTTTTCATGATTGGTGGCTATAGCTCCCTCTATATTTGATTTCCTACCCTATTCCATTTCAAACATGACTAACTTTTGGCAAAGGCTTGAGCCTTTGAAAATCAAACTCCAGTTTGTTGTCTGTACTTTGAAAACTGTGGCACTGTGGAGCCCATTTTTACTTTGGGAAAAAAGCAAGAAGATAACCTTGTAAACTCTCCAGTTTCTCAATACATAAACATGTACAGGAAGAACAGGGCTCTGGCCATCCACAGATGTGCAGGACCTCCTTTGTAGAGGTGGTAGTTACTTGTCCACTTTCTCAGAATGCCCATCTCCATTGGAGCATTAAAAATGTACCTCTTGACCTCTCTCCTGATGCTGTTAGAAAAGCTGCTAATTAAATGCTCTCTGGTGTGTCTTTTTGTATCATGGACAATATTAAGCTTGATGAAAAAGGTACAAAAGTTCCTTAAACACTTAAGGAAACAGTTAGTAGTTGCAGCTGGTCAGCTGCTTGACCATTACACCATATTCAGTCCCCTAAAGCAGTACTCTGAAGAGCTGTGACAGCCCTCATTATTCTTCATCTTATCTCCACAGGAGTACATGGAAAGTAAAATTCAGTCAGTTATTACAGATTTAGGAGTTAAGGAATTACATCATCCTAATTTACCAGAAACTGTCTGAGGCTTAGGTTTTTGCTTTATATGGGCTCTGTTTTTTTCCATCCAACAGTTTTTTTACTTGAGGCCAGATGAAAAAGCTGAGTTGGTGATATAAAGTCCAGATATTAGATGTCTGGTTATCTGAATACATGGGAAATCAGGTAGCTTAATTTGCTTATCATTAGTTCCATTCAAACCAGTTGGTTTACATAAATGTCTTAACCTGTGGATATCATTGTAAGGAAAAAAGAAAGATTTTTTCTGAAGTAGAATAAAGCTAGCTACAAATAATGGACTGAAAGGTAGGCTGGAACTAATCTTTACAGCTTAACCTCTACTGAGGAGCCAAACTTTGATGCAAAATATACTTAATGTATTAGCATGGTGATAACAGTGCAAGGCTGAATTTACATAAAATCTGGGATGGTATTTCTAAATGAACCAAAAGACATTTACAGACTAAATAAAACTGGTTTTACATCAGTTTATTATTCTGTCAAAAAGTTGCCTGTGAGGAAGGGTGCTGAAAGGACTGCTGAGATTCAGAGAGTAATCTTCATTTGTGTTAAATTAGTGACTTCCAGAAGAGGGCTGGAATTACAGCTGCCTCTGGGTATTAAAACAGCCTAGCTGTGAAAAGCATCCACAATTTAAATGAAAACTAAGACTACCACTAGGAAATTACGTGCATCGTTGAAAAACTGCAAGAAATAAAAAGTCAGAAACTTAAATACTTATAAGACCTTTATTTTAAACTGGTTTAATGAAATAAGAAACTGTAATACAGTAAGAAAAAATAAAATTTTAAAGCCATGCAGTGAAACAAAGCAAATAACTCAGTGTAGTCAGAAATTAGGATCTTGTAAATATCTAGAGTTTGTTTCTGAGCTGCCTGATTAAAAATCAAAGCTAATTTGTGTAAAGACAATATAATTATTCCTGTAAGGAAGAGAACGTGTGATAGCAGAATCGTGGCTTCTAACATAGTTCACATAATTTATAACATGGCAATTCACAACACCAAACCCTGGACTAAAACAAAACCAAACAAAACCAAGCAAAACAAGATACATAATGTGATTGCATGAAAACTACAGTCAATACAATTTCAGAACAAGGTGGTAATTATTTACTGTAATTACTGATGGATTTGCACCAGTTATTAATGTAAAAAAGAGAATGTGAAGGTTTGAAAGAGTACCATGCATAGAAGTCTCTCCATATTTCTAAAGACTCTTCAAAGTCAGAAAGCTTAACAACAGGCTGCATAACCAAGTGCTGCACCTGTCTTCAGTCAGGATTTGTTGGCCTTCCAGTGCATGGCTGTGTACATGCAGCATCGTTATTTCAGCTCTGTTTACAAAAGCTGCACTTGCAGGTACCTGCCCTTTCAGTGTTTGTTCTAATGAGCTGAAAATTCTCAACTGATTTACAGAAAGATGTCAACAACAGGGAAATAGAAGATTAAACTAGATTCAAGTCTGAAAAAACAGAAGAGGGGAAAAAAATAGTAGTACCTCTCTGTGTCAGCTATCCTGCCCAGAGTTGGTCGAGTGTGAAATGTGACTTTATAGCTTAAAATATCTCACAAAAGATATTGCAGAAAGATCTTGCAAAAGAATTGCCACATGGCACTTCATTCTTCTGTCCCCCCTCACATTTTGTTCACTTTGATGAGTTACCCCAGGATGTAAGGCTTGTCTTAAGAAACCATACGTACAAGGATCAAACTTACTCAGCCCCTTCACAGACAGACCAATCACTTGCTGTTATATTGGCAGTCTGTTAAACTGACTTTGGAATTTGACCATGTTTCAGTTAGAGTCACTGAAATTACACGTGCAAAATTAACAATGGCTGGTCCCTCACTCCATGACACAAATGCATATCGGTAACAATGCATTGCTATTGACAGCTTTGGATTACTTGAAATTCACTCCTGCAAAAGGCAATGAAAACTATATATACCACTTAAATAGAGTGAAAATCACCATGAGATGAGTCAAGATTGTTAAACAAACCCCTAATTCATTCAAGCAAACTCAAGGATACAACACAAGGTAAAACAGCTGTCCCAAATATACATACAGAGAAAAAAGAATAGTGTGCAACTATTTGTGTAATAAAATATATGCTGACCAAATATGAAAACTATATCTGCAAAACTATAACTGCTAGAGAATGTTCTTTATACCTGCTATTTATACTCCCTAGGAAACAGCTCTGTTTGTGGTCTGCATTTATTGGTAAAGAATGATAGTTATGCAAAACTATTTTTTATGCTATATAGGAAATACTTGTTTTCAAAGAAATCTAAAAAAATATTGATCTAGAAATGAACACTCAGTAAGTGAAGATACACATAATACACCATACAGAAAATTCTGTAGCCCTCATGACTGCTTAGAAAAAAGACATTATTTCCAACAGCATGATTTTGACATTCTGTTAAACTATGTTTAAAGAAATCATGTTAAACTAAAATCCTAAATTAGACTATTTTTAAAATAGTGATTTAATTAGTTGAAACCAAAAGAAAGGCATAATTATAATAGCATTAATATCTGTACTAATTACTAGCTCTTAATTCTATTTTTTAATTGTCCATAAATGGTAAATTCCCGACCCTTAAAGAGATAGTAAACAACATGAACAAGATACCACAAAACAAACCTCAAACCATTAATTCTTTTAAATTCATTGTTCACTTACGCTCAGAAACCAACTTCTGCCACATCAAAATAAAAAAAAAGAGTGGATTCTTTTAGATCCGTGCTTTGATTGTTTCCACATTTAATCTTGTTTCAGAAACATTACTGCAAGCACAGTAACACCCTAGCCACAGATGCAGATCTGAAAGGCTGGATGATTTGGAGGCATCTCAGGTACTTGAGTATCTTTCATAAATACGTCGGTGAATTAAAGTCATAATTATATGAAGTATGAATATACTAAATATCACTTCAGAAAGAAAAATACCAACCAAATACTGCTGTAATAGTGAAAAATATGGCATGCAGAAATTTCAAGAGAGTTTATTGCTTCTTAACTAGTCATGTAAGCAACTATCTTTGAGGTTAATAAATATTATTCCTCATTTACAGATTTGGAAAATGAGGCAGTGTGTGTGGTATAGACGAGGTGAGAAAAAGTTTGGTATCAGATACAGCTGGAGTACAGCAGCAGCAGACAGGGAAATACCCTGCTGGCATGTATCTGATCAAGGTAATAACCATCTCCTGAGAAATGGGACTGCTGTGACCAAAGTCACTTGGTGAAACTGTGCACCTACTGGTATTAGTGAGGATTTACTGGTGACTTCAGTGAGGCCAGGAATTCATTCAATAAAACTGTACAAATGCAAATTGTACTATGTATTGAAGTTACCATAGAAGTCTAAAATGCTCATGAAGCAACAAGCTACACAGCAGAGCTTGAATGTACTTTATATAATGAGATAACCACAAGGTACTGTAAATCTTGATTTAGGAGCACAAGTTTGCCTTTCAGAGTAAACAGGCTATGATAAAAATATCTTCTAAAAACTTCAGCTACCTTTCCTATATCTTCATATAGTAAATTAGCATGATGATACCATCATCTGCTCCTAAGCAGTACTACAATATATATGTTAAATAATAATATTTCCAGAGTATGTGACATCAAAGTTTGCATCTTTAGTAAGTATTTTCTACAAAAATAACTGAACTTTATCCAAAACAATTATCCAACTGTCTCACTGATGAATGTTTACTTATAAAACCCAAAGAACCATCACAAAAATAATCAAGCCCTTTTAAAAAGTAAATAACAAAATATTCAATGAAATGCAAACAAAACAAACAGCAATGCTCCTTTGCAGCAACTGTCACAACTCTCCACAATCATATTCCCTCCCAACTAAAACTTGCTATAAAACCTTGTTTACTTTGATTTTATCCCTTAGAAACAATATGACCAGAACAAAACAAAGACCCTTCTTTACAATTTTTTTCTGCTTTCATCTCATATAACAACTGATAAATGCCCCAGTGCGTTGCCTCTTGGAGATGCCCAACACACACGGTGTTTATTAAACGAACTCCTCTCAGCACCTTAAGGAGGGAGTGTAAATTTCAGACTTCTCTGTACCTCTGCAGGTTTGAAGAAGAATCTGATTCCTTGCAGGGAGACACCATCACAAACCCAACACCAAAGGTGCTGTACATTTAGAGGTCTGCTGAATCATTGTTTTCCAAGACCTCCAGTGGCAAGGAGTCACTTAAACTACCCCCTGAATCAATGGTGAAACTCTGGCTTTTTAATGTTTTATGAGCATTCATGAACTTCTGGAGGTACTTGGACGTATATAGCCAGTGGTGCTTCAAGACATCCTCCATCTCATAGACCTTGGACTGCCTGGCATTCATTTTTCGGAACCTCCTAAACAGTTTGTTTCCAGACTCATTTCCTTCGCTTGCCCAGGCCCCAATGGACCCATCTCTTTCAATGATTTCAGGAACATGAGCAAGTGTTTTGTGGAAATAATTTGTAATCTTGCCCTCATATCTGTACTTGAACTTTGTAGATAAGAGCTCTGCAAAACGCTGTGAATTGTAGCTATACTGGCACAGCAGTTCCGGGCACTCCTTGGCAGGGCATGAGGATCGCCACACTGGCTTCATCTTCAGATAAAGGTCCATTAGTTCTTTTAGGGCTTCATGCCTTTCCTCACACTTAATTAATTCACATACTGCCTCTACAGTCTCTTTGGACATGAGCTTTCTAGCAAAATTTCCACTCATCTTCAGCATAGGCTTCAAGTTCATCTTCTTCCTGAGATGTTTGTCAAGAGTCAACTGCCACCTCTTCCTCTCCTCTTTAGACACGTCAGGATTCTTGTAAAGTTCACCAATCTCCATCTGGAAAATCCTGTAGAATTCTGTTGCATTGCCAATGTCGCAGTGCAATGCATCTATGGAGGGAACAGTCTCAATAAAAGGTTTGGCTGAAACACCCTTCACTCTGTCACGGAGCTCATCAACAGACTCGTGATACGGGTTGGACCTCCATATTTCATATCGCTCCAGATTTTCAGCATGGCTCCTGGTTATGGAGTGGAAGACCAGATTCTGGGATGCCTCCAAGCGGGTTGCATCACACAGAGTACAAATGTAAGTGGAACCTGAGGCCTCCAGCCCTTCCACTTCCCGCAAGAGTTTCTCATCATATCCTGTACCCCTAAAGACGAATCTAAACGTTCTCAGGATGCCTCCCATTTCAAGCAGCAGTTCACTGTTTTTCATAGCCTCTCTTTCTGCTATGAGGGGGCTCAGGATTGCTGTCAGAGTTTCATGATCTGATTCATCAGCCAGCATAAGGCACAAGGGCTTACAGCACAACTCTGAATTGGGCTTTACTTCCTCAAAGATCCTCTTGCTTTCATTCCCATGTGCTATAGAAATGTTCATGACCGTGAAAGAAAAGCGAACAGCCTTCTCTGGGACAGCAGGCCCACTTCCATGCTTCTCACTGACATCTCCCATTCCATCACAGGACTCTTTTACTACCACAGTGAAGGGGCCATTCAAACAGTCGTCAAGGTTTTCTGCTTTCATGCCTTCCAAGATCTCCTCCTCCATGTCCTTTAAGGCACAAACCAAGGCTGCATCATATCGGAATCTCTTTGCAATTGTGTCTACTGGGTAATCATCAATTGAGAGTGGCAGTCCTGATAGTCCATCTATAATTCCCACTTCTGTGTTAGTGGATACATTTTTCAGGGGAGGTTTCCACTCAAATGGGTGATAACCTGGTAGGAGGGCTTTCTCAGCAGTGCGAAGAGCATGCAAAGGCTGGAAGATCTGCCTCCCGGTGACAGCTTTTACTGTTCTATACATTTTATGATACTGACTACAGCTGAGAAATGTGTTGATTCGGATGGCCAGACAGACGGCAGGATGAAGTCCCGATCCCCTCCCCTGCATTATAGCCTCCAGTTCATCTGCTTGTTTGTGTTCATTTTTTGCTCTCAAAGCTAGCAGGAACAAAGTCATGCATACAGCCTTGATATCACCACCCTCTTCTTTCTCAGCAAAAGCCTTGACTTGACGTTTCAGTTCCCTCAGACGATGTTTCTGAGCTCTCCTTGTCAAAGACAGGAGGTGCTGCCTCGGTCGGCCACCTTTATTGATGTAGCTATAGAGCTCTCCTTCTTTCATCTCCTTGTGGCCAGAGAGGTGTTGGCCATATTTTCCATGCAAGATCTCTTCATCACATTCCTTTACTGGGCATCTTATACTCAGATTATCAAGGATGTTCAGGAAGGATTTCACTGGGGTTACCAGATCAGTAGGAAAGCAAGGATACCAGCAGGAGGGGCAATAGCTTCCCATAACCCTGATACATTTAAGGATGCAAGTTCTGCAAAACAAGTGTCTGCATGTTGTTTCCACTGGATCTGCTAAAATATGATCACAAATCTGGCAAGAAATGGATTTAATGAAATCTACTGGGTAATCAACTACAAGCAGCTTGGTGCTGAGATGTATATCCTTGCAATTGACAATCTCTTTCATTAAATTTTTGTTGTTTATCTGTGCTTGTTTGAGTTGTTGGTTCTTTACACCTCTGTTTAGCTGAGCACGTTCCCCAGTGGTTTTGATACGTTTGCCACGTTGCACACTTGGGGGCTGGCTTTTTCTCTTGACTCCTCGTCTGGTAGAGTGGCACACATCACAGTTTGGGGAATGGGGTTGCCACTCCATTGTGCTGTTCCTAGGAAAATACACTTCACATAGAGTATTACTGAATTTTCTATGTATAATATTCCAACAGTTGTGACAAAATTGAGTGGGATGGATGGTATCGACATCCCCTCGCACATCAATCTTGAAAACCTTAGCAATAAGATCTGGCCAAGAGGTTGCTGTTTTTTCTTTCTTTCTCAGAAGCCACAGAGTTTCCTCATCCACTGGCCCATGCACTGGGTAAGTTCTATTGGAACAATCAGTTTTAAATGAAACCCCACAGATGCGGCAGAGTTGCTTCAGTTTGTTCTGGTGAGCTCTATTGTCTTGTGTTTTCATGGCATGGGCATCTTCCTCAAGTCCCTGCCTATTGCCCGGTAATTCCATCTTTTCTCCTCTTGGCACTGCTTCATCTTTATGCAGGATGATTTCTTTGTTTGAAGAAACAGCCTCTTCTGCCTGATCTTTTTGTATGTGCTGGTTGTCATCAGAGGGTGTTTTTTCAAATGGTCGCAATTTAAAGAGCTTGAATTTCCATTCAGAAAATTTTGTATATGTATGCTGAAGTTCTTCAGGTAGGTCCATTTGTGATGCTACTGACATCTGCAGTCTCACAGAAACCAGGTCACCTGATAAATAGAAAGATGTAAGTTAGCTTAATTTCCAAATTAAAAGGCTGTCCACTCAATGTATGAGATGAATTTCCAAATTTATTTTGACGTTGATCCTGAGGCATCGCATGTCTATTTGCTCACCTGTGCACCTTACATTCATCCTGTAGTAAACATCCAAATCTGCCCCTTCCTTCTTTTGCTTGATGGAGCTTACCATAAGTAAAGCTACTACAGACAACAGCGTTACATTCTGAAAGTTGGTGATTTTTTTAATGTGAAACTGAACTCAGTTGGTGTCTGAAAGGTGGAATTTTGTGTGTTCATGCTATATTATCGAAATCTGCAAACCCACTGCTCTCATGTTCCTTGTTAGTTCTGAATCTGGTCAGAAGTGTTTCATACATGGCATTCCTCATGGGCAGAGCAGCACATACCACTCAATCCCAGCGTAGAATTTATTCAGGCCCCAGTTTCCTAAGGTACTTTAGCATGTGCTTAATGAGTAGCTCCATTAAAGCAGGAGTGTGTCCTCTGTTGATGCAAAGCACTACAGTTCCTGTACTCCAAAGGGGATACAGGAATGCAAACTGGCTTCAGATTTATACATTGTATATTAGTCATTCATTTAAGTACCTTGCTGAGATCTCTCTGTAAGGGTTACTGGTACTGGAAATCTGAAAATGTCTGTGTAAATTTGAACCTAATTTTAGCTTTCATAGAGGTGCAGCCAAAAGTAATATCAATGTGGTTTCCATGGAAATATGGTGTATATAAAAATAAATACAAGACTTTCACCTCAAACACGGAAACTTTTTGCTACTGCATCGTACCCAGAAAATAAAATTGTATCGAAACAACAGGAGTGACTAACCTATTTTTCATTACCTGGCTATGAGAAGTGCACAAGGTAAACAAATAGTATAGAGAAAATTCAGTTATGTTTTCTGACTTTTTTTGGTTTTACTGCTCTGGTTGGTGTGAGTAATAAAAATGAGGAAGACTGTACCTTTACACAGTGCACTAGAACTAGAAATTACATAGCTGTGACTTCTTTTACTGATGGTATCATCACTTAGTAATCTACATAACTTGCTAGAAATCTCAGTTCAGAGTCTTTTCAGAAGGTGTCCTTCATTAGGTAATACATCCAAGTTATGGTTCAAAGTGATGATGCCCAGGGTTTCTGAGATTCTTTCATCTATAACCTTTCAATAAAGTATCATTTCAGTACAGCCCTTCACAATCTGTTGGGAAAGGACTGCATGCATTAATTAAGTTCCACATCCAGAATAACATACCAGTCTGATTAGCTCTTTCCTGAAAAGCTGAGTTTTACTTTAAAATCATTCATTAGGCTTGGCAACTAAAATTTAGGTTTGTTTTCTTCCCAGCTTCTCTTCACTCCATCCCACTGAGAACAAGCTGCCCATACCACTGTCCCCATCTGCCCATGTTGCTCTGTCCAGCTGCCTGTACTCCTAAATATCTCTGTCTGCACTGCAGTCCCCTGCTGTCATTTGCTGATCCAGCCTGGCAACGAGCATGCTTGTATTCTGCTGTTCACAGATCTGTGAGGTGCAGCTGTGCACAGATGTATTCAGAGCATTACTACTGTCTCACTTTCTTGTCTGCTTCTTGTGACATACTTGGTGAAATTTATGCTCTGAGCAGTAACCCATTTCCCCTGAACAGTTCTGTGTTCCTACCACCTGCAGAGTAATTGAATACCTAGTTGCCCTATACTGCCCACAGATCCTTCTCTTCTACATAGCACCCTATGCAATTTTGTGTAATTTCACCATCACCAGCAGCACTTTCAGAATCTCTTAAACCATGAGTAATGCCTCTTCAGGATGACATCAAAGTCATTGTAAAGAAACAGCCAGCACGGAGTACATTTAATGCAAAATATTTAATACTTTCTCTGCTCTTCTGACCCTTTGAGTAAGTGCCACTGCAGTGCCATATTCATTTCCAAAGCCATGACCTGACTCTTGCTACTAATCACCAGCTCAAATGAATCCAACAGGGTTTACCCATGCTAAAGGAAAGGTCAAGCAGTTTTTTTCTTTTTCTCTTTCATTGAATATGTCCCGGAAGAAATGAATGACAACGATGCCCTCTCAGGTTACCAGACCTTCACCTTCTGCGGTGGTTAATTGTTGCCAACAGGCTACTCATCAAATGCTTTTGAATTGTCTAGCTCTCAGGCAGTGGAGATCACAGCAGCTCTCTTGGGAGAGCAAGAAATTTTCCTAGTGCTAGGAATATTTCCTGCTACTCATGCAAAATGTGCCTGTGTTCTGTTATTCTAGTTGGGGGTCATGCTGAAAAATCTTTTTTCACCTTGCCTACCCTGCTCAGATTCTTACAGAGGGAACCCCAGGCATGAATCTCCAGCCATGGTTATTTAATCAACTCAAACAGCTGTGTTCAGTATCACCTCTTTTTTCTTCAAAAGGGAAAAGAAATCCCTTTTTTCCCCCAGATCACAGTATGTCATACATTTCTGAAGACAAGCAAGATTGCACTACTTTTCTTCACATCAAGGAAGACTTTGCTTTATAAAAAAGCTCACTAAAATGAACAGAACAACCTCTGAAGTGAGGAAGCACATATAAAATCACTGACCTGCCCATTAAACCAGGACAAGGAACCAACACTGGGATGTCCTACAAGCATCTGGGATGCTGTCATTAATACTGCTAGCCTACCTTCAGCTCGTTGTCAGTTTGTAGAGCTGCTGCTGTGCCTGCCCAGTTTGTTCCAAATGTCAAGCTTGTTTGCTGTCTCTCATGCGTGCTCTCACTCCTTCTGTGTTCCCTCTGCTTTTTAAAGACACTGCAGTGCTGTTTATCTCACTTATCCTTCTCCCTCTGAGTTCCCCATACAACAGTGGTGCTAACCACAGTTTATATGAACTGAACACAATACAGAACTCTCAAATCCAGGTGGCACCTGGCAATTTATGAGGCTTAACCACAAAATTCATATAAACAAGATCGCCTCGTGTGAGACTCCTGGGCTCTGAGATAAGTATGCAGACTCTCTCTGAGGAGCACCTGCACTGTTTTTTAACACAAAGTTTGCATTTAGCTTTCTTCTTTATAGTTTCATAACTGGTTTCTTCCCTGTTAACTCTCTGAGAGGAGAACCTCATCTTGGTCACCCTGGTGATCCACATCAAAGCTATTTCATTGAAGACCAGTGTCTCACTTTCCCAGATAACCTTCTGCAGTTTGGGTGAATGACAACAGGGATCACAAAATGTCCATGCTTCTGATACCAGTATTTAATTTTCATGGATATTACCTCTTTAGTAATGTGCATCTGGGGTCTTGAAGGCCCTGAGCAGGCAGGACAAATCATCAATATAAAAGTTAGTTACATACTTATTGAGTAACTGGTATGTATTACACGAGGTATGGGCCATAGGTGACCACAAACAGCAGCCAGTAAAGTCTTTTTCCTGAAAGCCCAAGAAGAAAACCTATGCTTAGTTTCTACAAAGCAACTATCTCAAAAACTGACTACAAGTTGAAAGATGCTATCATATAACAGCACCCTGAAAGTTTTCAGTCTCCACACACAACACTGTGCAAAAATTCTAGTGATCCATCAGGTCCTTTCAAACATGAACATAAGTTCACGCTCCAGAAGTAGGAATTTGCAATAGCAGAAAAATTACATAAACACCCAGGCATCTCCCTTTTTCCAGAGACTTCGTGATCCTGCAGGATTCAAAATCCATTTTTGACTTGCACGCTTTTCCCTGAGAAGGTGGCTGGGGAGGCCACAGTGCTTACATTGCAGCTCAGGATCTCCCAGTTAATGCTCTGTCTCTTACCTGACAGCATCTGATGTCAGCTAGAAGAAAATTCAGCAAAAGTTGTAATACTTGATATTTGCTATAGCTGAAATAGGTGAGAGGACTCACACTCTTTTATCTACTCTGATCTTACAAGGCTTTCAGTTTTTAGAATCATAGAAGCCTCTAGGTCAGAAAAGGCTCTTAAGATCATCAGGTCTAACCACAAACCTAACACGGCTGAGTCCACCACTAAATCTTTTCCCTAAGTGACACATCTGCATGTGTTTTAAATATCCCCTTGGGATGGTGACTCAGCTTCTGTTGCCAGCCTGTTCCAGTACTCTTCAACCCTTTTGGTGAAGAATTTTTCCTAATATCCAATCTAAACCTCTCCTGGTGCAACTTGAGGCCATTTCCTCTTGTCCTATCATTTGTTACTTGGGAAATAGCCCAAGCCCACCTTGGTACAATGTCCTTGAAACAAAGGCAGTTGGAGAGAGCAGTAAGCCTGAGCCTCCTTTTCTCCAGGCTAAACAACCCCAGCTGCATCAGCTGCTCCTCATAAGACCTGTTTTCTAGACCCTTCACCAGTTTCATTGCTCCAGCAACCTCTTTCTTGTAGTGAGAGCTCCAAAACTGAACACAGGATTCAAAGTGCAGCCTCACCAGTGCCCAGTACAAAACAACAATCACTTCCCTGGTCCTGCTGGCCACACTATTGCTGACTCAGGCCAGGATACCAGGTGGCCTTCTTGGCCACCTGGGCACTGCTGGCTCATTTTGAGCTGACTGTCAACCAGCACCTCCAGGTCCTCTTCCAGCCATTCTGACTCAAGCTATTCTTATTAGAGGATGTCTTGGAGGAGTGGTTAGTCCTGAGTCTTTGTGCCGCAGGAGAGGCTAACAGCACTGCAAACCAGTGTAAAGATCATGCCAAAGCAAGTAAAGTGTGGAGAAAGGAAACAAAGTGTTTATGGAATATGCAATGCATGGAGAAAGTAAAAGGGTTTAGAGACAAATGTTGATATCCTTGCTCAGATTCTGACACACACAAAACCCTAATATGAAATAAATCCCAGTCAGAAACATCTAAATGGGAGTGTCAGGTGAAAGTAGAACAGAAGCCCTACATGTCATTCCAGGCCAAGGCAGTGTGGGACAAGGATGTCATGGCTGAGGCATTTCTGGACATCTGAGAACATTAGATAGCTAGGGCCTGAGCTCACTACTCTGCTGTTTTGCCTGAACTTCCTAACAACCTACCTATTTTACTATTCACTCCCTAGCACTTGGAGAGACCTTTAAAAAAAAAAAAATACCAGGTCGAGCTGCAATGCTAGATATCAATCAAAATCACTCTCTGCAGTCACAGACTGATTTCCTCTCTTATCTTGAAATGGCAGGCACAGTTCCCTGACAATGTGCATTGTTAGGATTTAGGAATTTGAGGCTCTTTGAGAAGTTTAGCAGATCTCTCCCTTTGGGGTGCTTATTCAAAACTTCACTCGGGTGGCTGGCTGCCTGTCCCGTCCCCCCATGAGCCTGAGTTCCTGTGCAAAACCCCACTGTACAGGCATCAGCTTCCTTATCAAAGGAACCACATGAGCATACATAAGCCTAGTCAAGTGCTTTTCTTCCAAGCACACAGGAAATCACCTTGGAAAAATATTGTCTTATAGGGATACAGCAGTCAGCTAAAGATTTTAATTCATCTCAAATTGCTACAGCTTTGGGCGTGTTTTGTGTCCATAACAGCACAATTGCTGAACAGTTTGAGCTGCACAGAGCCAGTACTGGAAAATGTTTTCCCTGTGCAGCTGGCACCACCGAGTGGAGAAAAGCATTTTTGCATTTGTTTCTGTTACAGCATGGAAATTAATATGTGAAAATAGGCCTAAGCCTTACGAATTTGGAAACCCTTCTGAATAAAATAATTCACTTGTTCTTGGAATAAAAACTCCAGATAAGTTCATTGAATTCTCAGTTAAAATAGGTTGGACATCAGTGCCCTTGACACCTTGTAGATTACAAAAAAATCGTATTTTTCAGACATACAGAACCCTCCATGGAAGGAAATCTGTTTCACAAAGCCATGCAATGATAAATTTCCTCATTTTGCAGCTCATGAAAGCACCATACAATATGTTCACTTGGCAGGAGAAAAAGGGTAGCTCTGAAATTCATCCAGTTGTCCAGGAGCAGGTCAGCTTTGTTTGAAAACAAAGTTTCAATTTATTTATTTGTCCTTAACGTTGTTATTTCTTTATTGCGATTCTTTGGAGCCCTATCTGATGGCCCAGCTATTTCTCTCCCCTAATTCTTTAGCTTCCTGGCAGGTCCTAACAAAAAAATATGTGTTTTGGGCACAAGCAATGCTCGGCGGAGTGCATTAGGGTCTGGCATGGCCTTGTCTCCGGGAGCAGCAGAGGGACACAGGCACTCTGGCCATGGAAAATCCACTGATTTTCAGCTCCCAGGGAGCATGGCATGCAGACAGAAACACTGACAATCCCTGGAAAACTGTGACCCCCAGCCAACCATCCCCCTGCCCCCAGCTCACATCCCCCCAAAGAGTGGGAACAGTTTGTTGGATTTAAATGTGTGTTCATCAGAGATTCTTGCCAGGGAAACTCCCTAATGCATCCAACCAAATTCCCCTCGTTCTTTCCCAAGGAATTGAAGCCGTCTGTGTTCACAGTGTCCCGCTATTTCACTGTCCCGGTATTTCACTTCCTTTCAAGTGCCGCTGTCCTGGCCACCGGGAGAGGTTCCCCACAGGAGTCCCCACGGCACAGCTGGGGCGGGGAGAGGAGACCGCTTCTCACGAGGATTTGGTTTGCGCGGACAAACGGCTTTTTGGCGACTCCCAAGCCCTGAGCACACACA